>CM046457.1:19471397-20012955 GCA_025506515.1 Flaveria trinervia
AATATAAAATTTCAAATAATTATAATTAATTCGTGGATGAGAATGTTAGGGCTGTAAACGAGTCAAGCTGAACCAAGTCTACCTGGTTTCGGGCTCGGCTCATTTAAAAATCAAGCTGAGAAGAGCCTGATATTTTTCTTAACGAGTTTAGAAATCAAATATATTTATGTATAAAACAAATTTAAGTTTAGTTATATTTTTCTATCTTAACTTAGAAAAACAATTGTACAAGATTATTACTTTTATGAAATTTAACCATCTCTATATTTTTATACTTAGGATTTTTTATAAGAAAATAGTAAATTCTTCGTATTTTATGATTTAACTAATTTGCATGACATATATTTGGTTTATAATTTTGTACGATCTATATATTAGTCTTAAATTCAAATGAGCCAATGAGCAAGCTCACGAAAAAGTCAACGAACTAGCTAATGAGCAAGCCATCAACTCGTTTATCTTCACGAGCCCAAAATTTGAGCTCAAGCACAGCTTGAGAGTTAAGTTGTTTATTTTAAAAACGCTAGATCTAATTTTTTTTGCAAATACTTATATGTACAAATACAAATTTGAATTTAATATTATTTTATCTTAACTCAACAATGTTATGAAATCGCTATCTCATGAGCGCCGACCATTTTTATATTTTTCTACTTAGAAGTTTTTATAGGAAATTCTGAATTGGTCATATTTTAATGACATATTTAAATAGGAGGACATAAATTTGGGTATTTAATTTATAAATTAGTCCTCAATTTAAACGAGTTAATGAGTGGGCCAACGAGTGAGCCCACAGACTACCTAACGAGAGAGCTACGACCAAGTTGACATTGGCTCGGGCTCCAGTTATCTACAAATTGTGCTAACTTGGGTTAGCTCACTAACAAATTGAGCCGATTTCTAGCAATATAATTTCAAAGCTAACTTCGGGCAAATTGTGAAACACGTGTGTTTTGAAGAGCCCTAGACAATGTTTGTTAACATAGTTGACATGCAGTAGTTTAAGTCCATGGTATTAAATATGGAAATTTCATATAATAATGGTATACAATTCATCAAGTCAAAGTTTTTTAACAATGTCATGTAGTAATTTAATTTATTGTATTAAGTATCAAATTTCCAAATAAAAATTTAAAGTTTCTTATCAATTTTGATATGTAGCAATTTATGATGGTAAAGTATTAAACATGTCACTGTAATACATACGAAGAAAAAAATGAAATTTCATTAATAGTTACAATTATAAATAGATGGAAGGATGAAACCATTTGCAACTCATTTTTCTGTAGAGAAGCAAGAAGTAATGGCACCATATCCATGGTGCAATAGTCATAGTGGTACATATAATACAAGAAAGGAGTGGCCAGAGTTACTTGGAGTTCCTGAACATGAAGCTTTGGCTGTGATTGAGAAATGGAATCCGAATCTTAGAGCTATACCAGTTCCCCCTCATGTCTACGTCACCGATGATCATTGCGTCAACAGGGTTTGGGTGTGGGTTAGCGAACCCCGTGGTAAAGGTGTTGTGATTAGGGTCCTAAGTATTGGTTAATGAAAAATATTACTTGAAAGTTTAAATAAATGATTTATATGGCCCAAATAAATAAAAAAACAAAATTTAAAAAATTCTTTTGGTGTTGTATATCCTTGTTTCTTTCTTTTTAATCGTTAATCAAAGAGAGAGAACAATATTCTTCTCTTATATAATTTACAATTGAATACTTTATTTAACTTACACAAGTAAATATAGATATCAGCAAAGTATATATTTATATAATTTTTATCTTTACTTTCTCAAAAAAACTAACACTCGTTAACCCAATAGGTCTTTCTACATCATAATTCAAAATTCCAATTTTAAACTATATTTCAAGTGATCATCTATGTTGTAATTAAGTTGAGTTGACACTTGACATAATGTTAAGCAACTAGACTTGGTTTTATAAATGTTAAAGCTTGAACTTTTGCTCGAGCTCATTGAACCTTTATTATCCAAGTTTAGTTAAATAACTAATAGTTTGTATATTGGTTCAACTAAATTAATGCTCAATATTAGTATTAATTAACTCAAAATTTTGAGTAGGGTTTAATCAACTCGATACTTTACTTCCATACTCAACTCACTTATTAGAAAGTGTGGTAATCATTCATACCTAGGGCATTGCTCTTTGTCCAATAGAAAATAAACTAAACCCTAAATCAGAATGACCAATAGAAAAAACATATTGATAAAGAGGAAAAACATTGAGTTAGAGAAATAAATTTCAAAGCCATAAAACTAGAAAACATAAGTTAAGAAAATAGCTGAACTCTAAAGCCACATCGTAAATCCTAAACTTTAAAGCACATAATGAGATAAAGAGACAAATATGAAAACATAATGAGCTAGAAAACATAAATTACAAAACCTAAAAGTTAAACCCTAAATTAAAAACACTCAAAAGCTAGTTCCTAAAGCACGTTAAACGAGAAAGACACATTAAGGACACAAAAAGTATAATCATGAGTAGTGGACACAAAGAGCTCGAAAACATTATTTCCCAATATATATATATGAGAAACCAAAAGTTCAAAAAGAATTTATATTTAATTTTAATATAGAATTTGTAGATACATATGTACCTAATTATGAGCTTAATGTAAAATGTCTTTCATGTCTTACATATATGTAATAGAATGGGTTGAATGAAATACAATGTATGGTTTATGCTTATAATGTTTAATATTTGATTGATTATTGTGTGTTAACGCTTATTGAACTAACTATATAGGTTTTTGGTTGTTTACATAGTTCTTAGTCAATAATGATTGAGAAACGTGCTTAAACTTAGTCGTGTGAAGTTCTTATGCGAATGGACCATGCTAAAGGACCATACGCATGAACAACTTCAAGCTAATGAACCAAGCGCACGACTGAACCAGGAGACTGGATGAGTCGCACGAGTGTAACATGAGATTGACTCAGTCACACAACTGAAGCCTCAGTCTTGCGGATGGATAAACCGCATGCTTCAATCGCATAACTGAACCATACTAATGGTTCAGTCACACGAATGAGAAACCCTAGCCTATAATACCACTTAATTGGTGGAGAAACTTAACAATTGGAATACCTACGCACTAAATCACACCCTAGCCGTCCAGAGACCCTAGAACACTTGTTCCAAGTTCATAGATCGCTGTAAATCGTCCTACGATCATTCTTGACGTTTAGTTACATTCTTGGATTGATTTTACACGCGTTCTCACTAATTTGATCATCGATCAAATAGGATTCCACACTATTTGAGTTGGTATACACATAAATCAGGTAGTACTCCGTCCGTACACGGTCCCTAAAAAGTGGTATCAGAGCCTTGGCTCTTGATTTACATGTGATTCAATCGATTTTCATATAAAAATCGTGTTTTTCACTCAAAAACGCAATCTTTTTGTGTCAAACAGTGTTTTAGACGTCTCCAGGTCAAAAAGTTAATGTTTTCCGGCATACGGAAATTAAGGTTAGTGAGAAATTCGTGTTTTTGCGTCAAAATACCTTAAACCTTCGAATTCTCAAAATTCAGCAGCTTCAGTCGCACGATTGACTCAATCGCACGACTGAATCCATACGCATCCCTCATACGCGCGATTGAACTCAGTCTTTCATCCATTTGTATGACTAAATTTCCCATTTGCATTGTTCATCCGCACCTGTCCATTCGCACGATTGTGCTATCCGCATTTGTTCATTCGCAAGTCTGAGCCAACCGCATTGTTCAATCGCACGAAGTGTCCATTCGCACTCCTTCAGCCGCACAAGTACACCAGCTTGTTCTAAAGTCCAAAGTCGATAGTAATGGAGGATCAATATTCAGCGTTCACCGCAGGGAGGGATTCTAGGATCCAGAATCTATTGCTTCTAGAAAATGAAGTGGGAAATCATTACAAGCCCCCTAAGCTGATAACGTTAGATGATTACCCACAATGGAAGCAAAGATTCGAGATCTACTTAAATGGAGTAGATCCCAATCTATAGGAATCGATAGAGATGGGGTATAGCATGCCAGTAGGTGCAGATGGAGTCAACCTTAGGGGGCACGACTCATGGACAAAAGGTAAAGTACAATGCTAAGAAGAAAGTATATGCATTGCTAACTTAGTAAATTCCTAAGGACATCTTTCATCAATTTTCTGAGAACAAGCAAGCAAAAAGCTGTGGGATGCATTGGAAAAACGGTATGACGGAAATGCCTCACTAAAAGCTCTAAAGGCTAAAGCGTTGAAGAAGGAGTTCGACAACTTCTCGTCAATGGGTAAGGAGAGCTTGGATGGCTTCATTGATCGGTTCTACCACTTGATGAGTGAGCTGCACACTTATGGAGTTACAACGTCTATGGAATACAAAGTTTCAAACTTTGCAGATGGGTTGCCAGAGAAGTGGCTCTCTTTTGCATCCAACCTCAGACAGAATGATATGCTGGCGAAGTTAGATATCAATGATTTCATTCTGAAGCTAAGAGAGGAAGAGTTGAGAATGAAGTACATGCCCCAAAAGTCTTCACATGATCAGAACCCGTCTTTGTACAACTCAACTCCACAAGCCAAAATGTCTGGAGCACCACTTCAAACGGCATTTGTGTCAAGTTCAGCTACTCCATCTCAAGCTACTACTTCAGGATCTGACACGTCAGGGTTCTCTTGCACCCAATACATAGCACCAGAAGAGAATGCTACAAAATTGAAGACCAAAAATCTCGGGAATGTGACTATAGAGGTAGCTAAAGAGCATATGGATCTCCTAGCAGCTGTCGTTCATTCCTATGACGGACTAGTTACTGGGAAGAATGGAAACTGCGATCTGGCAGATGAGGACTGCGAGCAGGTAGACGAGACAGAGCTAGAGAGAATGGACATCATATGGGACTTAGCAAGTGCTGTCCGGAGAACTAAGAAGTTTGTCAAGAAGACCAGACAGAACTTGATTGCCACTAAGGACACAACTTTTGGTTTTGACAAGACCAAATTTACTTGCTTCAACTGTGGGGAAAAGGGGCACTTCAGACGTGAATGTGTGAAGCCTAAGAAGACAGGAAATGGGAATCCATTGTCATCTTTCAATCGTCAGAATTAATCCACAAGTAGTCCTACTTCGTCAAGCAAGGATCCTAAGGCCTTGACTGCTCAGGATAACGATGGACAAGATTGGAGCTTTCGGTTTGTGTCTCCGAGAGAATCTAACATTGCTAGTGTTGAGGATTTAGATGACGACTCAGCAAGCGAAGGTGATATTGCAGTGGAAATCGTGATGTCAAATGTTGAAGAAACTGTAACTGTGGTGGATCACCTGCCTGAAGAAGGGACAAGTTCAACAAATTTAGAATCACCAGAACCAAAAAAGTCAGACTCTACTTTGATGGCTGATTCAACCGCACCCTCTCAGGTAAGTTCCACTACTCAACTTTTCAATAATAATGCGTGTACTGATTGTAATAAATTTTAGGAAAGCATAGATTTGAAAATTTCTAGTTTATTAAATCACAATGATAGCTTAGTAAAGGACTTGCAACTGTGCACTGAAGCAAATCGTATTTTAAAATTAAATGATCACAATTATAAAGAAAAAATAGAACTGTTAAATAAACAACTTAGGGAAACTGAAGTTGTAGCTTTTAACCAAGCTAATGACATTATGTTCTATCTAAACTCCCTAGAAGAAACAACGAAACAAAAAGCAGTTTTGGAAGTGAAAGTAAATTCATTAAAACAAAAACCGCATAGTTGGACAAGTTCTTCTCACATTGTCCAACACTTAGTGAGAGAATGCTACAATGGGGAGGGATTGGGTTATAAAGTGGTCCACCACCACATGAGACCTTGTTGAATGCCAAAAGCAAACCAATAAGTAACAACCCAATCAAGGATCATGTGGTGTCTACTCCTCTTGTAAGTGATCCAGATTCCATATGTAAACCAAATGAATCTGGCACTAAACAAAAGGAGGCCACTTCTAAAGCAAAAGGTAAAATGCCTATGTGAATCTGGATGAACAATTTGAAAAAGGTTAATATAAAGTCAGGTTCAACAACGTCTAAGATTGAACCTAAAAAGACCATACATGTTAACCAAACACGTGCATCATGTCCAAGTCTAGGTAAACAAAAGAGTAAAGATGTTAACAAGGTTCAAACAATTAGTTTTGTTAAACAAGTTAAAACATCGAAACAAGAAGTGTCTAAACCCAAATTAAATAAAGTCACACGTGTGTCACACACTTCTCCACAGAAACATGTACTCCATCATGTCGAAAGTAGATCATGCTACAACTATGGAAAATATGGACATATCGCATCTACTTGTCCTTATTATTAGACTCCAAGGCAGAAAATTGAACTTTGTGACACTAAACCTAGCTCTTCAAAAAGGAGATCCTTGACTCCACCAAAAGGGTAAGTGAACCTAAAATTCAACTCATTATTACCATAAACAGGCCTTACACAAAGCTGGCTTATAGAAAGAACAGTCTATTTCAATGTCTGGTAATGAGAACAAGAAGACAAATGATCTTCTCTCACCCTCTAATGGACAATGGGTCAATTTATGATGTGTGATGCCTCTAGGACACCCAAGCCGGTTAAGGCTTGGGTCCCTAACCTTAACTAATGTTTTCAATTAAATGTGCAGGGTGTTCACTATAGTGCTGAAACAAACACTTGGATTGTAGATAGCAAAGCATCCAGGCACATGACTGAGAACCGGACACTCCTGTCAAATGTCAAGCATATAAAAGGAGGTCATGTTTCATTTGCTAGAAACAAAGGAGTATATATCACAGCTCAAGGGGAAGTGAGGAATCAGAAAGTGAAGTTTGACAAGGTAAACTATGTTCAACAACTTCAAAATAGTTTGCTTTCTGTTTCCTAAATATGTGACAAGGGATTCAGGGTAGTTTTCAACAATAAGAAGTGCTATGTCCTGAAAAAGGACTATGTGATCCCGAAGGATCAAGTCTTAATATCAGCCTCAAGATATAATGACCTTTAGATCTTGGATCTATCAAAGGCCTCCACAACAGATCATCAAGTTCAGTGCTTCTTGCCAAAAGCTACTGAGAAGGATTCTATCTCCTAGCATAGGAGAATGGGGCACATCAATCCACGGAAGATGAACCACTTGATCCAGAATGATCTATTGCGAGGAGTAAATGTGAAAAACTTCCAACTCCCAGACTTTTGTGTCGCCTGCAAGAAAGGCAAACAGACAAGAAAGTTAGTTCCATAGAACTGCCTCTTGAGCTTCTTCACATGGATCTGTTTGGTCCAGTCAGTACAAGAAGCATCGCAGGCGATTTGTACTACTATGTAGTTACACATGACTACTCCAGATTCTCTTGGGTGATGTTTCTGAAATCAAAATCAGAAATGGTTGAGTCATTCAAGGAGTTAGTAACTACACTGGAATCTCTCTACAAGCTAAAGGTTAGACAAGTCCGCTCAGACAATGGAACAGAGTTCAAGAACCAATGGATGGAGGTATTCTGCAAAGAAAAGGGAATTGTACATCAGTTCACATCTGCCTACACTCAACAGATGAATAGGGTTGCTAATAGGAAGAACAGAAGCTTGATAGAGACTCCCAGGACGATGCTAGCAGACTCGAAACTGCCTATCCAATTCTGGAATGAGGCAGTGGCAAATGCATGTTACACCTTGAATCGAGTCTTGGTGGTTAAACGACATGGAAAAACGTGTTACGAGCTGCTACAACGAGGTAAACCTAATCTGGAGTACCTCGAACCGTTTGGAGCACCATGTACATTACTGAAGAAAATTCAGGAAGGCAAGTTTAGCGAGACGGCTGAAGAGGGAATCTTTCTAAAATACAACATACCGAATAAGAGAGTGTACAACAACTCAAAAGGTCAAGTAGAAGTGTGGTGTAACGTGGATATTTAGAGATACACTACCCTTCCTGCTGGAAAAGGACCCGAGTTCTTTTTCGACTATGATGGATTCTTCAAGTCCTTCAACATTCCTCTCTCCACCTCTGACAATGACTTAGCAACCAAAATGATGTATGATGTCTTAAACACACCAACACAAGACTCTGCAACATCTGGTTCACAAGGTGCATTGCCTAGTCAATCAGGGGGAGCACTCGAGGTGAGTGACTCCTCCTCTGACGATAAAGCCGTGGAGAATGATCAGAATGATCAAGAGGAACATGTTCCTACTACTGCAAGTCCACAAGCATCTGACGTTGATGCCTCTGAGTCTTCGGAACCTCACACTCCTTTGCCTCATATACAGAACCAAACGTTCATAATCTTGATTCTGAGATAGTTGTTCCCACCACTCCTTAATCATGCCTCAATGTCTATCATCCTGTGGACAATGTCATTGGGATGTTAGATCAGGAGTTCAGACGAGAAATCAGCTATATTCAGCTGATTCTGCCTTGGTAATAGAAAAGGGATACCTTCATGATGGTGCATATCGTTGTTTTGTGTCTCAGTTTGAGCCAAAATACATCAGCGAAGCCCTAAATGATGAGGAATGGGTGAGTGCCATGCAAGAAGAACTTCTTCAGTTCAAGAAGTTAGGTGTATGGACATTGGTGGATAGACCTAAAGGTGCTAAGGTCATTGGCACCAATGGGTCTTGAAATACAAGAAAAATGACCAAGGGGTGATAATCAGGAACACGGCTTTGTTGGATTCTATGTGCCCAAGACACATAGAATATTGATGCGGTTAGTACGTTATGATCCAAGTCGGGTTATACCCAATAACAAGCTTAGCAAACACCAATTAATATTCAATTGATGATATGATCATGTAATTGAATAATAACACCAAATTTAGAAAATGTGTTTTCTAAATTAGTTGCATATGAGATTAAACAATTATATGGATATTTTGTTTATATATATTGTTTGTAATGTTATTTAAGTTATTTAAATAACATCAAATAATTAGTGAGTGTATATATGTTATTCTAATAAAAAGGTTTATTGAATGAACAAATTTTAAAAGAAGATGACTTGTTTAATGTGTTAATATTTTCCTTTTAAAATTTTGTGGGGAAATCAAATGTGTGTAAAGGGATTCGGCTGCCCTGGGCTTGCCATCCCCTTGAGTGCTTTTGACAACCTTGAAAACACACACACATTTGATACTAATTCACTCCATCTCATTCTCTCTCTCTCTCATACATGCAATAGAAGAACACAAGAAAGCTCTCATTGTTCTTGCAAAAGAATCGGCTGGAAGTTCCTTTCAGGAGAGTCTCCCTTCGGTTTTTGGTGTTCAATCCTAGCAACTAAGGTGTTTTGTGATAGTGCTTGGGGTATACTAGCTTGAGGACCACCTCTTCTTGGAGTCTTGGCCGATTTTGACAACTCCATCTTCATCAATCCACGGTTTCAGCAGCCCTTTTGGAAGTATTGTTTTCAACTGCTGAAAGGTAGAAATAGCAGCTTGTTAATGGCTGTCTATTATGCTTGTTTTATGTGTTCATAGCTTGCTTATTCACATACTTAGATCCTTTGTTTTTGGGTTTGCTTTATACATTCAAATGGTCACCTAAAGAACATATTTTCACCTATTAGAGGCTGATTTTGGCTGATTTTGTAAACCCCAAGTCTTTCATAGTTATATCTTCATGCTTCTGATTAAACTTTGAAAGATGGAAATGTCAATTAGTTGATATTTTTTGGATGTTGTTTGTTTGGACAAACAAACCCAAATTTTCAGTTTATGTTGGCTGAAAATTTTGGGTTTGATGGGGTTTATTTAGATTGTTGAATGATGTTTATGGTTGTTCTCTTGTTGGTGCATAACCTACCTTAGACCTTGTGTTGTTATGGTTTGGATTGAATGTTTTATTTTGTTGTATTCATTCAATGGGGTTGTAAATGAACTTGTGTTTGTTTAAAATGTATTTTGTCTATTTATTCATTGGGATGTAATAATAGATTAGGAGTAATTTCTTTTACTAGAAAATATGTATTAGGATATATATTTTGTAAAAGAAGATGCTCGGGAAGGAAGCACAAGAAGAAGACACAAAAGAAGGACTTGAAGCATATGGATGCAAGTTCAAGTGGGAGTCTATATTGATCTCATTTTGTGTTATTTTCAACCCTTAAGAAAGACCTTATGACCACACTTGTGATGGCAAACAAGTGTGGTCACAATAGTAGCTATGGTTATGCACATTATGGTTGTTTATGTTTATGCTTGTTTGTATGTTTGTTATTTGATTGTATGGTTGATATCTTGATATGCATTACAAACTAATTAACAAACTTATCAAGCTATAAAAATGATGGTTCTTAATCATTAAAAGGTAATAAAATGTTATTAAAATGATTTAATGATTTTAAGGATTAAAAATTGGTTTTAATCAAAGGACCATAGGGTACCTTGTATTTGAAAGCATGCAAATACAAGTATATAGAGTTTTCTAGAACTAGTATTATGAAATCTCTAATTTTTTTTAACAAGATCAACACCGTCCTTTTACACAACACTTGAGTGACTTGGGAACTCTTAGTGGGATAAAGATCACCTAACCATTTTGAGGGAACTTGTGACTTGAGGTGAGAATGCCTTATTTGTGGGATAAAGGTCACCCAACTACTTATTTTGGCAAACTCGCACGTAAGTGTAAGTAGGGTATCTTGATTTCCAAACCATGTTAAATGGATCACCTACAATATGGTTTCCAAATGGTGTTGATGGGATTAACATGCCGACTTTACATACGATGTTTAAAGTCGATCCCATACCTCTAGAAGTTGTAAATGGTTGCAACCGTCAATCGTTGACCACCTTATTAATTTAAATCGTGAGATAAAGGTCACCTAACCACAACTTAAATGTAATGTTGGGTTCTAGACTTTAATATAAAAAATGACCTTAAAAGGCATTAATTATTAAAATAGCAATATCGAAAATACTAAAATAGATCTTTGTTAAATTTTGTAGATGGCCACCAACAATGAAAATCACGATAACTCATCCGCGTCAAACCAATCATTATGAGGGATCCTCCAAAAGGAACATCTAAATCATAACAACTTTATTGATTGGTATCGAAACTTGAGAATCGTTCTCAAGCAAGAGAGAAGATCATATGTTTTAGACGACCCTATCCCCGATCAACCTACTGAGGATGACGAGGAGGCCTACAACGATTGGCTCAAGTACACTGAGGACTCTGTCCAAGTGTCTTGTCTCATGCTAGCGAGCATGACTCCGGATCTCCAAAAGGAGTATGAACATCACGGAGCATATGACATGATAACCCAGTTGAAGGAAAAGTTCCAAACGCAAGCAAGGGTTGAGCGCTTTGAAACGGTTCGAGCACTCCATGCATGTTGTATGGACGACAACCAATCTGTTTCATCTTATGTACTTAAGATGAAAAGTCATATTGACCACCTCGAGAGGCTGAATTGTCCCGTCTCGAAGGAATTGGCCACGGATTTGATCCTCAATGGCTTTACCAAGAAGTTCGAGACATTTGTGTTGAATTACAACATGAATGCTTGGGACAAAAGCATTGGTGAGCTTCACTCAATGCTAAAAACGGCCGAGGCGGCCATGGGTAAAAGGGTTTTACCCGTTCTCACCATCAATGAAGGTGGGAACAAGAAAAGGCCTCATCCTGCACCCAAGGCAAAGGTTTCCAAGGGTAAGGGACCCGTATGGGGGAAAGGGAAAGGGGTGCCAAGGGTGCCACCTAAACCGCAAGAGAAGAAGCAAAGGTTGCTACCAATGACCCATGCTTCAAGTGTGGGGAGATTGGACATTGGGCAAGAAATTGTCCTGTTCATCTCCAAGAGTTGAAAGCCAAGAGGGATGCGGGCAGACCTCAGGTACAATATACATGATTCATATTGATCTTAATGTTACATCTTCAAACACATGGGTATTAGATACCGGATGTGGAACTCATATTTGCAATTTGTTGCAGGGGTTCAAAAGAAGTAGGGACTTTAATTCAGGGGATGTTAGCCTCTTCATGGGCAATGGAACCAAAGTCCAAGTTGAAGCTCGTGGGGACTACACCTTAAAACTTCCAAGTGGCTTGGATGTTATTTTGAAGAATGTTTTGTATGCTCCTAGTTTGACTAGGAACATTATTTCTGTATCCCAATTAAGACTTTATGATTATGTATTATCTTTTATTGAAAATGATATTCATGTTTCTTTAAATGATATGTTCTATTTTAAAGCTATACCCATTAATGGTATTTATGAATTAGTTCATGAAAATGCTTTAAATAGTTCATTGTACCATACTAACACCAATAAACTCAAATTAGATTTGAGTGATACCTATCTTTGGCATTGTCGTCTTGGTCATATAAACAAGAAACGTATACAAACACTTCAAAAGAATGGTCTTTTAAAAACAAATGAATATGATTCATTTGATGTGTGTGAATCTTGTTTACAAGGTAAAATGACTAAGTCACCCTTAGTGGAACTAATGAAAGGGCAAAAGATTTATTAGGAATCATACATTCGGATGTATGTGGTCCTTTTAAGCCAATGACTAGGAATGGTGAAAGATACTTCATTACCTTTACCGACGATTATAGTCGCTATGGGTATGTGTACTTATTAAGGCACAAAGATGAAGCTTTTGAAATGTTCCAAATCTTCAAGAATGAGGTGGAAAATCAACTCAACAAGTCAATTAAAGTTCTCCGCACCGATAGAGGAGGTGAATACCTAAGTGATGCTTTCCAAGATCATCTTAGGAGTTGTGGGATTGTCTCACAACTCACTCCACCTGGAACACCACAACACAATGGTGTGTCTGAGAGGAGGAATCGGACCTTATTGGATATGGTCCAATCTATGATGGCTAGAAGCACATTACCTCTATCATTTTGGGGTTTCACTTTGCTCTCCGCGGCTCGTATTTTAAATATGGCCCCAACCAAAAAGGTGGAAAGGACACCTTTTGAGATATGGCATGGAAGAGTTCCATCCCTATCATACTTAAGGGTCTGGGGTTGTGAGGCTTATGTTAAGACTCCCACCCCAAACAAATTGGAAGTCCGATCCACCAAGTGTATCTTTATTGGATACCCTAGAGATTCTATGGGATATTATTTCTACGATCCACTGGAACACAAGGTGTTTGTTGCCAGAAAGGGTGAGTTCTTAGAAGCAAAGTTCCTTATGGAAGGAACTAGCAGTAGAACAGTGGATCTTAAGGAGGATCAAGAACCACAACCCAATGCACGTTTGGTTGAAACTAGCACTCAACATGAGGATGTTGAAGATGATCAAATGGTTGATCAATACACAAAACGTTCGCATAAGTGGTAGAACTAGTAATCCACCTGAAAGATACGGATTTTTCATGGATGGATGCTATGTGTTAGATTCAGATGAACCAACCACATACCATGATGCAGTGTCCAATTTGGATTGTGACAAATGGCTTGAGGCCATGAACGTTGAGATGCAATCCATGTATGACAATCAAGTTTGGGAACTTGTTGTACCACCTCTTAATTCCAAGGTAGTTGGAAGTAAGTGGGTTTTCAAGAAGAAAACATATATGCATGGAAACTTGGATACTTATAAAGCTAGACTTGTAGCAAAGGGTTTCACTCAAACTCAAGGGGTTGATTATGATGAAACCTTCTCACCTGTTGCGATGCTAAATTCTATAAGGTTATTGTTTGCCATAGCTGCTCATTATGATTATGAGATTTGGAAAATGGATGTCAAAACCGCTTTCCTAAATGGATATCTTGAGAAAGATGTTTATATGGTTCAGCCTGAAGGTTTTGTCGATCCAAAACATCCTAATAAAGTATGCAAGTTAAAGAAATCAATCTATGGATTGAAACAAGCATCGAGAAGCTAGAATCATTGTTTTGATGAGGAGGTAAAGAAATTTGGCTTCATCAAAAACGCTGATGAGGCTTGTGTGTATAAGAAGGCTAGTTGGAGCACAATAACTTTCCTAGTATTGTATGTTGATGACATACTACTATTTGGAAATGACATTCCAACCTTGGAAGGTGTAAAAACCTGGCTTGGAAGTTGTTTTTCCATTAAGGATCTTGGAGAAGCCACCTATAATCTGGGAATAAAGATCTATAGGGATAGATCTAGACGGTTGATTGGTTTAAATCAAAGTGCGTATATTGATAAAATCTTGAAAAGGTTCAAGATGGAGAACTCTAAGAAAGGTACCGTACCTATTCAAAGAGGAACGATATTGAGTACGACTCAATGTCCTAGCTCAAAGGATGAGCAAGATAAAATGAAGGCTATCCCATACGCATCTGCTATTGGATCCATCATGTATGCGATGATATGCACTCGACCGGACGTGTCATGCGCCTTAAGCATGACAAGTCGTTACCAGCAAAATCCTGGAAACAGTCATTGGATGGCTGTTAAGAACATACTTAAGTACCTAAGGAGGACGAGAGATATGTTCCTAATCTATGGATCTGGTGATGAGGAACTCGTTGTAAAAGGTTACACGGATGCGAGTTTCCAAACCGATCGTGATGATTCTCAGTCACAATCGGGATATATTTTCATTCTGAATGGAGGTGCGGTCTCTTGGAAAAGCTCCAAACAAGATGTGGTGGCTCTATCAACTACAGAGTCAGAATACGTCGCCGCCTCATTGGCAGCTCAAGAAGCTGCATGGTTAAAGAAATTCATTTCCGATTTGGGGGTTGTCCCTTCCATTCAGGAACCCCTAGAGATCTTTTGTGATAACGAGGGTGCGATTGCTCAAATCAAGGAACCTCGTGCTCATCAAAAGACAAGGCACATTGAGCGGAGATTCAACTACATACGAGATGAAGTTGAAAAAGGAAAGATATGTATTCGCAAAGTTCATACGGATCAGAACATTGCGGACCCTCTCACGAAGCTCCTTGAAAAGGCAAAGCATGAAGGTCATACTTGTGCCATGGGACTTCGATATTCTAGTGATTGGATTTGATCTGTGAATTTTGTATTTGGATATGTGGAACTCTTTATTATTTGAATAAAATTATTTGGTTATAATTTTCAATTAATGTTCCAATTTAGCATGTTTAATCCATGAGAAAATTGTTTACTCTAAATGTCTGTAGTCGTTCATACTTGTGGGAACAAGTGTGAGGGTAAGATTATTATGAACTTGGATTGGTTGCTATTCATAAGGATGAATATAGAGCAATGGGTTGCTACCAAGGTTCATAGATATTTGTGGGATGCAAATATTGGACTGACTCGCATCTCAAATTTTCTACATGGAATCTTGTTGATTGATCATAAGTAATTTTGAGTAAAGGCGAATATCATTTGGTATCCTCAGACCTGAGATACATATTGGGTTTTGATATTCACCTAGTATTATGCCTTCAGCTGATTCTTCACTGCCCTGAAATAATGGACAGTACATAAGGGTATGTTCAGGTATGATACGAGGTGTTTGTGAGAAACGTATGTGGTCAAGATGGAATTTGTTCCTCTTATTCGTTGAGAGTTAGATGTCTAAGGCCTGATTAAGTTAAATCATCAAGGAATGATCATTCTGTGTCCTTGGATTTAACATGACATCTGAAACAAAAGGATAGATGATTGATTCACCTAAATCATTTCAAGTAGGATACTTGAATAAGATGATGTTATCGAATGGCTATAAGTCATGCATATTAAGGGTAGTAAACCGTTGTTAGGCGGTATTTACTGCTTGCATCAATCTTCTATGAATCTTGGGCAAGTGGGAGATTGTTGGATTCTATGTGCCCAAGACACATAGAATATTGATGCGGTTAATACGTTATGATCCAAGTCGGGTTATACCCAATAACAAGCTTAGCAAACACCAATTATATTCAATTGATGATATGATCATGTAATTGAATAATAACACCAAATTTAGAAAATGTGTTTTCTAAATTAGTTGCATAGGAGATTAAACAATTTATATGGATATTTTGTTTATATATATATTGTTTGTAATGTTATTTAAGTTATTTAAATAACATCAAATAATTAGTGAGTGTATATATGTTATTCTAATAAAAAGGTTTATTGAATGAACAAATTTTAAAAAGGAGATGACTTGTTTAATGTGTTAATATTTTCCTTTTAAAATTTTGGGGGGAAATCAAATGTGTGTAAAGGGATTCGGCCGCCCTTGGGCTTGCCATCCCCTTGAGTGCTTTTGACAACCTTGAAAACACACACACATTTGATACTAATTCACTCCATCTCACTCTCTCTCTCTCATACATGCAATAGAAGAACACAAGAAAGCTCTCATTGTTCTTGCAAAAGAATCGGCTGGAAGTTCCTTTCAGGAGAGTCTCCCTTCGGTTTTTGGTGTTCAATCCTAGCAACTAAGGTGTTTTGTGATAGTGCTTGGGGTATACTAGCTTGAGGACCACCTCTTCTTGGAGTCTTGGCCGATTTTGACAACTCCATCTTCATCAATCCACGGTTTCAGCAGCCCTTTTGGAAGTATTGTTTTCAACTACTGAAAGGTAGAAATGGCAGCTTGTTAATGGCTGTCTATTATGCTTGTTTTATGTGTTCATAGCTTGCTTATTCACATACTTAGATCCTTTGTCTTTGGGTTTGCTTTATACATTCAAATGGTCACCTAAAGAACATATTTTCAGCTTATAAGTAAGTCAATAATATGTTGTTATTCCGCTGCGTTTTCAGTAAGTTTAATGGGTTAAACTTAGTTTTATGTTCTTGCAAACCCAACAGGCTTGACTTGTAGTTCAAGGATTTCGACTAGTCGAGGGAATTGATTACAATGAAGTATTTGCACCAGTGGTGAGAATGGAAGCCATCCGTATCTTCCTAGCCTATGCCTCTTACATGAGAATTAAAGTCTATCAGCTTGATGTTAAAAGTACATTTCTTCATGGTGAAATCCGAGAAATAGTGTACGTCAATCAACCTGAAGGATTTAAGGATCCATGTCATCAAGACAGAGTTTACAAACTGGATAAGGCCCTCTACGGGCTTCACCAAGCCCCAAGAGCGTGGTATGAAAACTCTCAACTCACCTTATGAAACTTGGATTTCTCAGAGGTGTAATTGACTGTACACTGTTCATCAAAGAGAAGGATGGTGATCTACTGCTTGTTTCGATTTATGTTGACGACATAATCTTCAATTCCAAGAACGAAGACTTATGTAAAGAATTTGAAGCAGTAATGAAGGCAGAATTTGAAATGAGTGCCATGGGAGAGATGAAGTTCTTTCTCGGGTTACAGGTGGATCAAACACCAAAGGGGATATTTCTACATTAGACCAAATATGTAGGGGATATTCTCAGTCCGTTTGACATGGAGAATGCTTCCGTAGCTAGGACTCCACTTGCTACAAACTATGATGTAGCACCCGACGAGAATGGTGTTCTAGTTGATGCCACCATGTATCGAGGAATGTTTGGATCCCTCATGTACCTCACTGCCTCAAGACCTGATATCATGTATGCGACATGTCTTTGTAGATACATATGTACTTAGTTTATGACCTTATTGTAAAATGTATTTTATGTCTTACATATATGTTATAGAATGGGTTATATGAAAAACAATGTGTGGTTTGTGCTTATAATTTTAATATTACATTGATTATTGTGTATTAACGTTTATTGAACTAACTATATAGGTTTGTGGTTATTTACATAGTTCTTAGTCAATAATGATTGAGAAACATGCTTAAACTTAGTCGTGTGAAGTTCCTATGCGAATGGACCATGCTAATGGACCATACGCATGAACAACTACAAGCTAATGAACTAGTCGCATGACTGAACCAGGAGACTGGATGAGTTGCACGAGTGTAACATGAGATTGACTCAGTCGCACGATTGGACCTTCAGTCGTGCGGATGGATCAACCACATGCTTCAATCGCACGACTGAACCATGCAAATTGTTCAGTCACATGAATGGAAAATCCTAACCTTTAAATACCACTTAATTTATGGAAAACATAACAATTCGAGTACCTACGCACTAAATCGTACCCTAGCCGTCCAGAGACCCTAGAACACCTATTCCAAGTTCATAGATCGCTGTAAATCATCTTACTATCGTTCTTGACGTTTAGTTACATTCTTGAATTGATTTTACACGTGTTCTCACTCATTGGATCGCCAATCAAATAGGATTCCGCACTATTTGAGTTGGTATACACGTAAATCAGTTAGTACTTCATCCGTACACGGTCCATAAAAAGAATTGCTATACTTTCTAGAAATAAAACTACATTTTATGAAATTTTCTATTGAATAGTAAAACAATATATGTAATGAATAATACAATAAATAATAAACAACAAGAAAGACCACATTTATGCAGTGAAATAACATAATATTATTAAACAACACAACAAAAACTACATATTATAGAATTAAACAATGTAAAAACATCAACAAAAGAACAAAATAGTACAATAATATTAAACGTTAAAATATGTTTTAAGTAGTATAAATAACAAATCAACACAACAAAATCCTTATGTCAAAAACATGTTCCTTAACTCTTGATCTTGATGAGGGAATAAGTTGATCAACAACAATATAATTCCATCATATTAACTCTTGATCTTGAGGGGGAATAAGTTGATCAACAACAATATAAAGCCATCATAGGAACTCTCATGTACCTCATAGCATCCAGACCAGATATTATGTTTCCACATATTATGTTTCCAGCATGCTTGTGTTCAAGATTCCAAGCTTCTTCATAATTTTCACACATGATGACGGCCAAGAGAATTTTGAAGTATCTTAAGGGTACCTAAGTTGCGATTATGATACCATAAGAGTGTCGACTTCAATCTCTATAGATATACTGATAGTGGCTGTAGAGGATGCAACATCAACAAGAATTCCACCTCAGAAGGATGTCAATTTATAGGGGCCCAATTGGTTTCATAGCAATGCTAGAAGCAGACCTATGTGTCTACATCAACTGCTAAAGTAGAGTACTTTGCTGCATCTATTCACTATGCTTAGGTGCTATGGATTCAAACTCAAATTAAAGATTATGGGGTAACCTTTATGAATACTCCAATTCATATTGACAAAATAATGCAATCTCAATCACCAACAATCCAATTTAGCATTCAATGGCAAAACATATTGATATTAGGTATCGTTTTACTAGAGATTATTTAGAAATGAAAATCATTAAATCGATTAAGGTCCATATGAATGAATAATATGAAAATATTTTCACAAAGGCATTTGATAAAACTAGGTTTAAATATCGAGTATCTAATATTAGGATAAAGAAAATTGAATAATTAAATGATCACGTAATGAAATTTAATAAAAAATATGAAAAATGCTTTGTTGATAACAAAATTAGGTAAAATTAGGTAAAATTAGGTATCTGCCAATTTTCACAATTCGGTATATAAGAAGGCTTCATCAAATGTATTTAAAAAAGATCCGGTAGGACCCATTTTTATCTACTGATGTGTAGTGGTGTCGTTGTCATTGCCTGAAAATACTGTTCCATTGTCACAAGCTGTCAGATTTATAGTTAAGGTGATAACATTTTTTTAAAATAATACTATTATGTATTATCCAAAAACTATAAATCTATACTTTTTCCTGCCATTGCCCTCTTCTACACTCATTCAAGAGCAAAAACCATAAAAACACTCATCCTTTCAAAACCATACACTTCATCAAATATTTCCAAATGGCCACTCTTAACCTAGAATTCTGACCAAATCATAACATAACCACTTCACATGAACCCATTGGTGATTTAGTCTATGATCATGTTCTTAACTTCCTCCACAACAACAATAATGATTTTGCAATGTCATTTGATCATGTGATTTGCGCACCACATATCAAGCAGTTCTTTGGTGCATGCTCTATTGAAATAGAGCATGGAACCAAAGCCTTTAATAAAGTGGTTCAATGAATGAAGATCACAATCGCTTGCTTAATGATTCATTAACATCACAAATTCAATGATGAAAACGGTGTATTCCTTATGCAAAGAAGTGGTGGGTGCCACTTTTAAGGAGATGGGATATGAAGGACCACTCATAACATCAATCTTTGCCAAATCAATGGTATATCACAATTAGAGAATCATCATTCATATATTTCTTCAATTTTTATCAAATAAGTTGGGTGGATGATATCAAGTTCCATTGGATATAGTAGGGGCTATTCGTAGACTTGTTAAATTATAGTGCTATAATTTTTAAAACTTTATCTTCCAAACCCTTTGTAAAATGTAACTATTCTTGAAAATTTTAAGTTTTTAATACACCCTAGATTCATTCAACTAATTTTAAATGAAGAACTAGGTAACAAACTTAAACTAGAAGGATGTATACATGCCTTAGGAGATTTAAATAAAGAAAATTTTCTTAAAGTTCAAGGCAAGTCCTAAATCAGTTTTAGGGAAAATGACTCCCTTGTTCACACATGCTTGATGTCACTAAGCCCTGGGGTGACATCATGGCTACACCCTCCACTACTGATGCCGCACCCTCCACTTCAAAGCCAAAAATGTCCTAAAAGAAATGAACCCTAACATCTTCTACTAAGAAGATGCAGGCTCCCAAATCACCTCCACCAAAGAAGGAAAGGATGGAAACTCAGGTTCTAGCTAAGCCAAAGGTGTCCGCCACATCTAAAAAAGGCTCAAAGAAGAAGGTTTATCTTCCTTCTTCTAAGCAAACCCACACCATCTCTAATAGCCCTCAACTAGAGTCCTAACACACTATATTAAGAATCAATAACAGAAACCCACACAATCAGAAAACTTATGAGGAAGAAGTCTTATTAGGATTAACATACAATCGAGGCCATTAGACATAACTCCTCATACTCCCATCCATATTTTTATTACCAAGATGAAGATGTTCAAGCTGCCATTCAGCATGTAATGCCCCGTTCTCGGGACGCTTACAGCTGGCCAATCATCACACATAAAGCATATAATTACATCAACTTAAATAAACGTGCAACTGAAACATAAAAAAAGAACATTTTCATTACATTATAAATGCTTTTGCAGATTAATACAACATTCGTTACAAAACGTCGTTTGTTCGCATTACAACACAAAAACACTAAACAAAGGAATAAAATCTAAAAGAGCCAAGTAGCCGCCCCGTGCCATCCTCAGCAACCTTTAACGCAAAGTGGAAAATGCATAAAAACTCAGCGTTACTGAGTGAGTTCTTGTATTACAAAAAGTTATATTACCTTCATTCGTTAAAAATAGTTTTTTTACTATCGCACATGATCACACATCATACGTACATCAAGGTAATAATTATTATCTTCCTTCATCGTTCGTTTCATACATTTCACATGTATCGCACATTCATACTTATCGCACTTTTCGTACATTATTCTTTGACTTCTATCTAGGTCCTGTACTTAACCGCCCTCTTGAGCAAAAAGCTATATCATCTAGGGTTAAGCAACAAGGACCCCATATCACACAAATCGCACGTATGGAGTAGTCACATAGACTAACTCCCCCTGTGTGTGAACCCTTAAGGGTTAGCCAGGATCGCATGCTGTGAACACACAGTTAAGCTAACAACTCTCAACGAGTTGTGAACCTTTTTCATTTGCTTGCAAGACTGATCATTCATTTATTATGTTCCATTTTCATTACCTTAAATCATTCACTTTGTTAAGATAATACTTTACGTTTATTATATTAATCACACCACGTAAAGTCACATTATCATACGTAATAAGGAACATAACACACAATCATACACATATCATCATACATCATAAGTCACACGTCATCAAACATAAAAATCAATCATATCATACATCACCCATCACCTATCACATCATCTATGACCTTAAAAAGTCAACTTACATAGCCCCCGGGAGCCTCCCATGTCAAAGCCTACATTTTACAATTTTCCCCAAAATCAGAAAATATTTCTAAGTGTTTAGGCGCATGGGGACTATATAGGCACATGAGCACTATGCAGGCGCATTTCCTTTCAGACGCATGGGGAACATTTAGGTGCATGGGGATCTTTCAGGCGTATTGGCACTATTGGGGCGCATTGGCACTATTAGGGTGCATTGGCACTATTGGGGCGCATGGGCAACACTAGTCATTTCTGGGCAATTCTAGGCGCATGGGCACTATGCATGCGCATGAGTGCCTAGCCGCATGGAAATCTTGGGTGTCTGGACACTTAGAAAATTTCAGCCTATTTCTAGGCACATGAGTACTTTCGGGCGCATGAGGTTTTGGGCGTATGGGATACTTAGGCAGTTATTTTTTAGTTGGGCGCATGAGCCACTATTTACGCACATGAGCAGTCTAAATCCCACTTAAACATCATAATTCAGTCCCTAATTATCACATAACCTGTTCTAAGCTTAAATCTTACATCCTAAGCCTTAGAAAACAATCATAAATCATCAAAACATACATAGCCCAAAATCAAACCCCACACAAACACACGCACACACACACGGGTATAAAACCCAACTTTTATAAAAATGTACGTACATGAATTTCCAGCCTTAAAGTAGTTAAGAACAAATAAAAAGGGGATTCTAGAACTCACCTTATCAGCCTTCGTTTTGACTTCTCAAAAATCCGTTTGCAGTTGAGTTTGACCACCTAGAAACCCACCAAATACACCCGAACACACAAAACACACATAAGCATATAACCGAGGCTAACCCCAGTTAAAAACATCATAAAACTCATGAATTCTTACGTTGAATTCGATCTTTTTCTTCTCCTCTTGAAACACCCGAGAGTTTCTGCTCTCCTTTCTTTCTCTCTCTAAAAATATCCGAATGATATGTGTAAAGAGAGACGATGGGCAGCCATGCCACCTTTATCACCAATTTTTAAAAATTTTGTCATTGGGCTCAACTTGCCCCGTTTTCTGAACCGGATGATACCTTTCCAAGGTGAGACTTTCAACCTAACTCTGTCACCCACCTGGAACTCAATCGGTCTATGTCATTTATCAGCATACGATTTTTGCCTATCTTTAGCCGCCTTCATAAAGAACTTGATCCTTTCCAGCTTCTCAATCGTAGCCTCGACCACCTCGACGCTCCCTAATTCTTTATGGCCAATATCACCCCAACACACGGGCATTCTGTATCTCCTTCCATATAGCT
This sequence comes from Flaveria trinervia, assembly GCA_025506515.1. Lineage (NCBI taxonomy): Eukaryota > Viridiplantae > Streptophyta > Magnoliopsida > Asterales > Asteraceae > Flaveria > Flaveria trinervia. Next base: position 19,494,547 of record CM046457.1, read on the forward strand.
TCTTATAAGGGGCAAACCAATGCCGGCATGATAACTATTGTTATATGAGAACTCAGCTAATGGTAAGTGGTCATCTAAACTTCCTCCAATATCAATGATACATGCCCGAAGCATATCCTCCAAATCCAAACGGTCCTTTCTGACTGACCATCTGTCTGTGGATAATAAGCCGTGCTAATATGTAACCTCGTCCCCATCGCATCATGGAATTTCTTTCAAAATTTAGATGTAAACCGGATGTCATGATCAGACACAATAGACATCGGCACACCATGACGAGTTACAATCTCCTTAATGAATAGATCCCCCAACCTCTTGATGAATACGTCTCACGAATCGTTTGGGGTGAGCACTCTTCGTCAAATGATCAACTATCACCCATATAGCATCATACCCTTGCGCGGTACGTGGTAGCTTTCTTATAAAGTCCATTGTGATATGCTCCCACTTCCACTCGGGTATGTCCAAGGGTTGGATCTTCCCATACGGCTTCTGATGCTCTGCCTTTACTTACAAGCAAGTAAGGCACTTACTCATGTAATCCACTACGTCGCACTTCATACCCGGCGACCAATAACTTTTCTTCATCTTGGTACATCTTTGTAGCACCAGGATGAATAGAGTATCGAGTCTTATGAGCTTCATTCATGATCTTCCCACGTAGATCCCCAAAACGAGGAATCCACATCCACCCTAATCGGGTCCTAACACCGAGAGTGTTTTCACCTAACTCCGTGACCAGACATCTCATTCTTTCAGAGTTAAGATGATATTCTTTTAGTGCCTTATCTTGAAACTCTTTGACCTGACTCATCACATCAGAGGTCATGACCAACTGGTATGCCTTCACCCGAATCGGGTCGGGTCTCCTTTCGGCTAAGGTCATCCGCCACCACGTTGGCTTTTCCTGGATGGTAATGGATCTCGCAATCATAATCCTTTATATGCTCCAACCATCTCCTCTACCTCATGTTCAAATATTCTGCTCAAAGAAGTAGTTCAAGCTCTTGTGTTCAGTGAATATGGTACACTTCGTCTCGTATAAGTAGTGCCTCCATATCTTTAACGCAAAGACCACCACTGCTAGCTCTAAGTCATGAGTAGGATAATTAACCTCATGAACTTTCAGTTGCCGGGGTGCATAGGCTATAACCTTTCCTCTTTGCATCAACACACATCCCAGCCCCGAGTTGGAAGCATCTGAATAAACACAAAATCTTCACTTCCATCAGGTAACGACAACACATGACCTTGAGTCAACTTCGCCTTTAACTCCTCAAATGCCTTATCCTGAGCTTGACCCCATACAAACTTTACATCTTTATAGGTCAAGTTAGTCAACGGAGAAGCTATCCTAGAGAAGTCTTGAATGAATCTTCTGTAATAGCCCACCAAACCCAAGAAACTACGAATCTCGGATGGTGTCTTCAGTGACTTCCATTGCATCACCGCCTCCACCTTTGCTGGGTCTACCATAATCCCCCCGGGATTCACTACATGACCTAGAAATCGAACCTCGCGTAACCAGAACGCACACTTGGAGAATTTAGCATACAACTTCTCCCTTCTCAAGGTCTCCAACACCTATCGATTGTGATCGGTATGCTACTCCTCGTTCTTTGAATAAATTAGGATATCATCAATAAACACAATCACTGATTTATCTAACATTAGCCAGCACACTCGACTCATCAAGTCCATAAAAGAAGCTGGCGCGTTAGTCAATCCAAAAGACATAACGAGAAACTTGTAGTGTCCATAATGCGTGGGAAAATCTGTTTTAGGAATATCCTACTCCTTCACCTTCAACTGATGGTAGCCAAATCGAAGATCTATCCTTCAAAACCAACTGGCACCCGGGAGCTGATCAAACAGATAATCAATTCTCAGTAAGGGGTTGCGATTCTTCACCGTCAGTTATTCAACTCACGGTAGTCTATACATATCCTCATACTACCATCCTTCTTCTTCACCCATAAACCGGAACACCCCAAGGAGAGATACCCAGTCTAATGAACCCCTTATCCAACAACTCCTATAGTTTCTCCATCAACTCCTTCATCTCTGTCAGAGCCAACTGATACGGTACCTTAGCTACAGGTTGGGAACCGGTATCAAGTCAATCTGGAACTCCATCTCGCGGTCTGGTGGCACTCCTGGTAAGTCTTGGGAAACACGTTTGGAAAGTCGCACACAACTGGTACGTCGGACAGTTGTGGTGTTGGCGTGTCCACATCCTTTACATAGGCCAAGTAGGCACTACATCCACGCCTCATGCACTTTCCTCCACCGCCATCAAAATCAATTTCGGAATCATCATGTCTCGATCACCGTAAACCGTCACCGAACTCCTGTCAGGCGCTGTTAATTGAATCATCTTCTTGCGACAAACAATATTCACCTCGTAGTCCGCCAACCAATCCATTCCTAAGACTATGTCAAACCCGCCTAAGGTCATCACAAAGGGTCTAATTGCAAACTTGTGACCTTCCATTTCTACGTCACAACCCTCTATCATCTTAGAAATCCTGGTAGACTACCTATTGTAGTTCTACATCAAAGGGCTTATCTATGCTCCTATTACTAACAGGAAACTTAGCACATAAAGCAGCAGAAATAAAACTCTTACTAGCATGAGAATCAAATAACACAGAGGCTAAAGTTTGGTTTACTAGAAACGTACCTGACATAACATCGGGGTCCGTCCTAGCCTCCTCCTGCGTCATCGTGAATGCTCTGGCACTCGCCCTCTGCCCTTCTCCTCCAGCCTTCTTGGCTCCCAAACTTTTAGCCCTTGGCTTCTTGCAATCCCTGCTTAGATGGTTGTTTTATCCATAGTTGTAACATCTTATAACCCCACAATCTCTCACCATATGACTAGGATTCCCACACTTGAAGCAGATGTTTGACCCCCATTTGCATTCTCTCGAATGCTCCTTCCCCGCATTACCACATCTCTTCGACCCTGCACCAGATATGACCACACCCCGGTCACCCACCTTCGCCACCTTGTTGCTTGGAGCGGCTCCGCCACGTCCAAACCGTTTCCCATTCCAGTTTCGGTCACCACCACTCTTCTTTTTCCCCTCAGCCACCACCACGTCTCGCTCGTCATACAGTCTTCCCACGAGATCGACCACCGACCTAAACGTACTTGGCCGAGCAGAAATCATATGCCTGCAAGAATATCCGCTAGCAAGCCCTGAATATACCTTTTGATCTTTCGTGACAGAGGTGTCACCTGGTTAGGCACCAGCCATGCCATTTCATTGAATTTGGTGGTGTACTGCTCATGCGTCATTGTTCCCGCCTCCAACTATAGGAACTCTCTCTCAACTTTGTCCATCTCTCGGTGAGGACAGAACTCCTCAGTCACCATCCTCTTCAGCTCCACCCACTTCATCCTTCTAATTGCCCGACTACCCTCGGCTTGGACGATATTGTCCCACCAGCATAAAGCCGAGTCCACGAACGAGTGGGCAGCAAACTTCACATTTTGGTCCTCTCTACACTCGCTGATATTCAGTATAACCTCCATCTCTCTCACCCACCGGGGAGCAGCAGCAGCAACGCCATTACCGTCAAAGGCTGGGGGCTTGCATCTTTGGAATGCCTCATAGTTGCAGCCTCGTGCCACCTCCGACGTAGGCTTTTCTTCTTCCTCTTCTTCTTCGTCATTAGGGAGAACCGTCTTAGTTTCGGACTGTCTTCTTTCACCCATTGGCCTACTCATTTCCTTCATTTATCCTTCCCTTACAGCCTTGATTACTTCAGTCACCACAGACAGTAAGATCATCTACATGACTTGGTGCACCTCCTCCACGACAACCTCATTCACTAAGGCTCTCAAGTTAGCCCTCTCATCCCGACCCTCTAAATGAGGGGTCTCGTGTCCTTCATAAATCACCTCTTTAGCTCTAGGCCTTCTTGTTGTGACCCGTGGTTCATGACCACGTCCACCACAATCTCCACCACGTGAAGCCTTTGATGATCTACCACCGGCCATCCTCTAAACACACTTTAAGATTCAAACACCAACACGGTCATTCACGAGAATAGCTCAATTTATGTCAAGTATAGTAGGTCCCTAATTAAAGTGGCCAGTTGTTATTAGCCACTTACTACATCAGTATCTAAATCTACTAATGGCACATAAGCTATATAACATGCGCATGTAATACTGGTTAACATTAAGAAAATACCTCATGGCACGCAGCTACTCGGATTCGCATCCCTTTCTTTTCCGTCCCATTTTCAGTTTAAGTTTAGGTTTATTTTAAAATTATACACGTTTCACTTAAACATTGGCTCTGATACCAACTTGTAAGGCCCTGTTCCCAGGACGCTTACAGCTGGCCAATCATCGCACATAAAGCATATAATTACATCGACTTAAATAAACGTTGCAGCGAAAACATCAAAAAACAACATTTTATTTCATTATAAATGCTTTTGCAGATTAAAACAACATTCGTTATAAAATGTCATTTGTTCTCATTACAATGCAAAAACATTAAACAAAATAATGCCATCCAAAAGAGCCAAGTAGCCGCCTCGTGCCATCTTCAACAACCTTTACCTGCCAACTGGAAAATGCATAAAAAGTCAGGTTGCTGAGTAAGTTTTAGATTTACAAAAACATTATATTACCTTTCATTCGTTAAAAGATTTTCTTTACTATCGCACGTGATCACACGTCAAATGTACATCACGGTAATAATTATTATCTTCCTTCATCGTTTGTTTCGTACATTTCGCACGTTTCGCGCATTTTGTATGTATCGCACTTTTCGTTCATTTGTTATCTTTCAATTCTATCTAGGTCCTGTACTCAACCCACCTCTTGACACAAATCTATATCATCTAGGGTTAAGAAACAAGGACCCCATATCGCACATATCGCACGTCTGGAGTAGTTACATAGACTAACTCCCCCTGTGTGTGAACCCTTAAGGGTTAGCCAAGATCGCATGTCGTAAACACACAGTTGAGCTAACAACTCTCAACGAGTTGTGAACCTCCATTGATTTGCTTGCAAAACTTTTCATTCGTTCATTCATTATGTTCCACTTCCATTATCTTAACTCTTTCATTCTTTAAGATCATAATTTACGTTCATCATAAAAATCATACCACGTAAAGTCACGTCATCGTACGTAATAAGGAACATAACACACAATCATACATAATCATCATAAATCATAAGTCACATGTCATCAAACATAAACATCAATCATATCATACATCACCCATCACATCATCTATAACCTCATAAAGTCAAGTTACATAGCTCCCGGGGCTCCAAAGTCAAAGCCTACATTTTACAATTTTCCCCAAAATCAAAAAATATTTCTTATTCATCAGGTGCATGGGCACTATACAGGCGCAATGCCTTTCAGACGCATGGGGACCACTTACGCGCATGGGGTACTTTCAGGCGCATTGGCACTATTGGGGTGCATGGGCAACACTTAAACAATTCTGGGCAATTCTAGTCGCATGGCACTATGCAGCACATGAGTGCCTAGGCGCATGGGAATCCTTGGCGTCTGGACACTTACAAAATTTTAGCCTATTTCTAGGCGCATGAGGTTTTGGGCGCATGGGACACTTAGGCAGTTATTTTCAGTTGGGCGCATGAGCCACTATTTAGGCGCATGAGCAGTCTAAATCCCACTTAAACATCATAATTCAGTCCCCAGTCATCATATAACCTGTTCTGTGCTTAGATCTTACATTCTAAGCATTAGAAACACAATCATAACATCATCAAACACATACATAGCCCAAAATCAAGCCCTACCCGTAAACACACGCTCACACACACGGGTATAAAACCCACTTTTATAAAAACGTACATACATGCATTTCTCGCCCCAAAGCAGTTAAGAACAAGTAAAAAGGAGATTCTAGAAATCACCTTAACATCCTTTGGTTTGACTTCTCAAAAACCCGTTTGCAATTAAGTTCGACCACCTAGAAACCCACCAAATACATACCTGAAGACACTAAACACACATAAGCATATAACCAAGGCTAAGGCCAGTTAAAAACATCATAAAACTCATGAATGCTTACGTTGAATTCGATCTTTTTCTTCTCCTCTTTAAACACCCGAGAGGTTCTGCTTTCCATTCTTTCTCTCTTTAAAAATATCCGAATGATATGCGTAAAGAGAGAGGATGGGCAGCCATGCCACCATTATCACCAACTTTTAAAGATATTGTCCTTTTGACACTATTTTACCCCTCAACTTGGGTACAATGGTGTTTCTTTATTTTTTTTTACTTTATTCTTTTTTTAATAACTTTAAAAGTATAACCGGGTGTTACACAGGATGACCTATGTTTTTCCTATCGCATATGTCTAAAGTTCTAACCCTCATCTATAATTTGAAGATATTGACCCTATGGTGAAAGGGTCATTGTGGAAAATGTTGTCTTTACTGCTAATCCATTATTTGATAAGAAGGATAGAGACTTCATAACTAGGACTGCAACCATGAAAATTCACCTTCAGAATGTCTCTTTGGAGTCATATCTTGAGGAGAGGAATTTAGGGCGCCAAGAAACCACATATGGTAATACTGGTATAGAGGCTCGGCCTAGGACCTCACCTAGTCTTAAGGATTAAACAAGTATGGATGAGGAAAGTATGAAACAAAAATACGAATTGACGACCCATAGCCTTAAGCTTGGACAAACATGAATTATCTTACAAGTTGAAAATGCAAGGCTTCAAGGTTATGTTGAAAGAGTCACAGTTCTCAAATTTAAGAGCATTGTATTGAAGGTGTTAGTAGATAGAGTCATTCAGGTTGAGGCTATACTCAGGACTTTACAAAACTAGGATGCAAGAGTTACTTCATTAGAACAACAACTTGCAACTCTTTAATACTCAACAACCAAGGAAATAGACCTTGAATAAGGTTGAATCACTGCAAAAAACTACCGAGCTTCAATATTCTATCATCCTAAGCCTCAGTGTATCATTAGCACCACAAGTGTCATCTGGAATCTCAGATGATGCTATTAAAAAGAAGGAAGATGAGCCCCAAGAAGCTAAAGACATCCTTCAGGGATCATCCGATCAAGTTGTATATTTTTCATAGCCATTTAATTCTTTTCGAAAGGACTTAAGAGTATGAGCCTCCATCTAAAGCTGAAGTCAAATTAAATAAGCTTCTTTATAGGTATGGCTACGAAAGCTCGAAAGAGAAGGGATAAAAGCAAGAAGGGTGATAAGATGGATGAACCAAAAGGGTTCAACTTGAAAATAAAATAACAACTGCAATAAGAAGGTCTAGCGCTTCTCTATTGCTCTCTCTAAAAGAAAAAGATCCGATGAAAAATCATCAAAGAAAGGGATTGTTAGGACTTGAAGCCCTGCTAAGGTATTTGTTGAAAACGAAGAACCACTACTGAATGCGCCTTTGAAGGTACTAAAGAGCTGAACAAAAAACTATTGATGAAACTATCAAAATTGCTAGATATGAGGCTTCTTCGGCATATGAATCCTTACGAAGAATAGTCGTTTATAAAAAGGAACCCAAAACAAGAAAGATGACATAGAAAGACATATGGTGACTCTTAATGTTGAACCAACCCAACATCATAAAGAATACAAGGACACATTGAGTTTGAACTAAACAATCAGCCAGGTGTTATTAGGTGAACCGGATGTTGAAACTGAAACCATAGTTAGCTCTATGGTGAATGTTGAAATACATGGCCCAGAAGTCACCAAAGAAGTTGAGAGAGGTTAGACAAGTACTGGTTATTCAAAGTATCTGGTGAGGCATCAGGTGTACCTATTAGACTTTCTGCAGGCATACCTACTTCAATCTCAACCTCTGAAAAGGGTAAGAGGCCTATGTCTTCTGAGAAAGAAGTTAGAATGAAGTCTTAAGAGAGAAAGGCAAGATATCTAATGACAAATAAGGCAGGGCTATTCTCATAGAAGTTTGATGATGAGCTCATAGAACTTCATGCTAGCAAAGCTCAAGAATCTTCTATAAAGAAAATATCACTGCTTTATAAAAAGTGCAAAAGAATCTAGATCTATAAGAAGAAGAAGATTCAACCTTGGTAGAGAACCCAATAGATCAGTACCAACAGCTCCATCCAAACCAAAGGCCAAGGTTCTCAAGAAAGTGCCATCTAAGTCATCTAGGCAATCTGCTGAGCACTTAAAGGACGATCACTAAGTAGTCTCCTATTAGCTCCACTTGAGATGAAAGGATTCAACTTTAATGATATCTTGGAATAGAGCATTGTTGAGATGAAATCAAAGCTGATAGCTCTAACTCATGCTCAAAGAGAGAAATCAATAGTGTTAGCAAGAAAGAAGAGAGTTGAATCATAGAGAAAAGAAGCAGGAAAAGCAAACAATAGAGTAAAGATAAGAAAGAGATGAAGCTATTCTTAAAGATCTATGGCTTCTTGTAATGCCCGCCTCCTAGGGCACACCCTAAGGAGCATTAAAGTTCACAAAATGCTACTTGAACAAGGGATGTTGTAGTTCCTTCTTTCAAGAGCCGTGCACCAAAGTTCACAAAATGTACTTCTTGGGTGGTGTAGATGGAAGGGGATAGGCACTCAAGGGGTGGCTGAGTTTGGTGGGTAGTGGATTGATTTTGATTTTAATTTAAGTGGTAATTGTTATTATATAGTGTAGTTTTGTTGTGTAGTGTAGTGTTTTAGATGGTAAAATCTAGTTAGTTGTTTAAGTACTATCATGTATACGCATGTTTTTAACTGTGAAATATGTGTGAGTGCACACACTTAATTACTTTAATTAAGTTCGACTTATTAGGGTATCTAATTGCATTTTCCCGGAACACAAAATTATTCTACACTAAGTCTGGACCTGACGAAATCATTCAAAATGACACATGAAATAATTAAATTATTGATAATAATATAATAATATAATAATAATAATAATAAAAAATATAAAATTAATGATAATAATAATAATGGTAAAAATGATAATGATGCAGGAGATTGAAGGTTAAAATTATAACTTAGGGGTCGGTTGTTACAATGGGCGCTGTTTGTTAAACATTCAACAATCACCTAGATCGTGTCGCTCTCTCGGGCCATGCAAGGTAGCTTCATGATGAAGACCATCGTGATGTGCTCCCATTTCCATTCAGGAATATCCAAAGGTTGGATCTTCCCATCTGGCTTTTGATGCTCTGCCTTCACTTGCAAACAAGTCAAGCACTTGCTCACATACTTAGCCACGTCATACTTCATTCTCGACCACCGGTAATCTTTCTTCAAATCCTGATACATTTTTGTGGCATTGGGATGAATGGAATATCGAGTCTTGTGAGTCTCATCCATGATCTTCCCCCTCTGATCCCCACAGAGAGCGATCCAAATTCGCCCAGATCAGGTTCTAACACCCAGGGTGATTTCCCCCAAATTCGAAACCTGTCCTTTCGTCCTTTTAGAGTTGACTCTGTCACCTCTGAATGGCTCATATTGAAACTCCCTCACTTGTTTCATAACATTAGGTGTCATGATTATCTGGTAAGCTCTCACCCAAATTGGTTCCGGCCGTCCCTTCCGACTTAGCACGTCAGCAACCACATTGGCTTTGCCCGGATGATAATGAATTTCATAGTCATAATCCTTGATCAGTTCCAACCACCTCCTCTATCTTATGTTGAGTTCCTTTTGTTTGAAGAAATAATTCAAACTTTTATGAGTAGTGAAAATGATGCACTTCACCCCATATAGGTAGTACATCCAAATCTTCAATGCAAACGCCACCGCTGCCAACTCCAAATCACGAGTAAGATAATTGGCCTTGTGGACCTTAATTGTCTAGAAGCATATGCTATCACATTCCCTTGTTGCATCAACATGCAACCTAATCCTACATACGAGGCATCTAAGTAGACTACCAGATCCTCGTTCCCTTTAGGTAACGTCAAGATAGGGGCTTGAGTTAACTCATCTTCAGTTCTAGGAAGGCATTCTCCTGACTAGTACCCTATTCATACTTCACGTCTTTCTGGGTTAGCTTAGTCAAAGGAGAACCTATCTTGGAGAAATCCTGGATAAACCTCATGTAGTAACCTGCTAGACCTAAGAAGCTGCAATCTCAAATGGTGTCTTTGGAGGTTCCCATTGCATCACTGCTTCAACATTCAGAGGGTCCATCATGATCCACTCAGGATTAACAACATGACCTAGAAATTGAACTTCTCGTAGCCAGAATGCGCATTTAGAGAACTTAGCATATAACTTCTCACATCTAAGCGTCTCCAATACTTGTCGAATATGATCGGCATGTTCCTCTTCACTTTTAGAATAAATCAAAATCTCGTCGATGAACAACCTCACCAATTTATCCAATATCAGCCAACAAATAAGACCCATAAAAGTAGCTGGCACGTTGGTTAAACCAAAGAACATGACGAGAAATTCGTAGTGTCCACAACTTGTACATAATCCTGTCTTAGGGATGTCTTGTTCTTTCACCTTCAGTTGATGGTAACCACACCGCTAATCTATCCTTGAAAACCAGTTGGCACCCTGAAGCTGATCGGATAGGTTGTCGATCCTTGTAACGGATACTTTTTCTTTACAGTCAGCTTATTGAGCTCGCAATAATGAATGCACAGCCGCATGCTATCGTCTTTCTTCTTGTTGAATAAAACTGGAGCAGCCCATGGAGAGATGCTCGGTTGGATAAAACCTTTATCCAATAGATCTTGTAACTGAGCCCTCAATTCTTCCATCTCTGAAAGGGTTAATCGATATAGTGCTTTAGCGACGGCCTGTGCTACCGGTACCAAGTCAATCTTGAATTCGATTTCGCGGTAAGGTGGCACACTTATCAGGTCCGACTGGGTCATGAGATTGATATTCTCACAAGGGTCGAATATGATAATTGAGTTAATGATTTTATGATGGAAGCAAATAATCAAGAAACAATGAATGCAAGAAATACTCGTAAATGCACTTTGTATTAATGAAGGTGATTGATTACAATGAATGCTGAGGTTTGAGCATTAAATAGTAACAATATACCTGAGAACATAAGACTAAACAAAAAATTCTGATTGTCTATCAACAGTCACCTCATATACAAGGTTTTCTAATCTATTATAGGCAGACAATATGCCTTTTACAAAATGACTAAACTACCCCTGACCTATACATCAGAACTAGTCTAAGTTTTCATTAGCATTTCTTTGTTCATTCGCATTGACTAATGCGGATGTGTTGACCTTGATGAGCATTTCTTCTTTTGTCTTATGCATGTGTTTGCTCATCTGCATTGACAAATACGGATGAACACACACTTATGCATATTTGTTGCCGGGCATCCGCATTAGTTAATGCGGATGTACAAAACATGTCAACATTTCTTTTAGGCTATCCGCATTTGTTAATGCAGAAGAACAAATACTTGTCAACATGTGTTCTATGTCTTCCGCATATACAGATGTGGTTAGCCAACACTTGTCTTCTATGCAGATTCTTCATCCGCATTAATACTTGGACTTGTGGGATTACCAGCACAACAACCATCAACCCACCAATTGAATTGGCATGTATGATCCTTTCACGAGTCAACAATACTCCCCCTAAGTATTATAAAGTCTTTGTTCGTTAATGGTTTGATAGTGGTTGAGGTTGTGAAGATTCTACTGGGTCTTGTGGATGCATTAGAGATTCTGCTAGAGATGGATCCAAAATGGTCTTTATCATGTTGACAAAGTCATTTGCATCAGACATCTTCTCTCTGTTCAGCACATGAATCTTCACCTGACTCATAATGTAGATGGCTTCTATGGGTAGTTTCTTGAGAGAATTGGTTCCCATATAGATACAGTAGACAACCCATCTCTATAAAGACCCATCCACATCAACCTCTAGCTTCAAAATGTTCCCAAATTAAAGAGGAGTCTTCTTCTTCATCCTTTATTTCCTCTTGACACTGATTTGATCATTTTCCATCTTCAGAATTTTAATGCATTTTAAGAAGATGGGCATGTCTTCTTCTCCTAGCTTATTGGTTATTTCTTTGAAGTGTCTAGTGTATATGTAGTGGATATAAGATTCATCTAGTAATCTCACCTCATATCTACTAAACAATATAATCTTAGCACCTGTCTTTCCTCCCTATTTTTGTTCAGTTACAAACTCATATGTCTTTTCATCATAATAGACATTAGAGATTCGTGTGGAGGAATGAGTTCCAGCCATGATCTTTCTTTTTAATGATTCTATTGGTTTCACTTTCAGCTTAGCAAACACAACTTCTTCTGCTGGTTTAGTTCTTTTCTTCATAAGGGGGTTGATAAAGGATCTATCTTTCCTCATGCAGATAGCCTTAAGAGATTTGAAGTTGTTTGTTATTTTAAACATTCTTAGAATCTATTCAAATTCATATCCCCTGAACAGATCCTTATGATTAATCAGCTCTAGATTGGCTAGTTCCTTCAAATCATGGATTTCCAGGGCATTCACCAGAGTAGAGTACTCTATGAAGAGTTGCACCAACCGTGAAATTCTTTTAACCATAAACATGTTCTAGTCACTGTCATACTACCAAGCAATAATCTTCTGATAAGTCTTGCCTTTGGGAGTAGACACACCTTTAATCATTTCTGTAGTGGTTTGACCTTCTTGAAATTTCAGTTGTGAAGGCTTTGCAAAACCACTCAAGATATCTATGCAAAACAGGTGCCAAAGAGTCAATGTCTCTATGGGTGAGTTACATGTATTATGCTGATACTCTGATCCTTGGCTTTTTGCTGGTAATTTCCTATTCTAGTTTTTTTAGACTCTCTTTCTTCTCATTGTTCAACCTAAGTATGGCAGCCCTTAGGGAATTGGTCTTCATATTGCCTAACTTTCTCCTTGTAAATCCTTGACTAGAAAGGTATTCCTTCATTTCCTTGTCAGTCATGCTGTAGGGATGAGGATATAATGAATGAGGAGTGGAGGTCTGCTTTTGCTTGGAGAATGATTTGAACAACGGAGCTTTTGGAGAAAGAGTCTTTTCATACTTCGTCTTATAAGTGGGGTCCAACAGCTTGTTTAGTTTTTCTTCCTCTGCCTTCATTCCCTCATAAGTGATCCCAAATACTTCATCAGGGTCATAGCCTTTCACTAACAGGTCATCAGTTTTGGCCTTTTCAACCATCACTTGTACTGATTTCTCCTCCTTAATAGGGCTGTCAAGAGCTATTGGTTCATCAACTACATAGACAACTCAATTTCTCCTTTTTCTATATCTACAAAGTCAGCCTTCTTTTTCATTTGAGCTTTTGCCTTTCACACGCTCTACTAAAAATTCAGCAATGGCTGCAAGGCTTCTAGGGTCATCCTTTTGCTTTTTCTTACTTGGTTCTTCTTCTACTATTGGTCTTTTCCCTTTAACCTTCTCTGATAAGTACTTCCTCCTCCTGATATATGTTTGCATTCTTGGACCAGAGGAGGTTTTAGGTTTTTCTAGCTTCTTGTGGCACTTTTTCAACCTTTTATTGTTCTATTTCATCAATATCACCAGCTGATTCTTTCTCTCTTTTTGTTCTTCACATAATCTTCTGATAATTTCCTTTTGTTCATTAGTCAGTGATACAGTTGGCACTAATTGCATACTCAATTCCTTCTCAATGGGAATAGGAGATTAAGGAATCATTACAATGGGTTCAGCAACATTCCTCTGATCAACTATAAAATCCCAAAAGTCATCATCAATAATGAACTCTTCTGCAGTGAAGCTATCAAGAGCTTTGATCATGTCACTAAATTCTGCCTCTTCAGTGTGAATTTTAGTTGTTTTCTCTGTATAAACCACCATTTCCATGCTTGACTCATCTTGTTTTGATTCACTTGTTTCTTCTCCCTTTTCAGCCTTAGAGAGTCTCAACTTTTTAGTAGGAGGTGAGTTATCACTACTCTCTCCTAATGAGTTGTCATCACTACCTTCTTTATCACTATCTCTTTTTGGTTTCTCCTCTCTTATCTCAACCACATCATTATTCCCCATTTCAGCTTTAGCTTCTTTTTTAATTACAACAAGCAGTTCCAGCTTCGATACTCTTATGTTTAGTCATTCTATATGGTTATGCGACTCAATGATAATGTTGGTATGCTCTTCAATCAATCCTTCTTGTTCTTCCATTGCAATGGTCTGAATGGCTAAAGTGTCAATATGACCACTTGTAGGACCGGTGAAGGGTGGCCACTTACAACACAACAATATAAAGAGGAGAGTAACTTAACTTAATCAAACAGTGAACATGATTAACCACAAGTAAAGATACTAAGAACACAGTAATTAAGAGATAGAACAAAAGAGCAAGATACACAATGAGATGGTTTTCAGGATTGCACTATATTGCTTTCTCATTGTTCTATTACAGATGTTATAAAGCATAAAGGAAAGTTATAAGGACATGAGATACTTATACTACATCCTATAACCGGCCTTACTTTGAAGGCCAACCGGATACAATTGATTAGATACAAAACAAAATCAATTGTAGAGTCAAAAGGTAGATTGCTTTTTTGACTTTGTGACTATGACATGCTATAGCTCACATCCTTATCTGTTACAAAAAGGATAAATAACATGAAGTAGAAAGTTTATAGACTCAAGATCTCAATATACAGTTGCCAAAAGCATGGACCTTTTCACCAACTCATGTAAGTTGGTGACTTTATAGAGTTGTAGCAGAAAGGGGTCTAGCTTTATGGAAAACTACATCAGATAAAGCATGTTGTTAAAATTCTTTGGAAGAAATCTGTCTTCAAGTGTTGGCATCGGAAGACTTTGTCTCTGAAGCTTCGGAAGACTTCATCTTTGGCTTTAAAAGATATTGGTCTTGGCTTCGGAAGATTTCACACTTAAAATATTTCTATTGCTTGTGTGAAACTTCCAATCCATTCTTCTTCAATGTACTTGTGCATCATGCATGCAAAAAGACTTTGGGTGTTTGGTTGCTTTAGCCTCTTCATATAATCTCTACAAACTCCCCCTAGGCTGAGGCTACCAAAACACTTAAAGACTTCAGATATTGACAGTCCTCATCAGAATATGTACTATCCTTTTCTTCATGAGATGATCATGATCCTTCAGACTCTCAAAGTGTCTTCTCATGTCAAAGAAATCATGCAGAGGAAGATTGAACATGTCCTGCCATGTGTAGACATCCTCAATGCCTTTATCTCAAATGACATGCCACCTTTCTGGATTTGTAGTGTAGTCCAAGACAAGATGGGTCTTTTTGATGCTAGAGGAGCTACTGGAATGGGAGATGATGGAGCATCCTCTAGCTGCACATCCTCAGGATGTTCTGACTCATCTTGAGGTGTAGAAAAGGATGTTTGTTTCTTCTTCTTTGGCTTTGGTTTAGAAGCCATCCTTTTCTTTCTTTTTGTTCCTTTTAACTGAGAAGACTAGCCTGCAGCACCTGATTGATCTTCATTGTCTTTCCCAGTTGGGTCTTCCACTCTCACAGGTTCAGAATGAGAGGGAGTCTGACCCTGTTATGGATCAGAAGACGAAGCTTGCTGAGATTCAGCAGGAGGTCCAGGTTGTGTTATCTCTGGTTGTTCAACCTTAACCTCCACTTCAGGTGGAGGTTGACTTCGAAGGGAATGTAAGTCAATTAGCTCTCCACTCTTTATCTTCTGCTTGATCACCCTGATATGCACATCCATAGTGGATAGAGACATGGGACCAACTCTCCTTCCAGAGAATCCATACAGCTTCAAGAAGCTCATCATCCTCAACTATCTATTGATTTCTTCATGCTCTTCTGGATGATGGCTCAGAACTTAGAAACTTCTTCCTTAGCTTCTTTTTAGTTGACTTTCTTTCCTTGACTAACTCAAGTTCAAGTTGTTTTAAATACTCAAACTCAACATAGTCATAGGGTAAGGGAAGAAGTGTTTCTGCCTGATAGAGGCCAGTGGCACTCAGTAGTTGATCATTTTGATCTTGTCTTCTTCTTTATCTACCTGAGGTTCTTGTTGAACCACATCCTCATGTGCAGGACTTTCTTGAACTAGGGAGTGAGTAGGTAGATGCTTGTACAATCTTTTCATTCTTCTGTCTTCTTTGATTTGTATTAGTAGCTTTGCATCTTCTGCCTTTTTCTTCTCCTTTGACCTTTCCATGTCAGTCATTTCATTCAATTCCTCTAAGGGGAGAGAGATGAAAATGTAAATGTCATAGTTCCTGGTTTGCAAGTAACTGATCCTGACTTCCCTTAACACATCATCCTGAGTGTTTGGTCTGGGGGCAGCCTTGATTGCAGTTTCCATAAGTCTTGTAGACTCAGAAGCGAAACTTTTTCCCCTCAGCTTCCTTTTCCTCTCTCTCTTTTTCTCCTCAATCTCCTCAGAAGTCCTCTTTCTTTTCCCTTTATCACTCACAGACCTTTGTGACTCAGGGTGGAGAGAGCTTTGGCCTTCATTGCTTGGTGTAGCTTCCAAGTTCTGGCCAGCGAGAGGTTGAGAAGCACTTTCACCAGCAGGTGTTTAAAAAAGGGTATTGATCTTTGCAGCAGTTGATGGTGATGAGATAGTGCTCTCAGGTTCTATCACTGGGCCTTCAGTCAAGGTTTCCCCTATGAAACTAATCTTAGGGTCTGCCTCAACATCTAGTTGACCGATGACATTGCCTGATTGCCTTAGTCTTCTTTTGAAGCTGAACTCTACAGTGATCCAGTCTTGGATTCTTTGAGCCATCCTATCAGCTTGTCTTGATTGGCTTGGATTGACAAGTAGCATATTGACTAAATCTAGACCTTCATAGAAGTTCAAGGTCTGAAAGTTTCAGACCTCTTGTTGCCCTTGAACTCTAATGATGATTAGGCTCTCCTGTTTCTGTCATACCTCCACCCTATGATGTGATTGGAAGTTGGTGGAGATGATATTGCCCTTGGTATTCCTTTCTCAAATAGACTCTGAATGAAACTGTTAATTAAGTCCACATAAATGTGAACTTGAGGAAGCTCCTGAGTATGCACAGTTGCAAGTGAGGATGGTGAATTCTCAATGTCCACACTCCTTGAAGGACTCCTAGGTTATGTGATTGTATTGACTTTCTCCCCCTTTTTAGTAGCATCACCCACTTGCATAGATGAGCCAGAAGTTAGGTCAATCACATCCACAGGTTCTTGTGTTCCTGGTTGAGCTCTTCTTAAGGGTCTCCCAACTAGTTTTTGCTTAAGATAAGAAATCTAAAGTTGCTGATCATTGATCCTGTTATGTAAGGTAGTCACCTAAAATTCAAGGTGACTTACCTTTGAGACTAAATAGGTGCATGTTTTAGATAGTTTTTTCACCGTTAGTCTCAAATTCCCCTCATCTTCATCAAAAGAATTATTGGGGGATGAGATGATTGGACCAGAGTCCTCTCTCTCACCACCAGCTTGAGGTTCTTCGCTGCTAGATTTCCTTTGCTCATTGGCAGTCTCAGTTGAGATGTCAATGGGTTGAGTTGCCATGGTTAAGGTCTTAATGATGGAATCCCTTTCAAAAGTGAGAGCCTCTTCCATATGGACATCCTGAACAGGTTCAGAAGTCTCCACCTCAATAGGGGGTGACTGATGTGGCTAGACAGAGGGAATTAACAAGTACTCATCTCTCTTTGAGTAGGGGGAAAGAAGAGAGATTCATGATACTCACTAAAGCCTAAATCTTCATCAGTGTAGAAATCAAGGTTTGGGAGAGGTTGGTTTAGATCCAAAGGCTGGGGGTGGTAACTTTCCCCTCAAGGTTGATCACTTGAGTGTTGAGACTCAGAGTGATGCCTTAAGGTAATTTGGCTTATGAGCTAATCAAGCTAAGCATGAGGAACCTCAACACTAATCATTGAAGTAATGGGAGTGGTCTGCTCCACAGGAGAAGTGGGAGCTCCAGTGTCCACTTCTTCCTATGTGGGTGAGTGTATAGGGGCCTGCATAAACTGAATAGTCTGAGTAGGGGTTCGTTTGTATTTTCTTTCATAGGTGAGGTTGATTTGTGGTTATTAAGGTGGTTAGGAAGTAGAAGGTGTGGGTTCAACACTAGCTAGTGTTGCTAGGTTGTCACCTTGAGCAATGAGCTCTAACATTTTTGGGACAAGGGTTGTTTCTGCCCTAAAGAAGCCAATAGTGGGCTTTCTCAAGATTTTAAGATGCTGGGCTCATCTATCCCAATTTAAGAATATTACCTGTTCCCCTTAACTGTGAGCCCAGTTCATAGTTAAAAATGTGTTGAACATATCTAGGGAACATGTAATACTCTAAGGAGTCCAAGTTTACAAGTAGATTAGTATAGATAAATAGAGAGTACCTGAACTTGACCCCCTGAACCATCCTATGGACAATGAAGGAGAGATCCTTAGAAATTTGGTCCCATCCACCATGGTTTTTTGATAAGTTGTGGATAACCACCTGGAGCAGGAATTTCCATTACGATGTGCAAGATCGTTGAAGGGTGTAGAGTTACAACACAACAACATAATGAGGAGATAAACTAAACTTAGATCAAACAGTAAACTGGATTAACCAAGTGGTAATACTAAGAACACAAGTAATATATGAGATAGAACACAAAGAACACAAGTGTTTGGTTTTCAAGAATGCAGTATATTGCTTTCTCTATGTTATATTACAAGTGTTACAAAAGCATATTCGAAAGATACAAGAACATGATATACTTATACATCATCCTACAGCCGGCTATACTTTGAAAGCCACCTGGATACAATTGACTAGACACACAAAAAATCAATTGTAGAGTCAAAAGGCAAATTGCCTTTTGACCTGTGACTATGACATGCCATAGCTCACATCCTTATCTATTACAAAAAAGGATAAGGTACATAAAGTAGAAAGTTACAGACTCAAGACCTCAATGTATAGTTACCAAAAGCATAGACCTTTTCACCAAACCATGTTAGTTGGTGACTTGCAGAGTTGCAGCGGAAAGGTGTCCAGCTTTATAGAACAGTACATCAGATAAAGCATGTTACTAAAAGTCTTCGGAAGAAATATGTCTTCATGAACTTGAAGCTTCGGAAGACTTGGCTTCTGAGGCTTTGGAAGACTTTATCTTTGGCTTCGGAAGATCTTGGTCTTGGCTTCGGAAGATCTTGGTCTTGGCTTCGGAATATTTCACACTTAGAGTATTTCTGTTGCACATGTGAAACTTCTGAAGCATTCCACTTTAATGCACTTGTGCAGCATGTAGGAAAGACTAAAGATGTTTAGGTTGCATCAGCCTCTTCCTTAATCTCTAGAAACTCCTCCTAGGCTGATGCTACCAAATCATTTAGAAAACTTTAGATATTAACAGTCCTCATTAGGATGATCACCATTCATTTCTTCATAAGATGATCAGGATCCTTCAGGCTGTAAAAGTGTCTTCTCATGTCAAAGAGGTCATGCAGAGGCAATTGAAACATATCTTGCCATGTATAGATGTCTTCAATGCCTTGATCTCTAATAACATGCCACCTTTCTGGATTTGTGGTGTATGTGCAAGAGAAGATGGGTCTTCCTGATGCTAGAGGAGCTATTAAAGTTGGAGTTGATTGAGCTTCCTCTAGCTGCACATCCTCGGGCTGTTCTGATTCATCCTGAGGTTCAAAGGGGGATGCAGGCTTCTTCTTATTCTTAGACTATGGTTTAGAAGCCATCCTTTTCCTTCTCTTTCCAAATTTTAACTGAGAAGACTGGCCTACAGCACCAGATTGATCTTCACTGTCTTTCTCAGTTGGGACTTCCTCTCTCTCATGTTCAGATGGAGATGGATGTTGACCCTACTGTGGATCAGAAGATGAAGCTTGCTGAGCATTAGCCGGAGGTCCAGGTTGTGTTGTGTCTGTTTGCTCAACCTTAACCTCCACTTCAGGTGGGGCCTGACTTGGAGTGGAGTGTAAGTGAGTGAGCTCTCTACTCTTAATCTTCTGCTTGATTACCCTGATATGCTCAACCATAGTGGATAGAGACATGGGTCCAAGTCTCCTTCCGGAGAATCCATACAGCTTCAAGAAGCTCATCATCCTTTGCCTATCAGCAGACTTCTTCAGGCTATTTTGGATGATGGCTCTTGACTTTGCAGCTTCTTCCCTCAGCTTCTTCTTTGTTGTCTTTCTTTCCTTGACTAACTCAAGCTCAAGTTGTTTTAAGTACTCAAACTCAATAAAGTCATAAGCTAAGGGAAGGAGTGCATCTTCCTGATAAAGGCCTGTGGCACTCAGGTAGGTAATCATCTTGATTCTGTCTTCTTTCTTATCTACCTGAGGTTCTTGTTGAACCACATCCTATTGTTCAGGACTTTCTTGAACTGGTGAGAGAGTAGGCATACCATTGTAAAGTCTTTTTCTTCTTCTCTCTTCTTTGACTTGTACTAGGAGTTCTGCATCTTCTGCCTCCTTCTTCTCTCTTAACCTTTCCAGATCACCTAGCTCATTCAATTCATCCAAGGGGAGAGAAATGATATTATCTATGTCATAGTTCCTAGTCTGCAAATAGTTGATCCTGACTTCCCTTAACTCATCATTCTGAGTATCTGGTCTGGGGGCAGCCCTAATTGTAGACTCCATGAGTCTTGAAGACTTAGTAGAGGAACTTTCTCCCCTTAGCCTCCTTTTCCTCTCTCTCTCTCTCTCTCTCCTCCTCAATCTCCTCAGATGTCATCTTTCTTTTCCCTTTGTCACTCTCAGACCTTTGTGACTCAGGGTGGAGAGAGCTTTGGCCTTCATTGCTCATTGCAGCATCTGAGCTCAGGCCAGAGAGAGGTTGAGAAGCACCTTCACTAGCAGGTGTCTCAAAAGGAATATGGATCTCTGCAGCAGTTGGAGATGATGAGACAGGGCTCTTAGGTTCTGTCACTGCGCCTTCAGTCAAGGTTTCCCCTATGAAGCAAATCTTAGGTCTGCCTCAACATCCAGTTGACTGATGACATTGCCTGATTGCCTTAGTCTCCTTCTTAGGCTGAACTCTTCAATGATCCTGTCTTGGATTCTTTTAGCCAGTCTATCAGCTTGTCTTGATTGGCTTGGGTTGACAAGTGGCATGTTGACTAGATCCAGACCTTCATAGTAGCCTAAGTTCTGAAAATTAAAGACTTCTTGCTATCCTTGAACTCTTATGATAATGAGGGCCTTCCTGTTGTTGTCATACCTCCAGCCAATAATGTGATTGAAGGATGATGAAGGTGACATAGCCCTTGGTATCCTATCCCCAAACAGACTCTGTATGAAGGAGTCTGTGTAGTCCACATCAATGTGAACTAGAGGAGGTTGCTGAGAATGCACAGTTGCAAGTGAGAATGGTGAGTCCTCAACGTTCATTCTCTCAGAAGAACTCCCAGTTTTTGTGGTTGTAATGACTTTACCAATTGCAAGATCATTGAAGGGTGTAGAGTTACAACACAACAACACAATGAGGAGATAAACTAAACTTAGATCAAACAGTAAACTAGATTAACCAAGTGGTGATACTAAGAACACAAGTAATATATGAGACATAACACAAAGAACACAAGTGTTTGGTTTTCAAGAATGCAGTATATTGCTTTCTCTATGTTCTATTACAAGTGTTACAAAAGCATATTCGAAAGATACAAGAACATGAGATACTTATACAACATTCTACAGCCGGCTATACTTTGAAGCCAGCTGGATACAATTGACTAGACACACACAAAATCAATTGTAGAGTCAAAAGGCAAATTGCCTTTTGACCTGTGACTATGACATGCCATAGCTCACATCCTTATCTATTACAAAAAGCATAAAGTACATAAAGTAGAAAGTTACAGACTCAAGACCTCAATGTACAGTTACCAAAAGCATGGACCTTTTCACCAAACCATGTTAGTTGGTGACTTGCAGAGTTGCAGCGGAAAGGTGTCCAGTTTTATGGAACAGTACATCAGATAAAGCATGTTACTAAAAGTCTTCGGAAGAAATCTGTCTTCATGAACTTTAAGCTTCAGAAGACTTTGTCTCTGAGGCTTCGGAAGACTTCATCTTTGGCTTCGGAAGATGTTGGTCTTCGCTTCGGAAGATTTCACACTTAGAGTATTTCTATTGCACATGTGAAACTTCTGAAGCATTCCACATTAATGCACTTGCACAGCATGTAGGAAATACTAAAGATGTTTAGGTTGCATCAACCACTTCATTAATCTCTACAAACTCCCCCTAGGCTGATGCTACCAAAATATTTAGAAAACTTCAGATATTAACAGTCCTCATTAGGATGATCACCATTCCTTTCTTCATAAGATGATCAGGATCCTTCAGGCTATCAAAGTGTCTTCTTATGTCAAAGAGGTCATGCAGAGGCAATTGAAACATATCTTGCCATGTATAGATGCCTTCAATGCCTTGATCTCTAATAACATGCCACCTTCTGGATTTGTGGTGTCTGTGCAAGATAAGATGGGTCTTCCTGATGCTAGAATAGCTACTAAAGTTGGAGTGATTGAGCTTCCTCTGGCTGCACATCCTCAGGCTGTTCTGATTCATCCTGAGGTTCAGAAGGGGATGCAGGCTTCTTTTTCTTCTTAGACTTTGGTTTGGAAGCCATCCTTTTCCTTCTCTTTCCAAATTTTAACTGAGAAGACTGACCTGCAGCACCAGATAGATCTTCACTGTCTTTCTCAGGTGGGACTTCCTCTCTCTCAGGTTCAGATGGAGAAGGAGTTGACCCTACTGTGGATCAGAAGATGAAGCTTGCTAAGCATTAGCCGGAGGTCCAAGTTGTGTTGTGTTGTTTGTTCAACCTTAACCTCCACTTCAGGTGGGGCCTAACTTGGAGTGGAGTGTAAGTGAGTGAGCTCTCCACTCTTAATCTTCTGCTTGATTACCCTGATATGCTCATCCATAGTGGATAGAGACATGGGTCCAAGTCTCCTTCCGGAGAATCCATACAGCTTCAAGAAGCTCATCATCCTTTGCCTATCAGCAGACTTCTTCATGCTCTTTTGGATGATGGCTCTTGACTTTGCAGCTTTTTCCCTCAGCTTCTTCTTTGTTGTCTTTCTTTCCTTGACTAACTCAAGCTCGAGTTGTTTTAAGTACTCAAACTCAATAGAGTCATAAGGTAAGGGAAGGAGTGCATCTGCCTGATAAAGGCCTGTGGCACTCAGGTAGTTAATCATCTTGATTTTGTCTTCTTCCTTATCTACTTGAGGTTCTTCTTGAACCACATCCTATTGTTCAGGACTTTCTTGAACTGGTGAGAGGGTAGGGATACCTTTGTCCAGTCTTTTTCTTCTTCTCTCTTCTTTGACTTGTACTAGGATTTCTGCATCATCTGCCTCCTTCTTCTCCCTTGACCTTTCCAGATCACCAGCTCATTCAATTCATCCAAGGGGAGAGAAATGATATTATCTATGTCATAGTTCCTAGTCTGCAGATAGTTGATCATGACTGCCCTTAACTCATCATTCTAAGTATCTGCTCTGGGGGCAGCCGTGATTGCAGACTCCATGAGTCTTGAAGACTCAGTAGATGAACTTTCTCCCCTTAGCCTCCTTTTCCTCTCTCTTCTCCTCCTTAATCTACTCAGATGTCATTTTTCTTTCCCTTTGTCACTCTCAGACCTTTGTGACTCAGGGTGGAGAGAGCTTTGGCCTTCATTGCTCGTTGTAACATCTAAGCTCAGGCTAGAGAGAGGTTGAGAAGCTCCTTAACCAACAGGTTTCTAAGAAGGAATATGGATCTCTGCAGCAGTTGGATGATGAGACAGGGCTCTGAGGTTCTATCACTAGGCCTTCAGTCAAGGTGTCCCCTATTAATCTAAACTTAGGGTCTGCCTCAACATCCATTTGACCGATGACATTGCCTGATTGCCTTAGTCTCCTTCTTAGGCTAAACTCTGCAATGATCCTATCTTGGATTCTTTTAGCCAGTCTGTGAGCTTGTCTTGATTGGCTTGGATTGACAAGTGGCATGTTGACTAGATCCAGACCTCATAGTAGTCCAAGTTCTGAAAATTAAAGACTTCTTGCTATCCTTGAACTCTTATGATAATGAGGGCCTTCCTGTTGTTGTCATACCTCCAGCCAATAATGTGATTGAAGGATGATGAAGGTGACATAGCCCTTGGTATCCCATCCCCAAACAGACTCTGTATGAAGGAGTCTGTGTAGTCCACATCAATGTGAACTAGAGGAGGTTGCTGAGAATGCACAGTTGCAAGTGAGAATGGTGAGTCCTCAACGTTTATTCTCTCGAAGAACTCCCAGTTTTTGTGGTTGTAATGACTTTACCAATTGCAGGATCATTGAAGGGTGTATAGTTACAACACACAACACAATAAGGAGATAAACTAACCTAGATCAAACAGTAAACTGGATTAACCAGTGGTGATACTAAAACACAAGTAATATATAAGACAGAACACAAAGAAAACAAGTGTTTGGTTTTCAAGAATGCAGTATATTGCTCTCTCTATGTTCTATTACAAGTGTTACAAAAGCATATTCGAAAGATACAAGAACATGAGATACTTATACAACATCCTACAGCCGGCTATACTTTGAAAGCTAGCTGGATACAATTGACTAGACACACACAAAATCAATTGTAGAGTCAAAAGGCAGATTGCCTTTTGACTTGCTATGACATGCCATAGCTCACATCCTTATCTATTACAAAAGCATAAAGTACATAAAGTAGAGAGTTATAGACTCAAGACCTCAATGTACAGTTACCAAAACATGGACGTTTTCACCAAACCATGTTAGTTGGTGACTTGCAGAGTTGCAGCGGAAAGGTGTCCAGTTTTATGGAACAGTACATCAGATAAAGCATGTTACTAAAAGTCTTCGGAAGAAATCTGTCTTCATGAACTTTAAGCTTCGGAAGACTTTGTCTCTGAGGCTTCGGAAGACTTCATCATTGGCTTCGGAAGATGTTGGTCTTGGCTTCGGAAGATTTCACACTTAGAGTATTTCTATTGCACATGTGAAACTTCTAAAGCATTCCACTTTAATGACTTGCGCAGCATGTAGGAAATACTAAAGATGTTTAGGTTGCATCAACCACTTCATTAATCTCTATAAACTCCCCCTAGGCTGATGCTACCAAAACATTTAGAAAACTTCAGATATTAACAGTCCTCATTAGGATGATCACCATTCCTTTCTTCATAAGATGATCAGGATCCTTCAGGCTATCAAAGTGTCTTCTTATGTCAAAGAGGTCATGCAGAGGCAATTGAAACATATCTTGCCATGTATAGATGCCTTCAATGCCTTGATCTCTAATAACATGCCACCTTTCTGGATTTGTGGTGTCTGTGCAAGATAAGATGGGTCTTCCTGATGCTAGAAGAGCTACTAAAGTTGGAGTTGATTGAGCTTCCTCTGGCTGCACATCCTCAGGCTGTTCTGATTCATCCTGAGGTTCAGAAGGGGATGCAGGCTTCTTTTTCTTCTTAGACTTTGGTTTGGAAGCCATCCTTTTCCTTCTCTTTCCAAATTTTAACTGAGAAGACTGACCTACAGCACCAGATTGATCTTCACTGTCTTTCTCAGGTGGGACTTCCTCTCTCTCAGTTTCAGATGGAGAAGGAGGTTGACCCTACTGTGGATCAGAAGATGAAGCTTGCTAAGCATTAGCCGGAGGTCCAAGTTGTGTTGTGTCTGTTTGTTCAACCTTAACCTCCACTTCAGGTGGGGCCTAACTTGGAGTGGAGTGTAAGTGAGTGAGCTCTCCACTCTTAATCTTCTGCTTGATTACCCTGATATGCTCATCCATAGTGGATAGAGACATGGGTCCAAGTCTCCTTCCGGAGAATCCATACAGCTTCAAGAAGCTCATCATCCTTTGCCTATCAGCAGACTTCTTCATGCTCTTTTGGATGATGGCTCTTGACTTTGCAGCTTTTTCCCTCAGCTTCTTCTTTGTTGTCTTTCTTTCCTTGACTAACTCAAGCTCGAGTTGTTTTAAGTACTCAAACTCAATAGAGTCATAAGGTAAGGGAAGGAGTGCATCTGC
Organism: Flaveria trinervia; assembly: GCA_025506515.1. Taxonomy (NCBI): domain Eukaryota; kingdom Viridiplantae; phylum Streptophyta; class Magnoliopsida; order Asterales; family Asteraceae; genus Flaveria; species Flaveria trinervia. Next base: position 19,520,536 of record CM046457.1, read on the forward strand.
CTGATAAAGGCCTGTGGCACTCAGGTAGTTAATCATCTTGATTTTGTCTTCTTCCTTATCTACATGAGGTTCTTCTTGAACCACATCCTATTGTTCAGGACTTTCTTGAACTGGTGAGAGGGTAGGGATACCTTTGTCCAGTCTTTTTCTTCTTCTCTCTTCTTTGACTTGTACTAGGATTTCTGCATCATCTTCCTCCTTCTTCTCCTTTGACCTTTCCAGATCAACTAGCTCATTCAATTCATCCAAGGGGAGAGAAATGATATTATCTATGTCATAGTTCCTAGTCTGCAGATAGTTGATCATGACTGCCCTTAACTCATCATTCTAAGTATCTGCTCTCGGGGCAGCCGTGATTGCAGACTCCATGAGTCTTGAAGACTCAGTAGATGAACTTTCTCCCCTTAGCCTCCTTTTCCTCTCTCTTCTCCTCCTTAATCTACTCAGATGTCATTTTTCTTTTCCCTTTGTCACTCTCAGACCTTTGTGACTCAGGGTGGAGAGAGCTTTGGCCTTCATTGCTCGTTGTAACATCTGAGCTCAGGCTAGAGAGAGGTTGAGAAGCTCCTTCACCAACAGGTGTCTCAGAAGGAATATGGATCTCTGCAGCAGTTGGAGATGATGAGACAGGGCTCTGAGGTTCTATCACTAGGCCTTCAGTCAAGGTGTCCCCTATGAAGCTAATCTTAGGGTCTGCCTCAACATCCATTTGACCGATGACATTGCCTTATTGCCTTAGTCTCCTTCTTAGGCTAAACTTTGCAATGATCCTATCTTGGATTCTTTTAGCCAGTCTGTGAGCTTGTCTTGATTGGCTTGGGTTGACAAGTGGCATGTTGACTAGGTCCAGACCTCATAGTAGTCCAAGTTCTGAAAATTAAAGACTTCTTGCTATCCTTGAACTCTTATGATAATGAGGGCCTTCCTGTTGTTGTCGTACCTCCACCTAATAATGTGATTGAAGGATGATGAAGGTGACATAGCCCTTGGTATCCCATCCCCAAACAGACTCTGTATGAAGGAGTCTGTGTAGTCCACATCAATGTGACCTAGAGGAGGTTGCTGAGAATGCACAGTTGCAAGTGAGAATGGTGAGTCCTCAATGTTCATTCTCTCAGAAGAACTCCCAGTTTCTGTGGCTGTAATGACTTTACCAATTGCAGGATCGTTGAAGGGTGTATAGTTACAACACAACAACAAAATAAGGAGATAAACTAAACTTAGATCAAACTGTAAACTGGATTAACCAAGTGGTGATACTAAGAACACAAGTAATATATAAGACAGAACACAAAGAAAACAAGTGTTTGGTTTTCAAGAATGCAGTATATTGCTTTCTCTATGTTCTGTTACAAGTGTTACAAAAGCATATTCGAAAGATACAAGAACATGAGATACTTATACAACATCCTACAGCCGGCTATACTTTGAAAGCTAGCTGGATACAATTGACTAGACACACACAAAATCAATTGTAGAGTCAAAAGGCAGATTGCCTTTTGACTTGTGACTATGACATGCCATAGCTCACATCCTTATCTATTACAAAAACCATAAAGTACATAAAGTAGAGAGTTATAGACTCAAGACCTCAATGTACAGTTACCAAAAACATGGACGTTTTCACCAAACCATGTTAGTTGGTGACTTGCAGAGTTGCAGCGAAAGGTGTCCAGCTTTATGGAACAGTACATCAGATAAAGCATGTTACTAAAAGTCTTCGGAAGAAATCTGTCTTCATGAACTTGAAGCTTTGCAAGACTTTGTCTCTGAGGCTTCGGAAGACTTCATCTTTGGCTTCGGAAGATGTTGGTCTTCGCTTCGGAAGATTTAAAAACTAATAGTATTTCTGTTGCACATGTGAAACTTCCGAAGCATTCCACTTTAATGCACTTGTGCAGCATGTAGGAAAGACTAACGATGTTTAGGTTGCATCAGCCTCTTCATTAATCTCTATAAACTCTCCCTAGGCTGATGCTACCAAAACATTTAGAAAACTTCAGATATTAACAGTCCTCATTAGGATGATCACCATTCCTTTCTTCATAAGATGATCAGGATCCTTCAGGCTGTCAAAGTGTCTTCTCATGTCAAAGAGGTCATGCAGAGGCAATTGAAACATATCTTTGCATGTATAGATGTCTTCAATGCCTTGATCTCTAATAACATGCCACCTTTCTGGATTTGTGGTGTATGTGCAAGATAAGATGGGTCTTCCTGATGCTAGAGGAGCTACTAAAGTTGGAGTTGATTGAGCTTCCTCTGGCTGCACATCCTCAGGCTGTTCTGATTCATCCTGAGGTTCAGAAGGAGATGCATGCTTCTTCTTCTTCTTAGACTTTGGTTTAGAAGCCATCCTTTTCCTTCTCTTTCCAAATTTTAACCGAGAAGACTGGCCTGCAGCACCAGATTGATCTTCACCGTCTTTCTCAGTTGGGATTTCCTCTTTCTCAGGTTCAGATGGAGAAGGAGGTTGTCCCTACTATGGATCAGAAGATGAAGCTTGCTAAGCATTAGCCGGAGGTCCAGGTTATGTTGTGTCTGTTTGTTCAACCTTAACCTCCACTTCAGGTGGGGCCTGACTTGGAGTGGAGTGTAAGTGAGTGAGCTCTCCACTCTTAATCTTCTGCTTGATTACCCTGATATGCTCATCCATAGTGGATAGAGACATGGGTCCAAGTCTCCTTGAGGAGAATCCATACAGCTTCAAGAAGCTTATCACCCTCTGCCTATCAGCAGCCTTCTTCATGCTCTTTTGGATGATGGCTCTTGACTTTGCAGCTTCTTCCCTCAGCTTCTTCTTTGTTGTCTTTCTTTCCTTGACTAACTCAAGCTCGAGTTGTTTTAACTACTCAAACTCAATAGAGTCATAAGGTAAGGGAAGGAGTGCATCTGCCTGATAAAGCCCTTTGTACAGTCTTTTTCTTCTTCTCTCTTCTTTGACTTGTACTAGGAGTTCTGCATCTTCTGCCTCCTTCTTCTCTCTTGACCTTTCCAAATCAACCAGCTCATTCAATTCATCCAAGGGGAGAGAAATGATATTATCTATGTCATAGTTCCTAGTCTGCAGATAGTTGATCATGACTGCCCTTAACTCATCATTCTAAGTATCTGCTCTGGGGGCAGCCGTGATTGCAGACTCCATGAGTCTTGAAGACTCAGTAGATGAACTTTCTCCCCTTAGCCTCCTTTTCCTCTCTCTTCTCCTCCTTAATCTACTCAGATGTCATTTTTCGTTTCCCTTTGTCACTCTCAGACCTTTGTGACTCAGGGTGGAGAGAGCTTTAGCCTTCGTTGCTCGTTGCAGCATATGAGCTCTGGCCAGAGAGAGGTTAGGAAGCACCTTCACCTGCAGGTGTCTCAGAAGGAATATGGATCTCTACAGCAGTTGGAGATGATGAGACAGGGCTCTCAGGTTCTGTCACTGGGCCTTTAGTCAAGGTTTCCCCTATGAAGCTAATCTTAGGGTCTGCCTTAACATCCACTTGACCGATGACATTACCTGATTGCCTTAGTCTCCTTCTTAGGTTGAACTCTGCAATGATCCTGTCTTGGATTCTTTTTGCCAGTCTGTCAGCTTGTCTTGATTGGCTTGGGTTGACAAGTGGCATGTTGACTAGATCCAGACCTTCATAGTAGTCCAAGTGGTGAAAATTAAAGACTTCTTGCTATCCATGAACTCTTATGATAATGAGGTCCTTCCTGTTGTTGTCATACCTCCACCCAATAATGCGATTGAAGGATGATGAAGGTGACATAGCCCTTGGTATCCCATCCCGAAACAGACTCTGTATGAAGGAGTCTGTGTAGACCACATCAATGTGAATTAGAGGAGGTTGCTGAGAATGCACAGTTGCAAGTGAGAATGGTGAGTCCTCAATGTTCATTCTCTCGGAAGAACTCCAATTTCTGTGGCTGTAATGACTTTCTACCCTTTTTGGTTGCATCACCCACCTGCGTAGGTGAGCTGGAGGATAGGTCAATCACATACACAGGTTCTTGTCTTCCTGGTTGAGCTCTCCTTAACGGTCTCCCAGTTAGTTTTTTCTTAAGAAATGAAATCTCAAGTTGCTGATCATTGATCCTGTGTTGTAAGGTAGGCACCTAAGATTCAAGGTGACTGACCTTTGAGACTAGGTAAGTGCATGTTTTATACAGTTTTTGCACTTTGAGTCTCAGATCCCCTCATCTTCATCAGAAGAATCACTGGGGGTGGAGAAGATTGGACCAGAGTCCTTTCTCTCATGACCAGTTCTAAGTTCTTGGCTACTAGATTTCCTCTGCTCACTGGCAGTCTCAGTTGAGATGTCAGTGGGCTGAGTTGCCATGGTTGAGGTCTTAATAATGTAATCACATTCAGAAGTGAGAGCCTCTTTCATATGGACATCCTGAACAGGGTCAGTAGTGTCCACCTCAGTTGTAGGTGACTGATGTGGGATAGATGTAAGAGACTCAGTAGTACTCATCTCTCTTTGAGTAGAGGGAAAGAAGAGAGATTCATTATACTCACCGAAACCAATATCTTCATTAGTATAGAATTCAAGGTTGGGAATGGGTTGGTGAGATCTATAGGCTGGGGATGGTAACTGTCCCCTGAAGGTTTATCACTTGAGTGTTGAGACTCAGGGTGATGGCTTAAGGCAGTAGGTCTAATGAGCTCATGAGGCTGAGCATGAGGAACCTCAGCATTGATTCTTGAAGAGATGGGAGTGGTCTGCTCCTCAGGAGAACGGGAGCTCCAGTGTCCACTTCTCCTATATGGGTGAGTATATGGGGACCTCCACAAACTGAATAGTCTGAGCTGCGGTTCGTTTGTATTTTCTTTGGTAGGTGATGGAGATTTGAGGCTATGTGGGTGGTTGGGAAGTAGCAAGTGTGGGTTCAACACTAGCTTGTGCTGCTAGGTTGTCACCTTGAGCAATGAGCTCAAACATTTTTGGGACTAGGGCTGTTTCTACCCCAGAAAATGCAACAATGGACTTTCTCAATATTTTAAAGATGACAGGCTTCATCTGTCCCAATTTAAGAATGTTACCTGTTTCCTTTAACTGTGAGCCCAGTTCACAGTTAAGAATGTACTGGACATATCTAGGAAACATGTAATATTCTAAGGAGTCTAAATTAGCAAGCAAATTTGTATAAACAAACTAAGAGTACCTGAACTTGACCCCTTGAACCATTCCATGGACTATGAAGGAGAGATCTTCAGGAATCTGGTCCCATCCACCATGCTTGTTTGATAAGCTGTGGATGACCACATGGAGCAGGAATCTCCATTGGGATGAGACCTTCCTTTTCCTAAAGGTCTTTACAGAGAAATATCCCTCATACCCCATCTACTCAGAGGAATGATTAAGAGCTTCCTTTGGGAAGAACACCTCACCTTCTTCATCATCCAGCTGAAGATGTTGGTTGATGATGGCCGGAGTGATAAAGATTGTTCTCCCCTGCACTGTGGCAGACGGTGCCTTATCCCCATCCATAATGACCTCTTGGTAGGTCTTCCAGAATTCAAGCAACTGATCCTCATAGAGTGGAGGATCAATGGTGAGGGAGGTGAAGTAGTTTGATAGAGACAAGAAACGACAAACCTCTGAGAAATGAGGATCTTTCTCAGAGCATAACAGAGCAACTTGATTATGTTGTCTGTGTAGCTGCATGGTAAAGTTGGGATCATTTCTGCGAGCAAGGTTGGCCATTTTGAAGTATCTTAAGGACGAAGGAAGAAGAAAGAAAGAAATTTCAGAGAGAAATTTGGGTTTTTTAGTTTGGAGGAAGAACAGATGATAGAAACAGGGGGAAACCGTGGGTTTATATGTGAGAGGATTTCAGATAAGTTTAAGAAAGAGGATAAACTTTGAAATCCGGATGTCGGTCCCACCTCTGAAAAAGTAGTTTACTTTTTGCTCAAAAAGTAGTTTTCTTGGAAGTCAAAAAGCTTCCGAAGGTTAATTATCTTTGGAAGTTTAATTAAAAAGCTTCCGAAGCTAAAATGACTTCGGAAGAATTTCCTGAGAGATTTGAAAATTTTGCTTCGGAAGAAAAATTAAAGCTTGAGTGCTTTGTGTGAAATAGACAAAGCTTCCGAGAGTTAATTTTGTTTTGGAAGTAAATGGTCCTTAAAATTTAGTAAGTGTCTGAGAAAAATATTTAAGCTTCGGAAGATAAATTTTGAAAAGTCTTCCAAAAGTAAACTTCTTAGACAGTTATTTAATTTGAAGGCATGATTTACTTCGAAGATAAAACATAACTTCCGAAGTATAAGAAATTTCAAAAATCTATGAAAAGTCTTCAAAAGGAATTTTCATCCAAAGAAAACATGAGCTTATGAAAGTGATAAACTAGACAACTTAGGACACACATGAATTTTAAAGAAATAATAGAATTAGTTTTAACAAAGATCTACTCAAGGTTGATCATCCAATAGCTGATATAAGATATTTAAATCTCTATTCATCAAAAGCCTTTGTAAACAGATCAGCATATGTTTATCTGTGTGAACCTTGACTAGTTTAATTAATCCTTTTCATAGTTATCTTTTATAAATGATACCTGATATTGATGTGTTTTGTCCTTGAGTGCTGCACAGGGTTCTCTGTGATTGCGATAACACTGTTGTTGTCTATGTGAATGGGAGTCTCCTTGAAGTTTAATCCATAGTCCAGCATCTGATTTTGAATCCAAAGTACTTGAGCACAGCAGCTTGCAGCAGCAATGTATTCAGCTTCAGCAGTTGATGTAGAGACACAGGATTGTTTCTTGCATTGCCATGAGACAACCCTTCCACAAGAAATTGACATCCCCCAGATGTAGACTTTGCAGTCATGTTGCAACCACCATAATCACTATCTGTATAGGCATACAAATTGAAGTCAGAATTCTTGGGATACCATAGGCCAAGTGTTGATGCACCCTTGAGGTATCTTAGAATCCTCTTGACAGTGATAAGGTGAGACATCTTAGGGTTGGCTTGATATCTTCCACAAATACATGTATCAAACATGATATCAGGCCTGGTAGCAGTAAGATACATAAGAGATCCAATCATAGCCCCGTATAAATGCTTATCTACACACTCCCCCTCAAGATCAGGACCAAGATAGTGGTTTCTGGCTATGGGTGTCTTACCAATCTTACAGTCAATCATATTAAACCTCTTGAGTATGTCCTCACCATACTTTGACTGACTTATGAAGATGCCATCTTCAACTTTCTTCACTTGAATTCCTAGAAGAAATTGTGTTCCCCCATGGCACTCATTTCAAATCTGTCTTTCATCAGCTTCTCAAAGTCTTTGCAGAGGTTTGGATTAGTTGAACCAAAGATGATGTCATCCACATATACAATATGTCTTTCCCTTGTCCTTTGATGAAGAGAGTTCCATCTATAGTACCCCTCCTATATCCATGTTTACAGAGATACTCAGACAATGTCTCATACCACTTCCTGGGTGCCTGATGCAGCCTATAGAGAGCTTTGTCAAGCTTGCAAACATGATCAGGATGATCAGGTTCTACAAAACCAGGTGGCTGTTTGACATAAACCTCTTCATCTATCACTCCATACAAAAAGGCACACTTCACATCAAGTTGAAAAACCTTGAAGTTCTTGGATGCAGCAAGTGCCAGGAATATCCTAACAACGTCTAATCTTGCCACTGGAGCAAAGACATCAGTGTAGTCAATCCCTTCTTCTTGTGTGTATCCTTGAACAACCAGTCTAGCTTTGTTCTTGATAATGGTGCCTCTATCATCTTTCTTGTTCCTAAACACCCATTTGGTTCCAATGGTAGTCTTCCCAGAAGGAAGAGGACAAAGGTTCCAAACTTTCTACCTTTTGAATTGAAGCAGCTCTTGTTGCATAGCTTCAACCCAACTTCCATCCTTTAGAGCTTCATCAACTTTCTTGGCTCTATCTGGGATAGAAAACAAGAGTGAAGACAGACATTGCTTTATGGTTTTGTCCTCTTGTCTTTACCCCAGAGACAACATCTCCAATGATGTTTGTGGTAGGGTGAGACTTGTGGATCCTAAGCTGAGGGATCACAACGTTGATACGTATATGTACCTAGATCCTGATCTGAATGTAATATGTCTTGCACTTTATGTAACTATTGGGTACTTAATGAAATACAAAATGTTTGGTTATGTTGATAATGTTTAGTATTTCATTAATGAGTTGATTAACGCATATTGACGTAATTATGTAGGTTTGTGATTGTTTGAAGTGTTATGCATAATGTTATAATATTGAGTACACTCAAACTTGGTGAAGTGAAGTTCTCATGCGTCCAAATGGCCATGCGACTGAGTGTCCATGCGTGAAAATAGTCCATACGCCTGAACAACTTCATGCGACTGCCTCAGTCGCACGACTGAACACTCAGCCGTGCAAATGGATCAAACGCATGGCTCAATCGCACGAATGAACCATGCTAATGGTTCAGTCGCCCGAATGAGCAATACTAACCTATAAATACCACCTAATTCATGGAATAACAAAAAAAAGAAAGGCATTGATTCCTATTCGACTCCAAACGTACCCTAGTTGTCCAGAAGCCTCGAAGTTTGTACTCCAAGTTCATAGAATGCTGCAGATTGATTCCTAATCGATTCTTAATGTTAGATTCAATACCCTATTGTTTCTATGTGCGTTCTCACTAATTGGATCACCAATCAAATAGGATTCCGCACTATTTGGTTTGGTTTACACGTTAATCAGTTTGTATTTCGTTCAAATACAAGATCCTAAAAAGTGGTATCAGAGCTTTGGCTCTTGATTACATGTGATTCAATCAATTTTGATACAAAGGTTGTGTTTTTCACTAAAAGCGTAATCTTTTTGTGTCAAAAGTTGTCTTGGACGTCCCCTGCTCATCAAGTTTTGGTTTCTACGGCATAAGGCGATTAGGATTGGTGAAAATTCAGGGTTTTACGGCCAAAGCACGTTAAACCTAGAGATTTTCGAAAAACAGCAGCTTCAGTCGCACGATTGACCCAATCGCACGACTAGACTCATTCGCATCCCCAGACGTACGATTGTACTCAGTCGCATCTTCACTCGTACTACTAAGCCTACCGGTTGCATTGTTCATGCGCATCAGTTTCACTCGCACGACTAGACCAATCCCTTAGTTCAGCCGCACGATTGAACCAGTCGCATAGTTTCATTCGCACGGGTAGCCCATTCGCATCGCTTCATTTGTACCAGATAACAGATTGTTTAAGATACTTATAGTTAATTGAGATGGAGGATCAGTTGTCAGCGTTTACAGCCAGAAGGACTCATGGATTCATAACTTATGCTACTGGAGAGTGAGGTGGGGAATCATAATAAACCCCCGAAGCTTATAACATTAGATGAGTTCCCCACTGGAAACAACGTTTTGAGATCTACCTCAATGGAGTGGATCCAAATATGTGGGAAGCTATTGAGATGGGATACAGTATGCCGGTGGGAGCCGATGGGGTGAAACTTACTTTAGGAGGAATGACTGATGCATAGAAAGTTAAATATAATGCTGAAAAAAGAGTATATGCATTGCTAACACAGTCTATCCCTAAGGATATTTTTCACCAATTCTCAGAGAATAAGCAAGCCAAGAAGTTATGGGATGAGCTGGAGAAAAGATATGAGGGGAATGCTTCGTTGAAGGCCATTAAAGCTAAGGAGTTGAAGAAAGAATTTGACAACTTTTCATCGATGGGAAATGAGAGTTTAGACGATGTCATTGATAGATTCTACCATTTGATGAGCGAGCTGCACACACATGGTGTCACAACTACCATGGAAGATAAAGTGTCAAATTTTGCTGACGGGTTGCCAGAAAGTTGGGCTTCTTTTGTTTCAAATCTGAGACAGAATGGATTGCTATCAAAGTTGGACATAAATGATTTCATACTAAAGCTGCGAGAAGAAGCACTAAGGATGAAGTATCGAGCTCAGAAGTCTTCGTACACTCAAAATCCAGCTTTGTACAATGCCACTCCTCAAGTTAAGACGTCTAGAGCACCTCTTCAGACTGCCTTTGTGTCAAGCTCATCGGGTCCTTCACAAGTCTCTCCTTCAGGGTCAGAAACGTCAGGGTCTTCCAGTACCCAATATATTGGATCTGAAGCAAATTCTACACGACTGAAGACTGAGAATCTCAGAAATGTGATAGTAGAATTAGCTCGAGAGCACATGGATCTCTTGGCAGTGGTCCATTCTTATGATGGACTTGTTGCTGGGAAAATTGGAAACTATCATCTGGCAGATGAGGACTACGAGCAGGTTGAGGAGACTGAACTGGAGAGGATGGATATTATGTGGGCCTTAGCAAGTGCAGTCCAGAGGGCAAAGAAGTTCATGAAGAAGACTGGACAAAACTTGGTTGCTACTAAGGACACTACTTTTGGCTTTGACAAGAGCAAGGTGACCTGTTTCAACTGTGGAGAAAAGGGGCACTTCAAAAGAGAATATGTGAAGCCAAGAAGACTGGAAATGGGAATCCATTCTTGTCTTTCACTCGTCAAGACAAGCAAGCTAGCAGTTCTACTTCATCAAGCAAGGATCCAAAAGCCTTGACCGCCCATGATGATGAAGGATAGGACTGGAGCTTCAGGTTTGTCTCTCCGGGAGAATCAATATTGCGAGCGTGGATGACTTAGATGATGATTCCGCGAGTGAAAGAGATATAGCAGTTGAGATAGCGATGTCAAACAGTGAAGAGACTGCAACAGAGGTCAGCTACAAGCCTGAAGAAGGGACGTTTACAACAAAGACAGAATCACCAGAACCAGAGACATCTGATGCGGCGTTGATGGCTAATGCATTAGAACCTCCTCAGGTAAGTACTATTGACCAACTGTTCAAAAATCATGCTTGTTCTGATTGTAATAAATTTAGAGAAAGCATAGATAAGAAATTCGCTAGGTTATTAGATCATAATGACAGCTTAGTAAAGGATTTGCAACTGTGCACCGAGGCAAATAGAGTTCTGAAACAAAATAGCATAGTTACAAAGAAAAGATAGACCTTTTGAATGAACAGCTTAGGGAAACTAAAGTAGTAGCATTTAACCAAGCTAATGACATTAGGTACTATCTTAACTCCCTAGAAGACACTAAGAAACAAAAAGCAGATTTAGAAGTAGAAGTCAACTCTTTAAAGCAAAAACTGCACAGTTGGACAAGTTCATCTCATATTGTCCAACACTTAGTGAGAGACCGTAACAATGGGGAGGGGTTAGGTTATAAAGTGGTTCCACCTCCACCTGAGACCTTGATGAACACTAAGTGTAAACCAATAAATAACAATCCTATCAAGGATCATGTGGTGTCTACTCCTCTTGTAAGTGATCCAATTCCTCATGTTCTTCAATTGAATTTGGAACAAAACAGAAGAAGGCCACTTCAAAGGCAAGGGTAAAATGCCTTAGTGTTAATCTGGAAAAAGATTTTGAAAAGGCTAATATAAATTCAGGGTTAAACAAAGTCAAATCTGAACCTAAAAGGACTGTTAATGTTAACCTTTCACAAGTCTCATGTCAAAGTCCAGTTAACCAAAATGGAAAAGGTGTTAAGAATGTCAAAAGAAGTAGAATCAAAACCCAAACAAAATGATGTCACTAGGATGTCACACACATCTCCACAACGATAGTTTAATCATAAAGTTGATAGCAGGTCATGCTACAACTGTGGAGAGTGTGACACATTGCTTCCTTTTGTCATTACTTTCAAACACCTAGGAAGAAAATTGAACTTCAGAACTCAAAACCTAGGTCTTCTAAGAGGAGTTCTCTAACTCCACCTAGAAGAACTAGTGAACCCAAAGTTCAACCCATTAGCCAGTCGTCTGTTTATCACAAACAGGCCTTACACAAATCTGGCTTATGGAAAGAAAAGTCATCCTCTATGTCTGATAATGATGACAAGAAGGCACCTGAGCTACCCTCACCTTCTAAGGGCCAATGGGTTGAATTCATGATGTGTGATGCCTCTGGGAAACCCAAGCCAGTAAAGGCTTGGGTTCCTAACCTAAACTAATGCTTTAAATTGTATGTGTAGGGTGTTCGCTACAGTGCCGAAACCATAACGTGGATTGTAGATAGCGAGCATCCAGGCACATGACAGGAAACAGGGCTCTTTTATCAAACGTCAAACAAATAAAAGGCGGGCATGTTTCGTTTGCTGGTAACAAGGAGGTTATATCACAGCTCAGGGAGAGGTTGAAAATCAGAAAGTGAAGTTTGATAAAGTGAACTACATTCAACAACTTCAAAACAACTTACTCTCTATTTCCCAAATATGTGACAAAGGATTTAAAGTCATATTCGACAACAAGAAATGTTACGTCCTAAAGAAAGACTATGTGATTCTAGAGGACTAAGTTCTGATGACAGCTTCAAGATATAAAGACCTTTATATTTTGGATCTCTCAACAGCTTCTACAACGGATCATGAAGTTTAGTGCTTCCTATCAAAAGCTACTGAGAAGGACTCCATTTCCTAGCATAGGAGAATAGGACACATTAATCAATGAAGATGAATCATTTGATTCAGAAGGATCTAGTGAGAGGTGTTAACGTCAAAAATTTCCAACTTCCGATTTCAGTGTAGCATGCAAGAAAGGCAAACAGACAAAGAAGTCTCATAAGGAAAAGAAAGTTCATTCTATGAGCTTCCTCTTGAACTTCTTCACATGGATCTGTTTGGTCCAGTCAGTACAAAGAGCGTTGCAGGTGACTTGTACTGTTTACTGATGACTACTCAAGATTCTCTTGGTAATGTTTTTGAAGTCCAAGTCAGAAACATTTGAGTCATTCAAGGAATTAGTAACCACACTGGAATCTCTCTACAATCTGAAGGTAGACATGTACACTCAGACAACGGGACTGAATTCAAGAATCAGTGGATGGAGGCTTACTGCAAGGAAAATGGAATTGTGCACCAGTTCACTTCTCCCTACACGCCTCATATGAATGGTGTTGCTGAGAGGAAGAATAGAAGCTTGATAGAGACAGCACGGACAATGCTAGCAGACTCAAAACTGCCTATCCAATTCTGGAATGAGGCAGTGGCAAATGCATGTTATACATTAAATCGAGTTCTGGTAGTCAAGCGCCATGGCAAGACATGTTACGAGTTACTATAATGACGTAAACCTAATCTGGAGTATCTCGAACCATTTGGCGGACCGTGCACACTTCTGAAGAAGACTCAAGAAGGAAAATTCAGCGAGAAGGCTGATGAAGGGATCTTCCTAGGATACAACATACCAAACAAGAGAGTTTACAACAACTCAACGGGTTTAGTAGAAGTGTGGTGTAATGTTGATGTTCAGAGATATACCACACCACCTATAGGAAAAGGACCGCTTACTTTTTTGACTATGATGGATTCTTCAAGTCCTTCAACATCCCTAACTCTCCTTCTGATGATGAGTCAGCTACACGAATGATGTATGATATCTTGAATACACCATATCTTGATCCAACATCATCGAGCTCACAGGGAGGATCATCTCATCACTCAGGGGGAGCACTAGAAGACAGTGACTCCTACTCAAAAGATGAAGCTGACGCGAATGACTAGAACAATCAGGAGAGACAGGTTCCAATTCCTGCAAGTCCACAAACATCTAACAGTGATGCCTCTTCGACTTTGGAACCTCACACTCCTTCTACCTCAGATGCAGAACCAATGTTCATAATCTTGGCCCTGAGGTAGTTGTTCCTACCACTCCAGGATCATGTCTAAATGTCTATCATCCCCTAGACAATGTCATTGGGGATGTCAGATCAGGAGTGCAGACCAGAAATCAGTTCTACTCAGCTGATTATGCCTCGGTAATGGAAAAAGGATACATTCACGATGGTGCTTATCGGTGTTTTGTCTCGCAAGTTGAGCCAAAATACGTTAGTGAAGCACTGAATGATGAGGCATGGGTGAGTGCCATGCAAGAGGAACTTCTTCAATTCAAGAAGTTAGGTGTATGGACACTGGTAGAGAGACCTAAAGGTGCTAAGGTCATTGGCACCAAATGGGTCTTGAAATGCAAAAAGGATGACCAAGGTGTCATTATCAAGAACAAAGTTCGACTGGTAGTTCAGGGATTTCGACTGGTAGTTCAGGATTCGACAAGTCGAGGGGATTGGTTATAATGAAGTGTTTACACCGTGGCAAGGATGGAAGCCATCCACATCGTCCTTGCCTATGCATCTTATATGAAGATCAAAGTCTATCAATTAGATGTGAAGAGTGCATTCCTTCATGGTGAAATTCAAGAGACAGTTTATGTCAGTCAACCCGAGAGATTTGAAGATCCTTATCATCAGGACAGAGTTTACAAACTTGACAAGGCCTTATACGGGCTTCATCAAGCTCCAAGGGCCTAGTATGAGAAACTCTCGACTCATCTTGTGAAACATGGATTTCGAAGGGGAGTCATTGACTGTGCACTGTTTATCAAAGAAAAGGATGGAGACTTACTGCTAGTACAGGTCTATGTCGATGACATAATCTTCAGTTCAAAGAATGAAGAGTTATGCAAAGAATTTGAAGCAGTAATGAAGGCGGAGTTGGAGATGAGTGCCATGGGGGAAATGAAATTCTTTCTCGGGTTACAGGTGGATCAGACACCCAAAGGGATTTTTCTACATCAGACCAAGTATGTGGGAGACATTCTCAGTCGGTTTGACATGGAGAATGCTTTTGCAGCTGGAACTCCACTTGCCACAAACCATGATATAGCACCTGATGAAAATGGAGATCTGGTACATGCAACAATGTACCAAGGAATGATTGGATCTCTCATGTACCTTACTGCCTCTAGACCTGATATCATGTATGCTACATGTCTATGTTCTAGATATCAGGCTAGCAAAAGGTTAACCATCTGATCAGGGTCAAGAGGATTTTTTGTTATCTGAAGGGCACACCCACACTTGGGTTGTGGTATCCTCATGATGATGACTTTGAGCTCACGGCATATAGTGACTCAGATTACGGGGGTTGCAAGATGAATTACAAGTCTACATCACCTGTGAAGCCGAATATGTTGCAGCTGCCAGTTGCTGTTCTCAAATCATTGGATTCAACAGCAAATGCGGGACTACGGTTTAACTTTCTCTTCTACTCCTATTTTTGTTGATAACTCTATTGCAATTTCAGTAACTAAAAATCCAGTACAACATCCTAAGACCAAACACATCGGTATAAAATATCATTTTATATGGAACTGCTTTGAAAAGAATTTAATCGATGTGGTAAAAATAAATATGGATTTTCAACGCGCTAACCTCTATACAAAAGCTTTTGACAAACCATGTTTTCTATATCTGTTAGAGGTCAACGGCGTTAAAAAGAAAAGTGATGTTATTCCTGATGATGATCATGTGTAGTCCAATACAGTTTAGTCTATTTTTCTTTTTTATTTTCTTTATTTGTTCTGTTTTGTTTTAAATTAAATTCATGTTATTTAGCTGTCTATTAAAATCCTAAAATATGTAAATCGATTATGATTTTAGAATTTTAGGGGGAGAACAGGTCAGCCAGTAACATTAAAAAATGAAAAAAATGAATGAGAAGGAAAAGAGAGGCTAGCTGACAGAAGGTAGATCGTCAAATACTTTGGAAAATGATAGTACACAGGAACAAATCAAGAGGGACTTTAATATTTAATTTAGAAAAGATGCAAAATTCAAAATCTAAGTCTGTGTAGTTTGAGCAATATAAAAGGAAATATGATAGAAAAACTGGTATCTACTAAGGTAACACAATGAAAGTAGACCTAGAGGTTGCTAGACCACATATGATATGTCGGTAGATTCAACACAATAGATGATTAAACCTGACTGGTGATCTCAAGATCAAATTAAGTTGTTCAACTGACTGTGGGCTCCCATCTTATCACTAGTTAACACAATCAACAATATTCCAATAAGGGGTAACGAGCATGTAAACGCCACAAATGTGTGCGGATGACCATAAATAGAGCAAAGCATGGAAAAAAGCAAATGCTATCAAGCAAATAACTTATGTTGTTGGTGCATTATGTGCTAAAGAAATTAACGATGCTCTAACAAGAAGATAGGTTGTGTTTGCCTAGATATTCTAGAATTTATTGTTTTTTGCCGCCTCTCTGCTGTGTGATGGCACTGACCTAAGGATTGGCTTCTGTTTGAAAGCTCTAAGAATAGTCTCTTCTTGTCAAAATGCCCGTAGACCGCTCAAAAGCTCCTGAGGAATGTTGATTATCATATAAGCGTGGGATCCACAAATGTTGGTTGAAATAATAAACCTTAAACTATCACCAATCTGTGTCAAAAGTCTGTGTATGGATTTAAGAGGACAAATATACTGACAATCATAGTGGATACAAATTTTTGAAAGTCCAAATCAATGTGGGAACCTAATAGTACCAGTATGATTTCCTAAATTTGCTAACGACTCTGGATGAAACCGAGAAGTGAGCATCAAATGGTTTTGATAACAAGGCCCAAATGATTTGACTTGCCTGTATGATTCCAAAATTGATTTGGTCCAGGCATGGTCAAACTAAATAGAAGCTGACTATTCCAAAAACAAATTTAGTAGATTTCTATCTTAGGATTTACCTCTCACAAAAAGTTAAAAACAAGTTTAATTTTTGTACTTTAGTTTAATTTTCTATTTATTTAGTCATTTCAGTTTATTTGTCGTCGGACTACGTCATGGAATTCAGTAAGGGATTAATTCACCTAAAAGGGTCATGTCTGAGATGACCACATGTGTTTTCAAAAGATAAATGGGTCACGTCTAAGGTGACAAAGTGTTTCAAATGATCACGTCTGAGGTGATCAAAAGTTTTTCCAGATAAAAGGATCATGTCTGAGATGATCAAATGCGTATAATGTTGATTCTAAAGCTTAAAAAGGGTTTAAATGGCAATTGGTAACAAATGCAGAAAATTTCATCAGTATGACCCATTCGTACGAATGGACCATGAGTATGGACTTATCATGCGAATGGGAGCTATTCGTACGAAATGACCATGAGTATGGACCATTCAACCGAATGGCCCATACGAATGACCTAGTCGGATGTTTAAGAGCGAACGAATGAGTAAGTCGCACGACTGAACTCTAATCGGACGACTGAAGGGGGCCAACTGAACCAATCGCACGACTGAGGCCCATTCGGCCGAATGAAATGTGCGTATTAGCCCAGTCGTACAATTGAATTTAGGTTAAGTATAAATAGAGGTAGAATCGGTCGCAGAGACTCACCACTCCCAAAATTGCCCTAATTCGCACAACTAACGTTACTCTGCCCAAATTTCGTTTGATCACCATTTGAGCCTTCAAGACTATTGTTTGTTGTGTACTAACAATTTCTATTGACTTTACAGGTAATTTACAGTGCAGAACCATTGTTGTATCACTTAAATTGCTACAGAATCTGGACAATCGGACCCCTTAGAAAAACCGTAACAATTGTGTTCAAATAACCTAACTAAACGAAGTAAACAGATGAAATTAAAGATGTTAGGTGTTAACTAATGGATTACGAGTCTAATGAACCAGAGCACGAATTCTAAAATTCAAAATTGGTGAAAAATTGAATTTGAATTGAACAGTCAGAACAACATGCGAATGGACAGGTTGATGAACCTCGGTCGCACGACTGGTGTGTGCGACTAGCTAAACCACACGACTAAACCATGCGTATGAGTTCAGTCGCATGACTGGTGTAACCGCATCAGTTTACATACGCATGAGTCTAGTAGCACAGTCAGTCGTACGTATGGGTTAATTCGCACGACTGGAGTTCAGTCGCACCGCTAATGCGCACGACTTGATCTCAGTCGCACAACCTCATTCACATGACAGAAAAGAAGGCTTTCAAGTCCAAGTGATTCAAGAAATTTTTAGCCAATGGATACTAATGTTACTTGCATTATGTAACAGATGGCGAGTCGATGGACAATAAGTACAAAGCACAACATATGTGCTTATCTAGATCTGACATCCAGAAATGCTGCAGACTTTTCTGGCATTATCACCTTTCTATGGAGATCGAGAATTGCACAAGCTATATCTGCTCCATGCACTCCATATCGTTCTATACAACAGGCATTCTAGGAAGGTGCAGTAGTTGATCGATCTTCTGAGTCTCACTGTATCAGGAGTACTATCTTTGGAGAGGCGATTGAGATCACAGAGGAAGATCTCAGGATTATGCTGCAGTTGGGGGGAGATGCTGACTGTCCTACTAGACTACACCCCCTTACTATCAGAGGATGTTTTCTTCGAGCTAAGTACTCTTGGGACATCAATGCAGGGGTGCTCAACAAGAGCAGCCTGTGCCCCCAGTTCAAGTACCTTGCTCATCCAGGAAGGGAGGATTTGATGAGTTGTCAGATAAGATCCAGAACGCCTATGTAGCGTTGGTGTTAACCATCCGTTCAGCTTCTCCAGGATGATTTTCTCCTACTTAGTGGAGAACATTAAGAGGAAAGGGAAGGAGGGCTTCTGCATGTACCCCCGATTCATGCAGATGATTATAGACCAAAAGCTCCCTTCCCTGCTGAAGGAGAAGGAAGATGCGGTAGTTCTTGAGGTGATGGATGATACCACCTTAGGCCGGATGAAGGTGTACAGGGGAAGCAAGTGAAACCCTCTGTCAGGAGACTGTTCGGGCATCTGGCCCGTGAGGACTATGTGGTGCTAGCTCGGAGGAAGTGGCGCCACGATGATAGTGATTCTGATGTTGAGCAGATTGCTCTACCCTCCAATGACTCTGATGATGATGACAGCGGGGATGCTGGAGATACCATGCCCATTCCATCGAGGGGCACAACGACTGATAGTACACCTCCAGTATCTGCCCCCATTGGAGATATAGCAGAGTCAATTGGGTTTCACCAGGATTTTATACCTGGTGAGGATGATGAGGAGTCAGATGAGGAGCCACTGACTAGGATTGTGGGAAGCAAAGTCGTTATGGACTCCAGGCGGTTGGTGAACACCCCAGTGGATCGGGAGAGACTGTCGCTGACCCGACTATGCTCCAGAGCCGTCCAGCCGTGTTCTAGGGGGAGCATCCTCCTCGACAGGATCGAGGAAGAAAAGGATGGCTCAGCCCCACTGCATGAAGAAAAAGAAGCGCAGACACACCTACATCACCACCTCAACCACCACCATAACCACCTCTACAGCCACAGCCACCACCATGGCCACCTCCACAGCAACCACTACCATTCCCACACCCTCTACCACTGTCACCACACCACTCACCACTACATATATCCCATCCACCGCCAATCATTCACACCTACATCACCACCACTATCATCTCGACCTAACCCAATCTTCACCACTGCCACCACTACTACCACTGCCACCACTACTACCACTAGCCACCAAGCCGGGCTATCATCACATCCCACCCACCTATATGGATCACCTCTACCTCCCATTGGGTAGAGGAATAGCTATCAGCGCTGAACCGTATGGTGATGCATCTGTTAGCAGCCAATGAGGAGAAGACTGCGCAGATTCGTCAGCTGTCAGATCTCACAGCTGCACAGTCCCAGCAGATCTCTCAGCAGGCTCAGCTTATTGAGCAGCAGGCATAGCAAATGGCTGCTCAGAGCGAAGAGATTGCCCAACTTCAAGAGCATAGAGTCATATCAGCAAAGAAGATTGAGGAGTTGGAGGATGCTAAAAAGTCTATCATGCTTAAGCTCAAAGGAACTAAAGATGAGCCTCTAAAGATAAGGGAAGGAGATGGTGATGAGGGTGAGGATGATGATGAGGATGAAGATGAAGAGAGTGATGACGATGAAGGGGATGAGGAAGAAAAAACAGAGGACAGTCAGGAGGATGATGATGATGAAGGAGGAGATGCAGCTGCATCTGCCTCAGCTCAAGGTCAAGAAAAAAGATCAAAGAGAAATCAAGACCAACGAGCCTCCTCTTCTGCCTCACCAAGTGATGATCCAACGATTCAAGATAAAAGTAATGATTAGATGATTATGTATTGATAGCTTTTATACTTGAATCATGTATTAAACCTATGTATTTGATGTTTATATTAAGATTAATGTATTTCTGTCTTGATTATTAACTAATGTTTGATGTGTTACATGTTTACAACAAGCAAATCCAAAATTTTAAAGGGACGAATTGATGTTGCTCCCCTGCAACAGATCAAGACTCAATTGACTATGATTCTGATCTGCAAGGGGTCGTCAGGAGATCTGTGAGGTATACCCCTGAATAAGGGGAAATAATTCATGATCATTCAAATGAGCAACTGGCTGAAATGTTCAAGCTAAACCAGATGAGATCATTAAGGATGATCCAACTTTTGAGTCTACCAGTGAAGAAGAGCTAAATGACATTGATGAGATAGAGATACAAGACATCACTGCAGAACACTATACTCAGTATGCTGACAACGAGGGAAATGTGGTCCCCAATCTGGGTGAATCCCTAGTCAATGATACATTTGAGGTATTGGATCAGATGGAGCAGGAGTCTGAGAAGATTGAAGGAAAAGCCCAAGCCTCAAACGACGATGTTGATATCAGAAAGGCAGAATGGGCTACTTGTTTTGAAGAAATCCGAGCCCAACGCGCAGCTCCTAAACAGAATGTCTACACCAAACTCTATACAGTGAAGAAACATCATAAGGTGTCAGGCAGGATTATTGCGTGGGCACATTTCGAGGATCTAAATGTTATTCAATAAAGAGGGAAAATGGCATAGAGTACTTTAGATTTCCACATGATCTAAAGACTCTACCTGGTTTTGAGCTCAACCAGCTGGCGAAATTGAAGTTATTATATGCTGACTCAAGGAAGATGTCAGGCTGGTTTGAGGCTGCTCTAAAGAAGAGTACCACACCAGGTGGATCAACTTCAAACCTCAACAACCTACGAGGTATATCAGACGATCTGAAGTTGACTCCATCACTAGTAAGCCCAAGATAGTGCTGAAGTGGAGTCTCCCAAGAACAATGTCTAGAATCCCTCTCAGGGAAATGCCACAGGACTTTAGTTCACACTTTAAGTGGTGGTACTATGATTGGAGAACCGGGGAGGCGGTCATAGTTCTAAATAAAGAGGGACAAATGGATACCATCAGGGTGTTTGACCCAATGTGGCTCACTAGCTTGTCTAAGAATGATGTCTACACATTATACAAGTGGCCACAATTCTATGACCCGCAAGATATTGTACAAGCCCTCCAATTCCAAAATGTCATAAGACTCTGCTTTGCGTTCGAGATACATGCAGGAGTCACAAGAGAGGAAAAGTACAAGAAGTATGAAGAGGTGATGCAGAAGGTAAGACATTAGATAGATCTAGGTCCAAGGGGGAGTTTGTTGATACGTATATGTACCTAGATCCTGATCCGAATGTAATATGTCTTACACTTTATGTAACTATTGGGTACTTAATGAAATACAGAATGTTTGGTTGTGTTGATAATGTTTAATATTTCATTAATGAGTTGATTAACGCATATTGACGTAATTATATAGGTTTGTGATTGTTTGAAGTGTTATGCATAATGTTATAATATTGAATACACTCAAACTTGGTGAAGTGAAGTTCTCATGCGTCCGAATGGCCATGCGACTGAGTGTCCATGTGCCTAAATAGTTCATACGCCTGAACAACTTCATGCGACTGACTCAGTCGCACGACTGAACACTCAGCCGTGGAAATGGATTAAACGCATGGCTAAATCGCACGAATGAACCATGCTAATGGTTCAGTCGCCCGAATGAGCAATACTAACGTATAAATACCACCTTATTCATGGAAAAACAAAAAAAAAGTAAGGCATTGATTCTTATTCGACTCCAAACGTACCCTAGTCGTCCAAAAGCCTCAAAGTTTGTACTCCAAGTTCATAGAACGCTGCAGATCGATTCCTAATAGATTCTTAACGTTAGATTCAATACCTTATTGTTTCTACGTGCATTCTCACTGATTGGATCGCCAATCAAATAGGATTCCGCACTATTTGGTTTGGTTTACACGTTAATCAGATTGTATTTCGTTCAAATACAAGATCCTAACACACAGCAAGTTGTTGAGAAAGATCTAAATTTGAAAATTTTTGATCTGGCATAGATGTTTCTCCTACCACATCAACACACTTTTCAAGTGAAACTTGATCCAAGCAGTGTATGACATCATTGATGTTCTCATCCACAGTGTGGTTAGTGGCATCAAGAAATTCTTGGTCACTATCACCATCACCATTGTTGTCTTCTACAGTTGAGGTGTTCTTATCTGGTTGTAGAGCCTCTGAGCTAGAATTTGAAGGCATACCAGATGTATCAGCTGAATTTGTCATTGTTGGGCTGATAGAAACCTCATTTGCAAAAGTGGTTCCAACTGGAGCTGAAGATATATGTCTTGAAGATCTTTATAGCTCAAATCTTGGATCAGCATCATCTGTATTCAAATTTTTTGCAGATCCTAAAACATTCTCACAAGATTTGTTAAAACAGTTGGTAACCAAATCAAGATCAAACAACCAATCCGGACCAGAACCAGTAACACAAGGTGGTGTTCATTGAAAGTCACATTGGTTGACTCCTCAACAATTCTAGTTCTGAGATTGTACACTCTATAAGCCTTAGCTTGGGAAGAGTATCCAATAAAGTGTCCATCATCTGATTTCTCAGCAAACTTGGCAATTTGATCTTTGGTATTCAAGATGGTGCAAGGACATCCAAATGACCTGAGAAAACCAATGAAAGGTCTCCTCTTGTGCCAAAGTTCATAAGGAGTTTTGCCATGAGTGTTAACTACTAAAACTCTGTTCTGCACATAGCAGGCAGTGTTGACTGCCTCTGCCCAGAAGGTGATGGGCAATTTAGAGTTAGACAACATGGTTCTTGCAGCTTCAATCAGTGTCTTGATTCTCCTCTCAGCAACACCGTTTTGCTGAGGAGTCCTGGGAGCACTAAATTGTCTTGCAATACCCTTTTCATCACAGAATGTGTCAAGGATATGGTTCTTAAATCCGGTTCGTTGATCACATATTATGATCTTGACCTTGTGATCAGATTGATTCTCAATCTTTAAGATGAAATTCTTCAGAATCTCAGGAGTCTCATCCTTAGTTCTAAGGAAGAAAACCCAAGTGAATCTTGTAAAGTCATTTGTGATCCCTAGATAGTATAAGGTCCTTCCTACACTCATTACACTAGTGGGGCCAAAGAGATCCATATGTAACAAGTGTAGGGGAGTAGTGATTGCGTTCTTTTCCTTAGGCTTGCGAGATACCTTATGTTGCTTCCCTTTTAGGCATGCAACACAGTGGTCATCACTTGTAAACTCTTTCTTTGGCATTCCAGTTACCAAGTCATGCTTAATTAACTTATTCATGATCTTAAAGTTTACATGGCACATTCTTTTATGCCATAGGAAAGACTCATCACTGTTGGCTTTAGACAGAAAGCATGAAACTTCTCCAGAGGGAGAGGTTTCTTGCAAATCCATCTTGTACATGTTTCCTTTCCTAGGTGCTCTAAGCAGGATATGCTCATGAGGAATGACCACACCAGGCTTAAGAACAATGCACTCATGCTCAATCCTTTTCAATGTTTTAGAGAAACTCCTCCATCCACAAGGAAACTCCTCCATCCACAAGGGTATCCACAATCTCAACATACCTGAAGTACTGCTGAGTCATGGTTTCACCTGTTTTGAAGGTGAAGTTTTCAAACTGCTGCTTCAGGAGATCCTTCTTGTTCTCCTTGGCTTCAGAAGAACCCTCATACATCAGTTTCAGTGCATCCCATAGCTACTTGGCTGTTTTGCACTTCTTGAAACCTCTGTACATAGTGTTTAGAAGGGTAGTTTGAAAAGCTGTCATGGCTTTTCTGTCTATCTCTACTATCTTCCTATCTTCATCAGAGTAGTTAGCCACGTCTTTGGGGATCATACCAGCACCAGTAGCAGAAGGTGTGTTGGGTATGAAAGGTCCATTCTCAATAGACTTCTATATTCTTAAATCCAGAGACCTGATGAAACCTTCCATTCTTAAACACCAGGTGTCAAACTCATCAAGAGTGATCAGTGGGGACTTGTTCATGGTTCCAGATTCCATATCAATTTTGGAAATGGCTGCCATTTGAAAAGTTTAGTATTTGTGTGTCTGAGGGATCTAAAGATGGTGAGATCTTATATCAAGAGCCTGGAATGCTCTGATACCAAATGCAGGATCATTGAAGGGTGTAGAGTTACAACACAACAACACAATGAGGAGATAAACTAAACTTAGATCAAACAGTAAACTGGATTAACCAAGTGGTGATACTAAGAACACAAGTAATATATGAGATAGAATACAAAGAACATAAGTGTTTGGTTTTCAAGAATGCAGTATATTGCTTTCTCTATGTTCTATTACAAGTGTTACAAAAGCGTATTCGAATGATACAAGAACATGAGATACTTATACAACATCCTACAGCCGGCTATACTTTGAAAGCCAGCTGGACACAATTGACTAGACACACACAAAATCAATTGTAGAGTCAAAAGGCATATTGCCTTTTGACCTGTGACTATGACATGCCATAGCTCATATCCTTATCTATTATAAAAAAGGATAAAATACATAAAGTAGAAAGTTACAGACTCAAGACCTCAATGTACAGTTACCAAAAGCATGGACCTTTTCACCAAACCATGTTAGTTGGTGACTTGCAGAGTTGCAGCGGAAAGGTGTCCAGCTTTATGGAAATGTACATCAGATAAAGCATGTTACTAAAAGTCTTCGGAAGAAATCTGTCTTCAAGTGTTGGCTTTGGAAGAATTTGTCTCTGAAGCTTTGGAAGACTTCATGTTTGGCTTCAGAAGATATTGTTCTTGGCTTCGGAATATTTCACACTTAGAATATTTCTGTTGCTTGTGTGAAACTTCCAAAGCATTCTTCTACAATGTACTTGTACTGCATGCATGAAGAAAGACTTTGGGTGTTTGGTTGCTTCAGCCTCTTCATATAATATCTACACACTTATCTCATCCCTTGATTGTTGGAGAGCATCCTTTAATCTTTCTATCTCCTTTTGTTTCTCTTTCTTTTCAGCATCATACTTTTCTTTTAGATCCTTAATTTCCTTTACCTTTTCATCCAACTCTGGCAATCTATCTTGAATAATACTGGATCTTTTGTTCAAAAGCTTCTCCATATTTGCTACTTTCTTAATTAGCTCAGAAATCAGTTCATCCTTCTCATCAGGTTTTATTCACTTCTGATTCAGCAACACTTTCAGAAGAAACAACTTCAGAAACAGCTTGCCTGATAGGCATTTGCCTATGATAATCCTCATCATCAGATGATGATTTGGATTCTTCTGAAAAGCTGGTAGAGTCACCATACTCAACAAGCTCTATAAAAGCAGGGGATGAGTGAATAGGAGATTTAGGTGAGTGATGGATTGGTGAGGTATGAGGTGAGTGCATGGGTGAGGTATGTGGAGAGATGATGGGTTGTAATGGTGGTGATGGGATTGGTAGCCTTTGAGGTGATGGTATAGGTGAAAGGCATGAAGGATAAGGCTATATTAGTTTTATGAATAGATGGACCAGTGTGAAGATCACCCCCTACATCAACCTAGGGTGACACTATCCTCTATCTTTCATAACTTTACTCATCCACAGTTTGCTGATCATGAGTAGCTGGTTCTTCCTCTTGATTTGGCTCATCAGCAAGAGACTCTTGTTTTTCAACATGTTCTTCAGGATTAATCTGTTGAAGCATCCAAGGTAACAAAGGAGAATGGGTTCCACTATAAAATTTTTTGGGATCTCTTTTTTAATATACTTGTAAGACTTAGCATCATAATGAGAGATATCCATAACAGGGCCTTTAGGTACAATGTTAGGAAATGCTTCATTAATGAGAAATTGTAGGAACCTTGGATACATTAGAAACATGTGTCATCTCCCTTCCTGAATGTTTGAGACTAGGCGATTGAACACATAGGCAGACATGTTATATGGCCTATTGGTGCATAAAGCACATATCGCAGATTATGAGATTACAGGAATATCATTCCATCCTATCTTCCTCTTTGACAGACAATGTGTAGATATGAATCAGGAACCTCCATTGTAAGTCAACTAGGCCTTTCACAATCTTCTTGCCTTCATATCCTCCCTCATAACCAATGTTTGCAAAGAAAGTAGTGATTTCATCATCTTCAAGCTCTCGAGGGGTGTTGGCATCATCACCGAACTGTAGACACTGTCTCACAGTTTGTTCAGTGATAGTTACAGTGTGGTCATCATTTATCCTTCTAGAAAGAGTTCTCTCACCATCTATCTTTGTCACTATAGTAGTGCTCTAGAAA
This sequence comes from Flaveria trinervia, assembly GCA_025506515.1. Classification (NCBI taxonomy): domain Eukaryota; kingdom Viridiplantae; phylum Streptophyta; class Magnoliopsida; order Asterales; family Asteraceae; genus Flaveria; species Flaveria trinervia. The sequence continues at coordinate 19,546,887 of CM046457.1, forward strand.
GACCTTATGAATCTCTCATAAATGATAGGTCTAATTGTGATTGCATGAGCCACTCTGGTAGTAGAGATGAATCAGATCATGTCTCAAAGATCTTCAGCCTTAGGTACATCAGGGTCAAGATAACCACTAACATTGTGGAGCTTGCTTAGGTCAGATTTGCCATGTACCCTGCATTAGAGGCATATGAGTTAGATTGCTGGAAATAATTATTTAAATGTAAAGCATACATCAACCAAGTTTCATCAGTTTGACTTTTCATGGTCAAACATGACTGTTTCATAGGAATCATTCCAAAGCTTGATGTTATCATGAACAATCACTATTATTTTGTTTATCATATTTGGAGAGATCATATTTGTTGTTTTCAACCTCTTTTCAACTCTTAGATTCAAGATTTGATTTTAACATTTCCAACTTTTGTTATGCTCTAGTTATACGATGAACATGATTTTGAAGTTCACTTGTTGACTGTTATTCTTCTTACTTAGCATGTTAATTGTAGTCGAAAATGATCATCATTACTTAAATCAAGTTTGATTTTGAGTTTCCTTTATTGACCTAGGGTTCGATGCTCATTATCATTTCAAAAGTCTAACATTTTAGGTCACAAAAATTAAAGATTTTCACCTTTTGTTTTATACTACTGTAGTTGAGAATTGAAACTGAGGACAGATTAGATGAAATGAATTGAAGAACTCAGGTTTGTTAATGGTGATGATGGTTGATGATGAACAGTGAGTTTCGCTCGTCGCATTTTAAAGTCTCTCAAATTGGAAAAGTATTAAATGACCTTTTGAACTTGCTTTAAATAGTCAACTAATGGCTTTTACAAATTGTTACAAGTTTAAGCACAATTGCGGTCAAGTTTTTAAATTCACTGTAGCATATGCACAAAGGTTTTGGACATCCGCATTTGTGTAATATTACAAATGCGGAAGTTAAAAACTTAGAAGCATTTTTTCACTGTAGCAAATGTGGTTGAACAAAGTTAACCAGCATTTGTTCATTGTTGAAAATGCGGTTGAACAAAGTTAATCAACATTTGTTCACGATAACAAATGCGGTTGAACAAAGTTAAACAATATTTGTTCATTGTAGCAAATGCGGTTGAACAAAGTTAATAAGCATCTGTTCACTATACAAATGCGGTTGAACAAAGTTAACCAACATTGTTCACTGTAGCAAATGCGGTTGAGGAAAATTTTATCCACTATTACTTTACCAAATATGGCTGAATAATGAAGTTCTTCGTATTTCTTGATCATCATCATGGTGACAGAAGAGATTAAGCACTTGTTTATTCATTTTTGATGTCACCCACATTCAAGAATGCGAATGAGTAAAAACAAATGTGGTAATAAAAATGTCTTCCACATTAACAAATATGGTCAAACACTTATGTCCGCATAGGTTTTTAACACTTCAAACTTTTTATGTATACTTGTTTGATACAAATGTGGTTGAGTAAAATCCTTATCCGCATTAGTTTCAATTTGTTATTAATGAGATAAATAGCTACCCACATTGGTTATATGCATGGGTTACCTTCGCCCGCATTAACCAATGCACTTGCATTAAATTTTGAACTTAATCAAAATTTAATGTTTCTATTTTGGTTTTTCCTGGTATGAAGAGCTGATTGAATTGTCTTATGAAATTGTTGGCTGTTGTTGAGGTTAACAATTCTTGCTTGGATTGACTTATATATTAGATGTGATACAAGTTTCCCATTGTTTGACTGATCTTGGACTTCTTATGCTTCCAAGAATCTGCATAAGCTGAGATACTATGGTATAACTTTTGCACCAACATAAACAAACTCTTTTTTATTTTTCTAGAAGTTTTAAGAAAGTATTTAAGATAGTAATTCTCTATACAAAGTGGTCAAAATTTTAAATTACTCCCCATATAGTTTATATCCACATCTAGATAGAAACTTTAAAGATTTAAAACTTTTGAATATGAATTAATTTTGATTTTTGTTTTTCTGATTTAAGAATGAAGAGAAGTAAAACTTTTGTTGGGATCATATCAATCTACATTACTCATGTGTATTCTTTTGTGATAAGATGGACATGTTTATGAATTTATTTATTAAAGGTATGTTTGTCCTCTTAAACTCATACCTGGTTGATATTTTAATGCATGTGATATTTATCATGTCTTGGTTGATTTGATTATACAACATATACCTCACACACATAAGCATGGAATGATCAAACATCCTCATGTAATGCATTGTAGAACTTTTTCACAACTTTCTTGACCAGGTTACTTACGTTTTGAGATCTCATTTTCACTGATCCTCATTGGGATTCTTTTACCTTGATCCTTTTCATGATGATCCACATTGGGATTCTTTTCACTTCACTTTGGATGGTGATCCATGATTGGATTCTTTTGCTCATTCACAAGGAATGTATTGTTATTGTAGATTCATCCAATTTGGATATGTTCCTCATTGGGAATCTTTTGGATCAATACATCCGCACTATGTTCTTGTTTCTTTAGGTCTTTGCTTAGCAAAATAAAGATGAAACTTGATGTAGGTGAAAGTGATTCATAAAGTATCATTACCTGCTGTTTTTAGGTTACTACACACACATACACTTAGATAAGCCAATACATACCAGTACTCTGAGATTAGAGTTTCACTATTGAATAAGATTTTAATTCATCACAGCATGTATCTTCTCTTCTAAGTTGATCCTACCTGGTAAGTCATGACAGCCTTTCAAATTTTAAATTAAGCACAGTGAATGATATAATGACTGTAATTATATCATTTCCCATTTATATCCTTTTCTTCATCAAAATTAACTTATTTTTGTGATTTTATAACATTTTTAAATTGTTTTTGATGTTTTTGATTTTATTCAAGGTTAATCATGCCAATTGATTGAACTAGGTATTCAAACCTACTAGGTTCAAATGCCTTGGTGAATAAATCAGCTAATTGATTTTCAGTTGGAACTTGAATCAATTTGATTAACTCTTTTTCAGCACAGTCTCTCAAAAAGTGTTATTTGATTTCAATGTGTCTTGTTTTTGTGTGCTGAACTAGATTATTTGTAATAAAAACAACTGCTATGTTGTCAATGTGAATTGGGGTATGCAAGAAGTTAAAACCATAATCAAGCATCTGGTTTTGAATCTAGAGAACTTGAGAGCAACAAGGTAATGCTGCAATATACTCAGCTTGTGCTGTTGAAATGAATACGTTTGTGTGCTTCTTGAACTGCCAGGAGACTAGTCCCGGGACCAAGAAATTGACAATCGGCAGAAGTGGAATTCCTATTGAAGTTGCATCCTCCATAATCACTGTCAGTGAAGGCATAGAGATTGAAGTCTCCTTCCTTTGGATACAATAAACCAAGAGCTGGCTTGCCCTTAAGATATCTGAATATCCTCTTGATAGTATTCTCATGAGATTCCTTAGGATCTGCTTGATATCTTGCACACGCACAAACTCCCAACGTAAAGTCAGGCCTACTACTATTAGATACATAAGTGAACCGATCATAGATCGATAGTGAGTTTGATCCATTGGTTTGCCTACTGGATCAGATCCTATCTTCACTTTGGTATCAACAGGTGTTCTGATAGACTGACATTCAGCAAAGTGGAATTTCTTTAACATTGTTTCCATATATTTTGATTCATTGATGAAGATTCCATCTGCTGTTTGTTGTACTTGCACTCCTAAAAAGAATGTGAGTTCCCCTATTGCACTCATTTGAAATTTTGAATGCATAAGGTCTTCAAAGTCTTTACAGAGTTGCTAGTTTGTTGAGCCAAAAATGATATCATCCATATATATCGGGACCAGCAACATGTCTCTTCCTTTCTTTTTATGAAGAGAGACTGATCAATCTATTCTCTTTCATATCCATGTTCAAGAAGGAAAGATGATAGAGTCTCAAACCACATTCTTGGAGCTTGATGAACATGTGAGGGAAATCAGGATATTTAAAGCCAGGGGGTTGACTCATATAGACTTTTTCAGCAATCTTTCCATACAATAAAGCACATTTCACATCCATTTGATAAACAGTAAAATTCATGGATGCTAAATATGCAAGAAAGATTCTTATTGCTTCTAATCTGGCCACAAGTGCAAACACTTAATCATAATCAATTCCTTCTTCTTGTGTATACCCATGTGCCCCTAGTCTAGCTTTATTTCTGATGACAATCCCTCTATCAACAGTTCTGTTTTTGTATAGCTATCTGGTACCAATAGGGTATTATCCTTCGGGAAGATCTACTAGATTCCATACGTCTTGCTTCTTGAACTGTAACAATTCTTTCTGCATTGCTTCAATTCAGCTATTGTCTCAAAGAGCCTCTTTGATGTTTTTGGGTACTATTTGACAAAGAAAGCATGAAAACAAACAGATGTTTGCAATACTTGATGCAGGACTGGTGAAGGGTGGTCAATTAAAACACAACAACACAAAGAGGAGATTAATTAGACTGAACAAATAATAAGACTGGATTAACCACAACCGATGATAGAAAGAACACAAGTAAATAAGAGACAGAACATGATAGCAAAATACACAAGGAGATGGTTTCCAAGATTGCAATATATTACCTTCTCATGTTCTTTTACAAGTGTTACAGAGCATAAAGGAAAGTTACAAGTACTTGAGATACATATATTACATCCTACAGCCGGCCAAACTATGAGGGCCAGCTGGATACAATTGACTAGACACAACACAAAATCAATTGTAGAGTCCAAAGGCAGATTGCCTTTTGACTTGTGACTATGACATGCCATAGCTCACATCCTAATATATTACAAAAAGGATAAAGTACATGAAGTAGAAAGTTACACACTCAAGACCTCAATGTATTGGTCTTGGCTTCTACTAAATCTCCACAAGCTTCATCTTTGAATCCATAGTAGGGTCAGACTCCCCCTCATTCTGAACCTGTAAGAGCAAAAGACCCAACTAAGAAAGACAAAGAAGAACAATCAGGTGCTACAGGCTAGTCTTCTCAGTTAAAAGAAACAAAGAGAAAGAAAAGAATGGCTTTAAAGCCAATGCTAAAGAAGAAGAAAGATACATCCTCAACTGAACCTTAGGATGAGTCAAAACATCCTGAGGATGTGCAGCCATAGGATGCTACATCAACTCCCAATCAAGTAGCTCCTCCGGCAGCAGGAAGACCCATCTTGTCCTGGACATACACCACAAATCCGCAAAGATGGCATGTCATTAGAGATCAAGGCATTGAGGATGTCTACACATGGCAGGACATGTTCAATCTGCCTCTGCATGATCTTTTGGAAATAAGAAGACATTTTGAGAGTCTGAGTGATGCTAATCATCACATGAAGAAAGGGACGGTGATCATCATAATGAGGACTATTGATATCTTAAGTCTTCAAAGAGTTTTAGTAGCATCAGGCTAAAGGGAGTTTGTAAGGAATACATGTCAAGGCTGATGCAACCCAAACACTTCAAGTCTCCTGCATACTACATAAGTACATTGAAGAAGAATGCTTCGGAAATTTCACACAAGCAACATAAATATATTTTAAGTGTCAAATCTTCCGAATCCATGACCAATATCTTCTTAAGCCAAAGATGAAGTCTTCCGAAGCTTCAGAGACAAAGTCTTCCAAAGCTCAACTCTTGAACATAGATTTCTTCCTAACACTTTTCGTGAATCTAGTCAATTGAGCTATGGCAAGACCAATACATTGAGGTCTTGAGTCTGTAACTTTCTACTTCATGTACTTTATCCTTTTTGTAATATATTAGGATGAGAGATATGGCATGTCATAGTCACAAGTCAAAAGGCAATCTACCTTTTGACTCTACAATTGATTTTGTGTTGTGCCAAGTCAATTGTATCCGGTTGGCCCTCATAGTATGGCCGGCTGTAGGATGTGATATATGTATCTCAAGTACTTGTAACTTTCCTTTATGCTTTGTAACACTTTTAAAAGAACATGAGAAGGTAATATATTGCAATCTTGGAAACCATCTCCTTATGTATTTTGCTATCATGCTCTGTCTCTTACTTACTTGTGTTCTTTGTATCATCTCTTGTGGTTAATCCAGTCTCATTATTTGTTCAGTCTAGTTAATCTCCTCTTTATGTTGTTGTGTTGTAATTGACCACCCTTCACCAGTCCTGCATTTGGTATCAGAGCTTTCAGGCTCTTGATATAAGATCTCGCCATCTTTTGATCCCTCACACACACAAATACTAAACTTTTCAAATGGCAGCCATTTCTAAGACTGATATGGAAACTGGAACCATGAACAAATCCCCATTGATCACTCTTGATGACTTTGACACCTGGTGCCAAAGAATGGAAGGTTTCATTAGGTCTCTAGATTCAAGAATGTGGGAGTCTGTTTAGAATGCAACTTACATACCAAAAACCCCTTCTACTACTGGTAGTGCTATGAACCCCAAGGCTATGGCTAACTACTCTGATAAAGATAGGAAGAAAGTAGAGATTGATCAAAAAGCCATGATTGCCCTTCAGACTACTCTTCCTAACTCTGTATATAGAGGTTTCAAGAAATGCAAAACAACTAAGTAGTTGTGGGATGCATTGAAACTGATGTATCAGGGTTCCTCTAAAGCCAAGGAGAACAAGAAGGATCTCCTAAAGTAGCAGTTTGAAAACTTCACCTTCAAACCAGGTGAAACCATGACTCAGCAATACTTCAGGTATGTTGAGATTGTGGATACCCTAATGGATGGAGGACTTTCTTTTGAGACTAGAGACATTGTAAGGAAGTTCATGTCCTCACTTCCTAGGCAATGGACACACTAATGTGTGGTTATCAAGAGAACAGAGAACTTGAAAACTCTTACTCTGATAGAGTTGTATGGGATTCTCAGTGGCTACCAGATGGAGATGAACATGTATGGTTCATCTGGCAACTCCAACTATCAAATGGGTTTAGCCCTTCATGTGGTTGAAAGGGATAACATAGAACCCCAACATCATCTCATATGCTACCCTGACAACTCACAAAAGGGTCCTTTCATCACCTTCCTTGATACACCAAGGGAGAACTACACTCAAGGAAGCCCATTCAAAGAGACAAGTTCTTCTTAAGCCTTTGTGTCTTCTGATGAAAGTTATGGCAACTCTTATTTCAACCTTGAAGACATGGACTGTATCCATCCGGATGATCTGGAGTATATGTAAATAGTCCAGCAGATGGCTCTTCTCTCTCATAGAGGCAAGAAGTTCTACAAGCAGACTGGAAGGAAGTTTCTTAGCAATGCAACTAGTGGAAAGTTTGGACTGGACAAAAGCAAAGTCACGTGTTACAACTGTAACTTGATGGGTCACTTTGGTAGGGAGTGTAAGGCACCAAAAACAGGTGGTGGTCAAACACAATCCAGACCAAACTACACTAACAAGGCTATCCAGAATGAGAAGCAAAAGCAGCAAGATGCAGTTGCTGTTGTAGAAGGAGGCTTTGACTAGAGCTTTCAGGTGGAAGATGCTTCTCCAAACCAAGCACTGATGGCAAATCATGATGAAGCCAAGGTATTGGAACATCTCTGTACCCCTGAATGCATTGCTAAAGTTAACAAATACAGGTCCTTCAACTTGGAAATGAGATCTGATCTTTAGTCCTTAAACATTTAAAAAGCTGATTTTAGAAAGTCTGAAAATGATTATAAACTGAAGATAGAGAACTTAGAGAAAACTATTTCAATTCTTAAACATAAGCATACAAATTTTAGGACTCAAATCAAGGATCTCATAACTAAGCTGACTGAGTGCCAGGCTAAGCTTGTGATCAGCAAACCTAGGGCAGAAAAGTGTGTTCTTGAAGAAGGGACATTCAACAACATGATATCCTCATCTCTGCATAACAAGGTGTGCTATCAAAACAAGCAGGGACTAGGTTCTAATAAGATAGCTCCTCCGCACACAATCTTGTTTGTAAGATCACCCAGGTGTGGAACTTGTGAATATGAGCTTCCTCTCATAGATCCTTTGAGTGAAAAGGATGAAGAAGTGATAGTGAAGAATTCCTTTGAGAAGAGTGAAGAGAAGGATTCTAAGAAGGGCCAGTATCCTTCTGAGGAGAAGAAGAAGAATGTGATGACCAAGTCTATGAGGAAGAACTGGATCAGAAAGAGCAAAAGAAAATCAAGGAAGGCTCAAGATATCAAGGCTACTTTTGATTCCAAGCATAAACAAGTTTTTATCTCTACAGGGTTTGAAGTAGTGAAGACTGAAGACATCAACCTAAACTCTTCTGCCAAGAGTTTAGGTTCATGTTCAAATCATCTCAGCACGAAGAAGAAGACTGATTTGTTGTGTACCACTGCTAAACTTCCTGGACCATCAAACTCCAAGAATAGTTCTTAGCCCAAAAGGACTGTCTCAGCATCTACAAGGATGAAGGTGGAGAAGGGATGTGACCAAAGTCAGTCTTGTTCTCAGCAGAAGACTCTCGTGAAAAAGAGAATTGAGTGTGTCATGTGTGAAAGTACAACTCATCTTCCTAAAGGTACTCTTCACATGACCAGGACAAGAACTTCCCAGAGTTCCAAGAAGATTCAAGCTTCGGAAGGAAAACTAGTTTCCTTCGGAAGCTCCAAAACTAAGAGGAAGGCAAGTGGAAAATTTCCTTCGGAAGAAAAGTCGGTCTCGGAAGGAAGGAATACTTCCGAAGCACTGAAGTCTGCTGTAGTGTTTGCAGAATCTTCCGAAGGTTCGGTCACCAAAACTTCCAAAGTCTCAAAAGCTTCCGAAGTGTTAAAGGTCAAGTCTAAACTTCCAAAGGTGGTGTGGAAGTCAAAGAATGACCAAGTGAGTGGATATTCTACATCAACAACAACTCAAGATCCTCAAAGAACTACTGTAGGATCTATTACTCTTGCATTACCTTCTGTTTCTCTTAGTGAGCCCAAGACAAGTAAGGCTGGGGTTTCCAAATGTAACTAATCATTTTCTCTGTGCATGGACAACTCAAGACCAACAAGAATGTCTAGATCATTGAAAGTTGCTGTTCCAGGCACATGACAGGTAATAGGTCACTACTCCAGAACTTCGAAAGGATTGATGGAGGGACAGTTTCTTTTAGAGGAGATGAAGGTGGTTACATTTTTGGAAGGGGCAAGGTCAAAAATGGTAAGCTCAGTATTGAAAAGGTAAACATTTTCAAGGAGCTTGGGTACAATCTTCTGAGTGTATTCCAATTTTGTGATTAGAGTCATAACATGCTCTTTACTGGGCATGAGTGCATGTTCTTAAGCCAGGGGTGGTCATTCCTCATGAGCATATTCTGCTTAGAGCCCCCAGGAAAGGGAACATGTACAAGATGGACTTGCAAGAAACATCTCCCTCTAGAGAAGTTCATGCTTTCTGTGTAAAGCCAATAGTGATGAGTCTTTCCTATGGCATAAAAGAATGTGCCATGTAAACTTTAAGAACATGAATAAACTTATTAAAAATAATTTGGTAACTAGAATGCCAAAGAAAGAGTTTACCAGTGATGACCATTGTGTTGCATGCCTGAAAAGGAAGCAATATAAGGTATCTCACAAGCCTAAGGAAAGGAACTTTATCACTACACCCATACACTTATTACATATGATCTCTATGGCCCCACCAGTGTAATGAGTCTAGGAAGGACCTCTTACTGTTTAGTGATCACATATGACTTTACAAGATTCAACTGGGTCTTCTTCCTTAGAACTAGGATGAGACTCCTGAGATTCTAAAGAATTTCATCCTAAGGATTGAGAATCAATCTGATCACAAGGTGAAAACCATAAGATGTGATCAAGGAACGAAATTCAAGAACCAAATCCTTGATACGTTTTATGAGAAAAAAGGTATTACAAGACAATACAATGCTTCGAGGACTCCTTAGCAAAATGGTGTTGTCGAGAGGAGAAACAGGACACCAATTGAAGCTGCAAGAACCTGTTGTCTCACTCTAAGCTGCATATCACCTTCTAGGCACAGGCAGTCAACACTACCTACTACGTACAGAACAGAGTTTTAGTAGTTAAGACTCATGGAAAGACTCCTTATGAACTTTGGCACAAGATGAAACCCTTCATTTTCTTTCTCAGGTCATTTGGATGTCCTTGCACCATCTTGAATACCAAAGATCAAATTACCAAATTTGCTTAGAAATCAGATGATGTACACTTTATTGGCTACTCTTCTCAAGCTAAGGCTTGAAGAGTATACAATCTCATAACTAGATTGTTGAGGAGTAAGCCAATGTGACCTTTAATGAACACAAACTCTATGTGGCTGGTTATGGTCCTGACTGGCTGTTTGATCTTGATTTAGTTACCAACTGTTTTAATAAATCATGTGAGATGTTTCAGGATCTACAGATGTCTTATCAACAGGTGATCCTAATCCAATATTTGAGCTGAGAAGACCTTTAAGTAACACATCTTCAGCTCTAGTTGGAACTACTTCTGCAAATGAAGTGTCTATCAACACCTCAATGACAAACTCAGCTGATACATCTGGGATGCCCTCAAATTCCAGTTCAGAGGCTCCACAACAAGATAAAGATGCCTTAAATGTAGAAGAGAATAATGGAGGTGATGGCAGTGATTAGGAATTTCTTGATGCTGATAACCACTCTATTGATGACAACATCAATGATTTCACACATTCATTGGATCAAGTCTCTCTTAATAAGTGTGCTGATGTGGTAGGAGAAAAATCTATGCTAGATCTAAAATTTTCTAATTTAGATCTCCCTCAGCAACTTGCTGTGATCCCTCAGCTAAGGATCCATAAATCTCACCCCACTGTAAACATCATTGGAGATGTGACACAGGGGTAAGAACAAGAGGACAAACCCATGATGCAAATGCGTGTCTTCACTCTTGTTTCTTATCCAGATAAAGCCAAAGAAAGTTGATAAGGCTCTGAAGGATGGAAGTTGGGTTGAAGCCATGCAACAAGAGTTGCTTCAATTCAAAAGCTAGAAAGTTTGGAACCTTTGTCCTCTTCTTTTTGGGAAGACTACCATTGGAACCAAATGGGTGTTTAGGAACAAGAAGGATGATAGAGGTGGTATCATCAAGAATAAAGCTAGACTAGTTGTTCAAGGATAAACACAAGAAGAAGGGATTGACTACACTGATGTCTTTGCTCCTATAGCAAGACCGGAAGCTATTAGGATATTCATGGCATTTATTGCATCCAAGAACTTCAAGGTCAATCACTTGATGTCAAGTGTGCTTTTCTTTTTGGAGTGATTGATGAAGAGGTGTATATCATACAACCACATCGTATTGTAGATCCTGATCATCATGATTATGTCTGCAAGCTTGACAAAGCTCGTTATGGGCTGCATCAGGCACCCAGGAAGTGGTATGAGACTCTATCTCAGTATCTTTGCAAACATGGATACAGGAGTGGTACTATAGATAGAAATCTCTTCATCAAAGGACAGGGTAATGACATACTACTAGTTCAAGTATATGTAGATAACATAATCTTTGGTTCACCTAATCCAAGGCTCTGTAAAGACTTTGAGAAGCTAATGAAGGATAGATTTGAAATGAGTGCCATAAGGGGAACTCAATTTCTTTCTGGGAATTCAAGTGAAGCAAGTTAAAGATGGCATCTTCATAAGCCAGTCAAAGTATGTTCAAGACATACTAAAGAGGTTTAACATGACTGATTGTAAGATTGTTAAGACACCCATAGCTATAAACCACTCCCTTGGACCTGATCTTAAGGGGGAGTGTGTAGACGAACACTTATACAGAGCTATGATTGGGTCTCTTATGTATCTTATAGCTAGCAGGCTTGATATCATGTTTGCCACATGTATTTGTGCAAGATATCAAGCCAACCCTAAGATGTCTCATTTTATCACTGTCAAAAGGATTCTAAGATACCTCAAAGGTGCTTCAACACTTGGTCTGTGGGATCCTAAGAATTCTGACTTCAATCTGTATGCTTATATAGATAGTGATTATGGTGGTTGCAACATGACTACAAAGTCTACATCTGGGGGATGTCAGTTTCTTGGTGGAAGGGTTGTCTCATGGAAATGCTTTGAAATACTTGTAAAAGAACTTGAGAAGGCAATATACTGCAATCTTGAAAACCATCTCCTTGTGTATCTTGCTATCCAGTTTTGTCTTTTATTTACTTGTGTTCTTTGTATCATCTCTTGTGGTTAATCCAATCTCACTATTTGATCAGTCTAGTTAATCTCATCTTTCTGTTGTTGTGTTGTAATTGACCACCCTTCATCGGTCCTGCACTTGACTTGCTTCTTGTCACCCTTTCATTAAGTTCACCAATAATGCTTTCTACTAGATGATTCTTGTGTATTATGGTGGATGGATTGAATCACTAGCAATGGTTTATCAAGATTGGAGATATTAGTTATTATGGTGAGAGGCACCTTCATCTTGTATTGTTAGGTAGTTATGAAGATAATTAGACTCTGTTTTAATGACTGCTTCAACATTAGTAGCACTTTGATTGTTTTCATCATTTGATGTTCTTTCTGTTTCAATTGGAGGAGTAGCTTGCTTTTTATTTTTGATCTCAGTTGATAGATCTTCTGAACGTGATGGTAACAAGCTGGAACCAGCTTCAGTTGAAACACTTTGATTGTGAGATGGTTGTCTGACAGGATCAGCTTGGAGTGGAACATTCTCATTCAGTTGCTCAGTAGAGGTAGGAGGAATCAATGGCAAGTCATCTCTTCTCTCTACACATTAAGAAGGTTCAGCTGAATGTAGGTTTCTTGCTCAGACAAGTGAAATTGATCAAATGATTTTGTAAATGAGTCAATATCAAACTACTAGTCAAGACCATTTGTAGATTGGGGAATGAATGTTTTTTGAATTGAACATTATTCATCAATAATGTTTAATCTAGGATTAACACTCTATAAGCCTTAGAAATAGAAGAATAACCTACAAAGAATCCTTCATCAGACTTAGATGGAAATTTTCCTAAATAGTCTCAGTGTTTGATATTGAGACGGGCCTATGAAATGACTTTGAAAATCCAATAAATGGTTTTCTGTGAAAAAAAGTTCATATGGAGTCATGTTGCTTTCTTTTATAATCAGAGTTCGATTTTGCACAAAGCATAATGTGTTAACTGCCTTTGCCCATAAGGTAATTGGCAGTTTAGCATCGGCTAGCATTGTTTTTGCTACTTCAACAGTGTTTTATTTCTCCTTTCAGCTACCCCATTTTGTTGAGGGGTTCTAGCTCCACTGAATTGATAAGCGATGCATTTGGTTGTACAAAATGAACTCATGTCTTCATTTTTAAACTTAGTTCCATAATCACTTCTTATTGGTTTGACCTTATGATCAAGTTGGTTTTCAATTTTTGTGATAAAATCTTTTATTATTTGGGATGCCTCATTTTTATGAAGTAAGAAGAAAATCCATGTAAATCTTGAAAAGTCATCAATGATCACCAAAGAATACTATTTCTTTCCAATACTCATAACATGACTTGGTCCAAATAGATCCATACGAAATAGCTTCAATGGAGTATTGTTTCTGTTCATCAGCTTTGGTTTGTGAGAAGATTTATGTTGTTTTCCTTTGAGGCATGCTAAACAGTGATCAACAAAATGAACTTCTTTTTGGGAAGACTAATGACATGGTTTCCATTGACCAATCTGTTCATGTTTTTAATGTTTGTGTAGTAGAATTCAGGTTTAAGACGTAGGTGTTATTCTTCCATGGAGTCTTTAGGATAACACATTCTTCATAAGTCTAAAATCCTGGTTTTAGAATGTAGAAATGAGTGTCAGTAAAGTGAGTTGAATATTTCTTGTCACAGATTTGAGACACGCTTAGAAGATTGAAGTTCAGTGGTTCACAATAGTTCACTCTATCAAAGCTCAGCATCCCATTTGTCATAGATCTTTCACCGTAATTCTTCCACCTTGTGAATCTCCTTCGAATGCCACAATAGTTCCTTGTATATTCTTGAAGTCATGAAGGAGGAACGATCTCCAGTCATGTGTTGGCAACATCCACTGTCCACATACCATAAGCTATTGGACCTATATGGATGACCCTGCAAGCACAGAAGAACTATTTAGAATATGGAACCCAAGCCATAATGATCTTGGGTTTCTTGTTCCTATCCATGATGGTGACCTCTTGATACTTTCCTCTAAACAGTGATTTAGATATAGGTATTCTGGGAGAATGATATTTTGATTGTGTCATCTCATCAACATCAACTGAAAAGTTAGAGGAGTAATGAAACCTTTGGTCCCTATTTCTTTGAAGTAATTTGACCCGTTTTTTATTATCAAACATCATTTTTGGTTTGGGAAGATCATGCATTTGCTTAATGTTGTGATGTTTGTTTCTTTGACTCTTCCACAGTTCATTCATGTTACTCTCGTCATTATTTGATCTAGACATCCTAGATTGATTGTTATGAAAATGACTTCCCACTATGGGTTTCACAGATGATATTGATGAGATGGGTTTGTTTTGGGGAATTCTCAATCCCTTTTGATTGAAGTAACAATCAGATGTATTGTGATTGTTCATATCACAGACTAAACAATATTTATTGAAATAGCAATTTTTAGTGGAATGATTGTTCATGTCACAAATAGAGTAGTATTGATTGAAAAAGCACTCTTATGTTTTGTGATTAAACATTTCACATATGTCATAATACATATGTTTGTTTCTTGAATCTAATTTTGCTTTAGCACGCTTAGTTGATTTACCCGTTCTCAACTAAGTCACAATCTTTGGCTTAGGGGAGGAATCAAAATCAACCTTTTTAGTAGTTTGCTTCATAACACTACTTTTGTTAACTGTTCTAGGCTGTTTTTGTTTCCTCAACCCATTCTTGACTTCTTGCTCAAACTTATCAACATGCTCCTTATTACGTATGTCAAAACCTACTCCTTGTCTTAATTTTGAAGATTGAGGTCTGACTGAATTTTAGTTTTTGAAATCAGTTAGCTCTTGTGTTTCTTTTGCAGTGAAACCTTGTCTGATTTGCTTGAATTTTGGAGATTTAATCTCATTATCATAACTGCTTTCAGCAGAAGGTTTCACTAACTTCATAATTTTCTTCTTTCCTTTTGAAATAGCAGGTATAAACTTCACAAAGGGGACAATGGCCTTGATTGGCTTGATGGTTTAATGACATTCACTTTCTTGTCTGAACACTCCTTGATATTAAGTGGGTGACCTAATTTGATTTTTTCCTCATTTGTTTCAATGTAAACATTTGTTTTGTTTTGAGGATTTGTAACTTGTTTTACTATTGTTTTTGGTTGAATAATTTTAGGTTCAATTTGCTCTTTGATTGTAACAGATTCAGGCATAACAATGTAGTTGTCATTGTAGGGTGGAGGACAAGATTTTTACCCAATCCTAGACATATCCTTGGGATCTTTTTGTGAGTCAAGCATCTCTTGCATCTTTACTAAAGACAACTAAAACTTTTCAAGTTTCACTTCAGTGAGTGTTTGTTCAACTTTTGATTGAACTAACTTTCCATTAGTTGTTCATTCTCAGCTGCAAGAGTGTACTTCTCACCATGCAATTTTTCAATATCAGAGATGAGAGATTTAGTTTTGATTTCAAAGCCTTTTATTTCTCTCTTAAGCATCTTTGACTTGACCTTTTCTTCTTTTATTTTTTTAGCTAGTTTATGATAGTGCTCTCGATAACCTTACAGTTCAGTAATGCATTTATCACTACAATGGATAGATTTTACCTTAGATGACATGGGAGATTTACCATCATTGATGTGAGCTATGGGTGCATGATTTTGTAATTGAGGCTTCACTTCCTCTACATATAGGCTCCAGTCACATACTTCATCTTGCTTGATAACAAGAGCATTTGAAGATGACTATGTTAGGATCGTGTACGTACGGAGTACTAACTAATTCTCCATTATACCGGATCAAATAATGCGGAGTCCTATTTGATGGACGATCCAATCAGTGAGACGATTACTCGATTGATATAAGATTGAAACTAAACGTTAAGAACGAGTAGGAATCGATCAGAAAGACTATAAACTTGGACATGCTATTTGGGACACTCTAGATGGCTAGGGTTTACGTGAAATCGTAAAATCTCTTCAAGTGTTTTGTTTTCCATGAATTTGGTGGTATTTATAGGTTAGGGGTTTCCATTCGTACGACTGAACCATTAGCATGGTTCAATCGTGCGACTGAATCATGCGATTGATCCATATGCACGAGTGAAGGTTCAGTCGTGTGATTGAGTCAATCTTATGTCTCAATCATACAACTGATCTAGTCTCTTTGTTCAATCGTGTGACTGGTCCATAAGCATGATGTATTCATGCGTATGGTCCACAAGTATGGGCCTTTAGCATGAATACTCATCCGACTATGTTGAACATAATACTTATTCATAATTGACTAAGAATTATGTACAACAACCTCAAACCTAAATAATAAGTTGATACATATGATTTAAAGATAAATGAACATCAAAGCATATATCATAATTCATTGCATCGTCAAGTTACACATATGTAAAATGAAAGACGTTTACATTTAAACTCATAACTAGGTACACATGTATCAAAAATTTCCCCCTTGGACCTAGTTTCCTCTATCGTCTAACATTCTTAACATCTTCTTGGAATATCTTGTACTTCTCCTCTTTTGTGACTCCTGCATGTATTTCAAATGCAAAGCAGAGTCTTATCACATGTTGGAACTATAGAGCTTGTACATTATCCTAAGTGTCATAGAATAGTGGCCACTTGTATAATGTATGGATAATGCTTAGCAGTGACATCCTCTATCTCAGTCTCATCTACATCGTTCAGCTCATCAACACTCACTACATCAACTTCTGGAGCATCTTTTATAAGCTCGTCAAGATTTAGTCTAAACATTTTAGTGAGCTGTTCGTCCATCAAATCATGAATAATCTCTCCGTCTTCCGGAGTGTAGCTCATAAATTTCCTGACTATCCATTGCAGGTCAAGAATCATGGTAAGTTGAGTCTTGACTTGCTGAAGGGGTTCGACATCATACTCGTCTGCCTGTTGGGCTTCATTTTTGTCTTGATCTATTGGTTCTTCCGTTGGAGCCAGACGTGTACACTACACAATCTTCAATTTGTTCATTAAAAGATACTTGACCGGGCTGAAATTATCACACTGCAGATGCACCAGGAGCTTAGTTTCAACTTCACGGTCATCAACTTTATCAAGGATCTTTAGTACTTCTTCAGCAAGCTTTTGGCTCTACTGTGGATCAATCTGCTGTTCATAAGCCTAAGAGACCTTCCATTGGAGCCAATAAGCATAAACGTCTTGTACATAAGTGACATAACCTCGTTAGCTTCTTGAGAATCTTCATCATCCATACCACCACCCATTTGCATAGCATTTTTCCCATCTGTGTCCAAAACATCATCTTCTTCCTCTCCATCAAGTATGAGAAGATATGTGAGAGCACTTGAACAGATGGTTTAACATAAGTGCTACATATGCATTCTGGATTTTGTCGGGCATCTCATCAAATCCTCCTCTCCTTGATGCTATGCACTTAAGGATGACATGAGCTAAGTACTTGAACTGGGGGCACAAGTTGCTCTTGTTAAGCACACCTGCATTGATGTCCCCAGTGTACTTCATCCTCTGAAAAAACATATAGTGTGCACATATGTTGTGCTGGTGTTCATTGTCCATCCTTCAGCCATATTTCTACAACCAGAAATATATACTTTAGATTTATTGCTAGACTTAATAGGTGAATTTTGAATAATTTTGTTCTACTGATTCAATCGTGCGACTGAACAATACGACTGAGTTTAGTCGTACGATTGAGTTCAGTCGTACGATTGAGTTCAGTCATATGATTGAGTTCAGTCATACGATTGAACCTGCGTCTAAGCTTAGTCATACAATGAGCCATGCGGTTGAGTTAGTCATGCAACTGAACCTACACGCATAATTCACTCGTGCGATTGAGTCTTAAGTATGGCTCAGTTTTGACGACTGAAGTTCATCAGCATGTCCATTCGTATATCTCACTGTTGAACACCACAGATTTGAATCTTTGTCAAAGCATGACATTACACTACGTGTTTAGATTCATTTGGACTGCAGAGACTCAAAATAGCACTTAGTTTCATTTAAATCAAGATGTGTGTCCATTTAAGTGGTCTACTCTTAAGAGTAGTCTCGCTTGTAGGTTTTAGCATCTTCAGCCTTTAAAGATGCAATTAAGACATTAATTTTGACCGATTTCAGTTGTAGTGTACCTGTAGATGAGCCGAATAACTGTTAGAAAACAGATGAGTAGGTAAGAACAGGCAAATGAAATTTGGCAGAGTATGTTTGTATGAGCGATTTCAGAGGACTTGGAGTGGTAAGGGTTACGATCGACTAACCCCCTTATTTATACTATTTTAAGTTTTAGTCGTGCGACTGGATACATACTCATGTCCTAGTCATGCGACTGAGCCCATACTCATGCTCCAGTCGTGTGACTGGGGTTCAGTCATGCAACTAGCTCATACTCCTTTATCCATTCGTACGATTGATTCAGTCTTGTAGGCCAATCGCATGGTTGCCCCATACTCATGGTCCAATCGTATGAATGGCTCATATTTATAGTTCAATCGTGTGATTCGCTCATCCTTATGATTCATTTGTACGGTTGGCTCATCCTTATAAGTTTGACCTCATGCACTTTCAAATACATAGAATTTTTAACTATTGATTATAACATTATGTGCACCGATCATCTCAAACATGACCTTTTTAATTGAAAATTTGTTTGATCACCTCAGATGTGATTTTCTTAATTTAAAACCGTTTGATCACCTCAGACGTGATCCTTTTAATTTAAAACCAGATTGGTCACCTCATACGTGACCCCTTTTAGTAAGTGATTCACAGATTACATCCAGTTGTATAGTCCGAAATCTACACTACAGATGACTAGAAAATACAAAATAACTTAGAAATTTAAAAGAAAAACAAGATATATTTTTGTTTTTTTGGTTTTGAGTAGAAGAGCTCTAAGTTAATTTAATCATTTTTGGAATGATTCATTATGGAATCATACAGGTATATCAGAGTCGATTAGGAACCCCTTTTAAATATGCATTTTGATGCTAGATTCTTGTTTTGTCTGAGAGTCAATAGCACTTTCAAGAAATCATACTAGAGTTATAAGATGCACACAATGATTTTGACTTTCAAAAATTGCAGCCACGATGATTGTCAGTATATTTGTCCACTTAAATCCATGCACAGAGTTTTAACATACATTGGTAATGAATTATGTTTAATTATTTCTACAAGAATTTTGTGGACCTCACACTTATATAGTAATCATCATTACTTAGGAGATTTTTGAGCGGTCTACCGGTATTGGACAAGAAGAGACTATTCTAAGAGCTTTCAAAGAGATGCCAAGCCTTAGGTTAGTGTGATCGCACAGTAGAGCGGCGCAAACAACAATGAATTCTAGAATATTTAGGTTATGCTTATCCTCAGGTTAGTGCCACCGCATAACAGAGAGGCACAAAACCTATCTTCTTGTTAGAGCATATATTTTTCTTTTGCACACAACGCACCAACAACATTATTCATTCGCTTGATTGCTTTTAGCAGTTTTTACATGTTCTTTGCTCATATTTATGGTCATCTGCACACATTAGTGGCATTTATTTTGCTCATCACCTCTTATTGGAAAGGAGTCATTTGAATCAACCATCAAAGCAGAGTTAGACTCTTTTGTTGTTCGAGATTCTGAACTTGTTGCTCTGAGCTCTTCCTCAACCAAGTGATTTACCACGTTCACAACTTCTTCTGTATCTAACATCGCTTGCTCAGCTGCAATCTCACCTTCACTAGCAGATCCATCATCTAGTGCTTCGACAAAGGCTATATTTGATTCTCTTGGAGAAACAAATCGGAAGGACCAGTCTTGTCCTTCATCACCTTGAGCAGTTAGTGCCTTTGTCTCTTTACTTGAAGAACTAGTTCTAATCACTTCTTTATCTTGAAGGTAGAAAGTAGGAAATGGGTTACCATTTCTAGTTTTGTTGGGCTTCATAGATTCACGTTTAAAATGCCCCTTTTCACCATAGTTGAAGCAGGTGACCTTGGTTTTGTCAAAACCAAAGGTCGTATCTTTCGTGGCTACTAGATTTTGTCCCATCTTCTTGACAAACTTCTTGGCTCTTCTAATTGCACTTGCTAGAGCCCACATGATTTCCATTCTTTCCAACTCATTCTCGTCAATTTGCTCATAATCTTCATCTACAAGATGACAATTTCCGATCTTCCGAGAAACTAAACCATCATACGATTGAACCACTATTGCTACAAGATCCATATGCTCCTTTACAACTTCAACTATGATATTACCAAGATTCTCGGTCTTCAACTTCGTAGTATTGGCTTCAGGCACTATGTATTGGGTCTCTAATGACCCAGACATTTATGGTCCTAAAGCATAGGTTTGGGAAGGAGCAGATGAACTAGAAACGAATGTTGTTTGTAATGGTGCTCCTGAAACAACTAGAGTTGGAACTGAGTTGTAGAGCGAAGGATTACGAACGCACGATCCTTTCTTCGACTTGTACTTCATTCTTAGTTATTCCTCTCTTAACTTCAAGATGAAGTCATTTATGTCTAATGTCACAAGAATGTCGTTCTGTCTCAGGTTAGACATAAATGAGACCCATTTCTCAGGCGAACCATTACCAAAACTTGAAACTTTGTCTTCCATTGATGTGGTTACGCCATGCGCGTGTAGCTCACTCATCAGATGATAAAATCTGTCAATGATATCGTCTAAGCTCTCATTTCCTATCGAAGAGAAGTTATCGAACTCCTTCTTGAGAGCCTTATCCTTTAGTGTCTAACGTCGCGTTTCCATCATACCTCTTCTCTAATGCCTCCCATAGATTTTTAGCCTGCTTGTTCTCAGAAAACTGATGAAAGATGTCTTTCGGTATTGAATGAGTCAATAGGGCATAAAGTTTCTTCTCAACATTGAAGAGTATCTTCTGAGCTTCACTCATACCTTCCAAAGTTAACTTGACACCATTTGCACTGACAAGTACCGTGTAACCAGTCTCTATGGAAGTCCAAAGGTTGGGATCAACTCCATTTAGGTAAACCTCAAACCGATGTTTCCATAGAGGATAATCATCTAACGTTATAAGCTTTGGCGGTTTATTATGATTGCCAATCTCATTCTCGAGAAGCAATAGGTTCTGGATGCGTGAGTCCTTTCTTGCCGTAAACGCAACAAACTGATCTTCCATTTCTATAAACTTAGTACTTGGAGTGCAGGACAATTTCAATCGTGCGAATGGAAAATAAGTATAGATCACTCGTGCGAATGAACTATGAGTATGGATCACTCATGCGAATGAAGAGTGCGAATGAAGTCAATCGTGCGATTGGATTCAGTCGTGCGTATGAACAAGTTGAATGGAGTCAAACGACTGAAGTTGTTCAGTCGTGCGATTGAGCAATGCGATTTAGTTCAGTTGTACGAATGGAGTGAACGAATGAGTTCAGTCGTATGAATGAGCTAGTCGTGCGACTGAAGGCTGTTGTTTTTGCAAAATCAAAGATTTTGACACTTAGATACAAAATACGATTTACCTAGAAACCCTAATCTGTTGTATGACGAAAAACTTAAACTTTAATGCCAGAAAACGTCAAAAACACCTTTGGACTAAAAAAGATGACCTTTTTGAATTAAAACGTGAGTGTTGACACCAAAACTAATCAAATCCATGCAAAATCAAGAGCCAAAGCTCTGATACCACTTGTTAGGACCGTGTACTTACGGAGTACTAATTGATTCTGCATTATACCCGATCAAATAGTGCGGAATCCTATTTGATTGGCGATCCAATCAGTGAGAATGATTACCCGATCGATATAAGATTGAAACTAAACGTTAAGAATGAGTAGGAATCGATTAAGAACAAACTAGGAACTTGGATAGTCTGTTTAGGACGCTTTGGACGGCTAGGGTTTACGTGTAATCATAAAATCTCTTCAAGTGTTTTGTTTTTCCACGAATTTAACTAATCCAGTCACTTGGTTCAGTTATGCGACTGGTCCATAAACATGATGCATTCATGCGTATGGTCCATAAGTATGGGCCATTAGCATGAATACTCATCCGACTATGTAGAACATAATACTCAATCATTATTGACTAAGAATTATGTACAACAACCTCAAACCTAAATAATAAGTTCATACATACAATTTAAAGATAAATAAACATCAAAGCATATATCATAATTCATTACATCATCAAATTACACATATGTAAGAAATGAAAGACTTTTACATTTAAGCTCATAAACTAGGTACACATGTATCTACAGACTGACTACTTCCATGGGTTTGATTATTTAGTTGTGTCTAATTCTGATAGGGTTGTTGGTGTTGTTGATGATGATACTGCTATTGGTGATTGTTAGAATGAAAGCTTGTGCTTGGTTGTGGAGATGATTGACTCTGAGAATTCCTTTGGAAATTGTTGTTTCTTCTGGGAGCATTACATTCTCTAGAGAAGTGGCCAGTCATGCCACAGTTGAAGTATTTCACCTTGGATTTGTCATATCCAAGTTTGGTGTTTTCATTAATGCTAAGCTTTTTTCCCTTTTTGAAAAAATTCTTGGCTCTCATTGCAATCATAGCCATTTGCCAATGCAAACGCATTTCATCCACATCATCTGGATCTATTTCTTCCAAGTCTTCTTGGATCAGATGAATAGAAGTGAGTCTGCCTCCTAAATAAGCTTCAAAGCTAGCAATAAAGGCATTGTAAGTTGCCTTTTTTTCTTCTGATCTTGGTCTTCAGGAGTAGTTAAGGGAGATGTAGAGAACCCTGTTTGTTGTGATGGTGTTGATGGCTTGTTAGTTGGTGGAGCTGCAATGAAACTGGTTATCTTCACTTGATCTGTAGAGGAAAGAAAATCATCATCCTTAGTGATGAAAGTAGTTTCTACAAAGTGGGTGCCTGTAGAAAATTTATAAGCTTCAATAACTCTGGGTTAACCAAGATTTCTGCTTCTCTCATCAAGTTCAAGAGCTTCTATCTTCGCAATCATGATGTCCAAGGTGGTACTCTGACTGTAAAGCA
Organism: Flaveria trinervia; assembly: GCA_025506515.1. NCBI lineage: Eukaryota > Viridiplantae > Streptophyta > Magnoliopsida > Asterales > Asteraceae > Flaveria > Flaveria trinervia. Next base: position 19,570,027 of record CM046457.1, read on the forward strand.
TCTTCTTGTTTATTACTTTGACTTTATAAGTTACCCCCATGATCTCTAAGTCATTAACTAGCTACATAAATCTATGCAACTATTTAGAGATTGACTCTCCCTTGGAGTGATGAAAGGTTTCATATTGATTAACAAGCTTATCCTTGTTAATTTCAGCAACTTCACTACTTCCTTCACACATTATCAACAGTGCATTCCAAACAGCTTTAGTAGTTCCATACTTTTGTAATATTTTTAGCACATTCATCTTCAGTGCTTGAGTGAGTATAGAATAAGCTTTGAGATCAACTTTTATCTTTTTGTAGTAATCATCATCAAGTGTGAGATCCTCAATGGGAATTCTTGTGGTTTTGTACATTGCAGCTTGATTAGCAGAAAGAGTCACTGGAATGTGAGGGCTTTGCATATTGAAATCCAGTAGTTTAGATCTACACCAGTGATATAGTTCATGAACCTGATTTTCAATTGCTTAAACTTAGATTTGTTTTTAAGCATGGGTGGTTTTGGAGTATGACCAAGTTCCGAGAAATTATATGAATCCATTTTAACAAGTTGTTGTTTATCCTTGTTAAATAATGCTTAGTTTGATTCTTGAAGTTTAACTTTGTCCAAATAGTCCAAGCAATTTTATGTGTAACCAGATCTGAAGATGTTTATATGTTTCTGTTATAATTACTGTTCATGGCTTTGTTCTTGAAGATGAGTACAACTCAACAGTGACCGTTGATGAGATATCTGCAGTTTACTAAGTAGAGGTAGAAGAATACTCTGTTAACAACTCAATCACCAGATCAATTGAACTTTGTTCAAATTTAGGCAGATCTGAAGAAGAACCGAGAGCCAAAGCTCTGATACCAATTGACTGGATTGTGAGATTGATATTCTTAAAATGATCAAATATGATGATTAAGTTAATGATTGTATGATAGAATTAAACAATCAAGAAATATTGAATGCAATAAATACTCATAAATGCACTTTGTATTAATGAAGGTGATTGATTACAATAAATGTTGGCATTTGAGCATTAAACAGTAACAATACACCTTGAGAACCTAAGACTAAACAAAAAATTCTGAGTGTCTATCAATAGTCACCTCATATACAAGGTTTTCTATTTTATTTATAGGCTAACAAGATGTCTTTTACAAAATGACTAAACTACCCCTGACCTATACATCAGAACTAGTCTAAGTCTTCATTAGCATTTCTTTTGTTCATACACATTGACTAATGCAGATCTTGATCAGCATTTCTTCTTTTGTCTTCTGCATGTGTTTGGTTATCTGCAATAACAAATGCAGATGAACACACACTTATGCGCATTTGTTGCTGGGCATCCACATTAGTTAATGTAGATGTACAAAACTTGTCAACATTTCTTTTAGGCTATCCACATTTGTTAATGCAGAAGAACAAACACTTCTCAGCATATGATCTATGTCTTCCGCATATACAAATACGGTTAGCCAACGCTTGTCTTCTATGCAGATTCTTCATCCGCATTAATACTTGGACTTGTGGAATTACCAGTAGATTAACCATCAACCTGCCAATTGAATTGGCATGTATGATCCTTTTAGGGTCCAATAAGGTCTTCAGGAAAGACATCGGGAGATTCATACATTATCAGCACGTTTAATAATTGTGGCTCTTACGCATCCATATCCTTTACATAGGCCAAGTAAGCGCTGCACCCCTATCTCAAGTACTTTCTAGTTGTGATCATCGATATGACCTTCGGTACAGAACACACATTATCCCACACACCGTAACAGAACTGGCGCTATTAAACGAATCATCTTCTTACTACATACTATATTGGCTTTATAGCTAGCTAACCAATCCATGCCTAACACCACATCGAAACCTCATAAGACCATAACATGCAATCTAGAAGGGAACTTACAATCTTCTAACTCAATCAGGTAATCCTCAACCACCTCAGTAACCTTGGTGAACTTACCAATGGCTATTTCTACATAAAAAGGCTCATCTAAATTTCTACTCTTATTATGCAACAAACGACAAACGGGCACCAGACATAAAACTCCTACTAACACCAGAATTAAAGAGCACAAAAGCATATTCATGGTCCACCAGAAGCAAACTTGAAACCACTTCAAGATATGCCCTGGCCTCCTCAGTTATGTTATATGCCATTGCCTTGCCTACGAATCGTCACCCTTTCCCTTATCTCCAGCTTTAGCCGCTCTTAATCCTCCTGATTTTCCTTTCTTGCAGTCCCTTTCCACATGACCCATCTCACCACACTCGTAACACCTTACCGTATTGTAGTCCTTAAAATAGTGGCCCTCGCCTCCATATTTGAAACATTTTCCCGTCCTAAGCCTACACTCGCCTGAGTGACTCCCTCCACACTTTCTGCAAACACCTCCTTCAGCCATATTTCCTCACCTCTGAGAATGATCCCCAGTCCTCATTCTCTTCTCTTCAGCCCTAAAGTTGTCATCTCTAAATCTCTTCCCATTTCCATTCGTGTTCCCACTCCATTTCTCCACCTTCTTCTGTACAAACATCGGATCTTTCTCATCATACAACCTCCCAGCTATATCCACCACAGACCTAAACATGCCCGGTCTGGCCGCAATCATGTGCCTCCTGATATCCATGGGCAAAATTTTGCATGTATCTCTTGATCTTCTTGGATGCAGGTGTTACCATGTCTTCCATAAGTCTTGCAAGTTCATTAAACTTTGAGGTGTAGTCTTGATGAGTCATGTTCCCAGCTTCCAAATACAAGAACTCCTTCTTAATATTGTCTAATTGTCGGTGGGGACAATACCCTTCCAGCACCAACTCCTACAACTCAGACCATTTCATCTTGGCTATCGATCGCTTTTCCTCAGCCTGGACAAGATTGTACCACCGACACAATGATGAGTCAATGAAAGAATGAGCACACGCTTGCAGATAAGTTATCACTTAAAGGGGATAATTTCTTCCTAAATTCTCTACTTATTTCGCTACAAGATAAGTAGATTTATTGCTAGTTTTGCTGGCAGTGTCGCTACCAACTTTGCATGGCTGTTTCACCACACTTTCATTGGTATTCCATGGCTACAAAATTACCTGCGAAACTATAGTTTCGTAGAAAACTCATAGTTTTGCTGCTTTGTCAGGATCAGTGATCGCAAGTTTGATGTAATTGAGCGTAGCACAGCAGAATAAGAACAAGAATTAGACAAATTGTAGCAAGAGTTTGATACTTGTATGCATTAAGAACAAATACGGTTATAACGAGAGAATATATTTCTGTAACAAGGAATGTTTCAATAATATTGAATATTTCTGATCAAATCATTCGTTTTATTACATTAGGTTGACACTCCTTATATAGAGTGCAATCGCTGCTGTTATCACGGGTAAGTGACAACTGGCAGATCTATTACAAAAATAACTAACTCTTAACAAACTACTGAAATGTTCACAACTACTGAGAACATATCAGAGTGTTAAGTACAAAATAAGAAACTACTGATAAGAAACTACTGAAACTACAACGACTGAAGAACAAGCTCTTCAGTCGTTTTACAAAACTATTGATAAATATAAAACTACTGATGAGCACAACAACTGAAGAAGTATTCTTCAGCTGTTGTGTCAAACTACTGAAAAGATAAAACATAAAACTACTGAAAGGTAAACCGTCACAACTACTGAAGAAGACCTCTTCAGCTGTTGTGACAACGTCTGATACTTTGGTCTGATATTTATCAAGGCCATTTGGCTCAAAATATCCATCTCTTCTAAGTCATCATCAGCAATTCCCTTGAGATCATCCATGATGAAGCATAGACTGTCATTATTACATCCAGTAAACAGACTATCAACACTCACAAATGCAGAATCAGAAGTGTTTGAAGAGAAGTCAATATGCTCATCATACTGGCATTCAGATGAAGCATATTCTAACTCATGACCAACCAAGGCAGTGTTGCCTGGTACAAAGTCTTCAGTGAGCTTTCCAGATGAAGACAGTTTTCGTTTCTGTTCTATCTCTCTCTCAAATGTGAGCAATTTCCCATGGAGTTGGGTGAGAGATAGTTTGTCCAAATTTGCACTGGAGCGTAGGACAATAGTGTATGTGTCCCATCTCAGGCAGTGATCTGAGAAATCTGTTATTCATCTGGCTATTGGTGTACTCATGTTTGACCATTTTTAATTCAGAGATCAAACAAGAGAACCGCTCGAACTGTTGAGTCAGTGTCTCACCCTTCCTATGAGAGAATGTCTCATATTGTTGGGCAAGGATTTCTCTATTATTTGCCAAGACCTCATCTGTTCCTCCAAATTGTTCTTTCAAGGCATTCCAGAGGTCATGGGTAGTTTCATGATGCATTGGCCCAGAATAGATTTCATAGGCAGTGCCATGGCCAGAATTCCATGGGCTTTTGCATCAATCTCAAACAACTTCTTATCCTCATCTGAGTATTGCTCCCTCCTCTTCGGAACCATTTGATTGGTTTCCGGGTTATTCACCATAGGCTTGTGTGGACCATGTACCACTGATGTCCAACAACCTGCGCTGTTAACAGACAGGTGATGGAGCATCGTCGTTGCCATATGTTATACTCATTCCTAACCAGCATTGGAGGCTTGGTGAGGAACCAGTATTGTGAGGATCATTGGAAGGAGTAGTCATTTTGAGTCCAAATACAATTTAATTCAAGCTTTTAAACGTTTTTATAAAGACCACAACAGACTCAATGAAAACCAAGAGAAAATCTCAGGATGAATGACCTGAAAACATAGAAAATTCAATCTCTATAACCGTTTCTTGCAAAACACAAAAATGCTAATTCAGTCAAACTTGGATCTTGAATAGCAGTTTCAATGATCAATTATTAGATCGATCAATGATTAACCTGCCCTGATACCATTTGTCAGGATCAGTGATCGCAAGTTTGATGTAATTGAGCGTAGCACAGCGGAATAAGAACAAGAATTAGACAAATTGTAGCAAGAGTTTGATACTTGTATGCATAAGAACAAATACGGTTATAACGAGAGAATATATTTCTGTAACAAGGAATGTTTCAATAATATTGAATATTTCTGATCAAATCATCGTTTTATTACATAGGTTGACACTCCTTATATAGAGTGCAATCGCTGCTGTTATCACGGGTAAGTGACAACTGGCAGATCTATTACAAAAATAACTAACTCTTAACAAACTACTGAAATGTTCACAACTACTGAGAACATATCAGAGTGTTAAGTACAAAATAAGAAACTACTGATAAGAAACTACTGAAACTACAACGACTGAAGAACAAGCTCTTCAGTCGTTTTACAAAACTACTGATAATATAAACTACTGATGAGCACAACAACTGAAGAAGTATTCTTCAGCTGTTGTGTCAAACTACTGAAAAGATAAAACATAAAACTACTGAAAGGTAAACCGTCACAACTACTGAAGAAGACCTCTTCAGCTGTTGTGACAACGTCTGATACTTGGTCTCAGCACTTGTGTCTTCGGACTTTGTCTTCAGCACTTGTGTCTTCGGACTTTGTCTTCAGCACTTGTGTCTTCAGACTTGTCTTCAGCACTTGTGTCTTCAGACTTTGTCTTCAGCACTTGTGTCTTCAGACTTTGTCTTCAGCACTTGTGTCTTCAGACTTTGTCTTCAGCACTGTGTCTTCAGACTTTGTCTTCAGCACTTGTGTTCAGACTTTGTAATCAGCTGTTATCTTCAGCTGTTGTGGTCTTCAGTAGTTGTTGTGACGTCTGTGGGACTTAAAGGTTTTTCTGATCCGGCTCATGGTTCTTTTGGTCCAACAAACTCCTCTGAACCAATGCAGCCAAAACCTTTAACTTTATTGAGATCCCACTTATTGTGGGCAGAATGGTTGGTCTTTTCCTTCTTGATCAGTTGAGAAGATGACCCATATAAGCACTGCCTGGAAATGAGTCTCTAATGATTTGGTTGGCAATGTATGGATGGGAGCTCTGTATTGGGGAATTGGACACTGAGCTGTTCCCCCATCCATGAGACTCACTTCCCATGTATAAGCCAGTAGGATTCTCTGGTGTATGCCCTGAGAAACATAATTTGTTCTTCCATGGTCAGGTTCTCGGCTTCACCATCAAACAATCCTTCATTCCCATACAGCTCTGAGATGTACTTGGCTTGTTTACCATTTTTGAGCTAAACTGTTGTAATCTGTCTGTATGCAAACTCATCAGGATGAGTCCCTTCAAGTAACAGACTGAGCTCGTTTTGTTTGAAGTTCTCAAGCCTCTTGTAGACTAACCCCTTTTTAATAATTATGTTCTCTAACATCTTTTGGGGTGGTTGTTTAGTCTCATAGGCCTTCTTGAAATCTTCTACAATCTCCCTGGGTGATACTACAAGGACCACTGTGATCTCTTCATCTACGATCCTTTTGACTTGGCCCTTGTATCTCGAAGGAATGTCTTTCTTTACAATCCTGTGAGCCACCCTAGGATCAAGCCATACTCTCACCTTTTCCTTCTGATATTGAAATGTGTTGGCAAGGGTGTACAACCTCAGAGCTTCTTTCTTCATACTTATTATTGATGACGAAGCAGCATAAGTTTTGTCGATGCTTTTCATCATTTCATCATCATGAAGCTTTTGCTGCTGTTCTTCTTCAATCTTTACTCTCACAGCTTCCATCTGTGAGGTGGGAGTGATGGGCATGGGTTTGGCTTTAGCCAATGTTAGGACTGTAGACAGAGGCAGCCTATCTTCTTCCACATCATCCTCTTCTTCTTCTTCTTCTAGCCTCAACACCCTTCACTTCTTCTTCTTAGGTGCATCATCGGCTATTGGTTTAGATGGTAAGGGAGTTGGTTTTGTGGGTTGTGGTTGTGGTTGTTTTGGAGAGGGATTGTTGACAGGCTGAGTTAGCATTTTGGAGGTGAGTGTTGCTTTTGAGTATTTGGCTAGCTCAGTCCTGCTCCCTGCTCCTGCTTCATTCAAAGCTTCGACTACTAACCCCTTAGTGTATGCCTCAGACGAACAGATCTTGGAGGTTATGGCCAAGATGTTGTCCCTGGTCCATGATTTTACTTCGATCAATGATCTCCCAAGGTATTTGCTGATGAATCTGATCATGATCTCAAGTCTCTCTCTATCCATAGTGTTGTAGTTGGCCCATCTTTGTTGGATCTCTTCGATCTCTAATCTTCTTATTTCAGAATCCAGCTTTTCAGTGTCGAAACCTTGCCTAAACAGCTGATCAATGATATTGTCCATTGATCTGTTGTGTTCAGCATCAGCCTCTTTAACCATTTCGTTCAAGTTCTTCTCTTTCTCAGCACTCTTCTTTTTCTTGTATGTGACATGAAAATCTTTTTGACTTTCATGTACTTTTTCAATTTCAGCTCCTTCTCAATCACATTCTCCTTCTCTTTTTTGGCCTCATACACACAATCCTTCTCTTTTTCCACCTCTTTATCTTTTTCTTCTCTCTCTCCTTCTCCATCCTCTTTCTTTTAGCTTTCACTGCTGAACTCTCCCCCTTTTTAGGTGCATTGGTTGCAAGGGATTGAGTAGCAGAAAGTTGTTGGCGCAGTACATCCTCCACCAGAGGTTGTAAGACAGTAGAAAGTCTCTCATCAACAGTTTTAATAACAAATTCGGTTAGCTGTGGTGTGATGAGAAATAGGGGATTTTGAGGGATAGCATCCATTTGCTCAGGGGGGTTTTGGTCCTGAGAAATGGTGCCAGAAACAGAGGCAGGTGGCTGAGAATTTTGTAGTGGCTGTGTGTTTAAGGGACCTTCAGAGGAAGGTGCCATCTGTTGGGTTAATGTGGTGGCAGATGGTCTTTCTCCTTGAGAGAGTTGGTCAAGTAGTTTTTGCAGCCTACTGACTTCCTCCTCTAGGATTGTGTTCTGGGCAAGAACATCATAAAAGAAGCCCAGGTCATCATCAGCAGATGCTGAATCACCTGACCTCCTGCTTGTCGCAGGATATACATGCACTGGGTGTAGACCAGTTGTAGCATGTGCCCCTTTGTCTTGGAACTGGGGACTTCCAGCCTCAGGACTTTGTCCTTCATCAGCTATTACCTCTGGTGAGGTCTTAGGAATGTTACCAGCCTCAGTCTGATCATATGCTGATTCAGAAGAGGTGGCAGCCTCACCAGATGTTCTAGTCTCCATATCTGCACCAGGAGATAGAATATTTAAACCCCGTGCTGTGGGTTGTCAGAAGCATGGTGATCCTCGTCCTCAATAGCTGTGGTTCTCCCCTTTGTTGGTGGTGTTGGGGAGGAGGAGAGGCATGCAGCTGAGTCAGCACGTTTGCAATGATAAGGGTGGGACTTTGGGGGCGGTTGCATGGGGAGATGGGGTAAAAACAGTGTGCACCTGGGGAGAATGGTGCTCTTCAATGGCATTCTCCTCAAATGAGGAAGATCCCAGATTTGTGGGTACCCCTTCGGTGGTTGCTGCAGGCTCCTTTTGAGAGGAATCCTGAGCGGCTGTGGCTGGGAGAGTCCTTATATCCACTAGGGGGTTATAACCAGTGGATATAGCCTGCGTTTGTGTTGCAGGGGCATCCTCAGGGGACTCATTTCCCTGAGTAGCCTTTTTGGTTTTCTTTTTAGTGGGTTTGGTGGGGACTTTTGATTTGGAGGTGGTGGCTGTGGGTTCCAGCTGCGTGGGTTTGCGCAGCTTGGCAGCCATTTTGAGTGATGGTCAGAGTTGTGCCGGGAGTATACTTCAGGCAATACAGCCATAGCAGGGACTCCCAGGCCAATAAGTCCCTCAGCTTGAAGCTGGTTTTCAATTATGGCCATTATGAACCGAGGATATAATATCCAACGGTTAGCAGTTTGTTTTTGAGCCATATCCTTGAGCTCTAAAAATAGTAGTTCCGAAAAATTTAAAGGTTGTTGCTCAAGGATGGAGTACATTACCTGTTGCCACCTTGTGGACATTTGATCCCATGATGAGGTCTTGGAGGCAAGGCATACATTTACCATATGAAATATGAGACGTTCGGCATCTGGGAAATGTTTCTTCAGTAAGGTAGATGCACTCAAGTCACCCTGGTATCCATGGTGGGCAAATGATTGATCTGTTGTGACCTTTGGATAACCAGTTGGGAAAGTGGCATCATCCAGATTCAGGGTCTGACGAAGAGTGTCTGGAGTGATGACCACTTTTTGGCCATGGACAAACGATTGAAGAGACTCTGTGTCGTTCTCCGTAGAGACCAAAGTGACGTTTGTCCAGAAGTGGTTAAGGGATGCGGCATATATGGTGGGATTTACCAGAAACGCCATTTTGTAGGGTGATTGAACCATTAAATCAATGGCGTTGTGAAACTTGGTCCAGTATGGCGATTTGGTGAGATGTGCGACACAGTTGTGTCGTGGTTTTAGTTGCATGGTCGCCATTGATGAAGAGAGGGTAGAGAGTTTTTTGAACGTTAGGTTTGAGAAGAGAAGATAAAAACTCTGAAGGTGGGATAAGGTATTTAAAGGGTCGGGATAGAAATTGACTGAGGGTTTTGGTGTGAGTCATCAGTTGTTGAAACTACTGATGACGTGGTATTAACCGTCAGGCGTTGAAACAGCTGAAGTCTCGGATTTAGTCATCAGTAGTTATAAAACTACTGAAGACAGTTTTGACTTCAGGTGATGAAAAACTGAAGACTTGGTATCAGTCATCAGTAGTTGTGAAACTACTGAAGACAGTGGTTTTGTCAGCAGTTGTAAACAGCTGAAGACTTGGTATTAGTCTTCAGTAGTTGTAAACTACTGAGGACATGTTTTGGCTTCAGTTGTTTTGAAACAGCAGTTGTAGAAACACAATGAAGAGAAATTACTCATCAGTTTTTCGTCAATTCTTAGCTTTTCAGCTGTTTCATACTGTCCTCAACACTTACTCATCAGACTTTGCATCTGCTTTTCAGGTGTTTCATAGGACGTTAGTACTTATCTGTTGTATGATTTCAGTAGTTGTAACTACATCAATAGTTTAGAACAGATAAAGTACTTCAGTACTTGTGAGGAATTTAGCCTTCAGTAGTTATAAAAACTGCTGAGGGTGAAAGAACTCATCAGTACTTATGTGACATGGTTACCAATGATCACCAGTACTTATTATTGAGATCATCAGTAGTTGTCACTTATTCTAGCTGCAACATACCAAGCCTTAACACCAGGTTGTGGAAAGTTGAACTATCAAAGGCTTAGTAAAAATGTCTGCAAGCTCATCAGCACTAGGCACAAACATGGGATTAATTAGACCCTTTCAAAACAATCTCTTATAAAATGATGTCTAATTTCTATATGTTGGTCCTAGAGTGCTGGACTGGATTTTTGACAATGCAAAGAGCTGAAGCAATCCATTAATACGGAGTCTTAGTCTCTGTAATGCCATAGTCCAAAAGTTGATTCTGAAGCCAGAGTACTTGGGATGTACAACTTGCAGCAGCAATGTACTTGGCTTCAGCAGTGGATGTAGCAACAGATGTTTGTTTCTTACTCTGCCAAGAAATCAAACAGTTGCTAGGAATTGACATCCACCAGAAGTTGATTTCTTGGTCAACTTACACCCTGCATAGTCACTATCAGAGAAAGCAACTAATTTACAAGAGTGCCCAATGGAATACCATAAACCTAGAGATTGTGTACCTTGCAAATATCTAAAGATCCTCTTGACTGCATCAGATGAGACTCTTTAGGGCAGCCTGAAATCTAGCACAAACACATGTAGCAAACATAATATCTGGTCTAGAAGCTGTTAAATACATCAAGGACCCAATCATACATCTGTAAAGTGTTTCATCAATCACTTTACCTTTCTGATCTGTATCTAGTTGTGTGGTGCTGCACATGGGGTAGTAGAACAGGACTTACAGTTTTGTAAATTAAACTTTTCCAAAAGATCTTTTGTGTATTTGGATGATGAATGAAAATTCCATCAGCCTTTTGTTTGATTTGCAAACCAGAAAGAACTGTAATCTCCCATGGCACTCATTTCAAACTTCTGTGCATCAACTTTGTAAAGGCATCACACAACTGAGGATCAGAGGATGCAAAAATAATATCATCAACATAAATTTGAACAAGTAGATTATGCTGCCCAGCTTTCTTAATGAATAAAGTCTTATCAATGGAGCCTCTAGTGAAATCATTTTCCAGAAGAAAGTTTGATAATGTCTCATACCAGGCTCTAGGAGCTTGTTTCAACCCAAAGAGCCTTATCAAGCTTATACACCCAATTAGGATGTTTATTGTCCTCAAAGCCTGGTGGTTGACATACATAAACCTCTTCTTTAATTTTCCCATACAAAAATGCACCTTTTGACATCCATTTGAAAAACTTTAAGTTTTTGATAAGCAGCATAAGCTAAAAAGAATCGAATTGCTTCCAGTCTGGCTACAGGGCAAAGGTTTCATCATAATCAATACCTTCTTCTTGTGCAAAACCCTGCACAACCAGTCTGGCCTTGTTCTTAACAATAAGCCATTTTCATCAGTTTTGTTCCTAAACACCCATTAGTGCCATTGCACACTTACCTGGAGGTAGAGGAACCAGTTCCCACACTTGCTGTTTCTTGAATTGAAGAAGCTCAAGCTGCATGGCATCAACCCATCCATTGTCCTTTAAGCAATATGATAATTCTTTGGCTCTTGCTGACTGATGAAGAGAGCATAGAAGCAGAAATTTGACAATTGACTTTTGTTGATACGCCAGCAGTGATATCACCAATGATTTGAGACATAGGGTGATTCTTCAGATCTTGATACACAATGAGATGTGCAAGTGTTTGCAGCAGGTTCAGCAGCAACAGATGGTGATGGTGAATCATTTCCTTGAAACCAATCAGTGGATGGTAATTCAAAGAGGTTGAATTTGAAGAAATCTCATCAGCATTTGTTGTGGATGGTGCTACTGGAGCTACAGGAACATCAGGTCTAGCTGAATCAGGCAGTTGATCACTAAACCTGAATAGGTGAGTACTGCTATCATCATCATCATCACCAGCAGTACCACCAGGTGGTGAACTGTTGACAGGAGCAACAGCAGGAGTTTGATAAGGAACATATTACAGTATGTCCAAATCAAATAGCTCCAGGGCTTTGTGGAATCTTGTCCTTAGGAGATTCATTAAACTTAACATGTAGAGTCTCTTCAACTATCTTTGTTCTGCAGTTGAAGACTCTGTATGCTTTGCAAGTTGATGAATAACCAACAAAGTACCCTGCATCCACCTTAGGATCAAATTTTTAGAGTTGATCCGTGTGTTGAGAATGAAACAAGGACACCCAAATGCTCTGAAGAATGAAATTAGAGGGGCCAATGATGAAGAACTTCATATGGAGTCTTCATCAACCTCTGATTACTAGAACTCTATTCTGTACATAGCAAGCTGTATTGACAGCTTCAGCCCAAAAAGTCATTGGCAGTCCAGAATCAGCCAACATGGACCTTGCAGCTTCAATAAGGGTCCTGTTCTTTCTCTCCACTACTCCATTTTGCTCAGGAGTTCTTGGGATGCTATACTGCCTCTTGATTCCCTTTGATAAGTAAAACTCATCAAGTGTGTGGTTTCTAATTCAGTACCATTATCACTCCTCACACACTTAACTGGTAGGGAATACTTCTCAACGTGTAACACAAAGTTCATAATGGACTATGCAGCCTCATCCTTTGAATGCAAGAAGAAAGTCCATACAAATCTGGAGTAATCATCCATAATTACCAGACAGTATTTCCTCTTAGCCATATCATCCCTTTCACAGGACCAAAGAGATCCATGTGAAGAAGCTGTAAGCAGGCAGTGGACTTAGGTTCTTCTATGGAGGGAAATGAAGCTTTGTGCTGTTTTCCTTTTAAACAGGCAGTGCAGTTATCTTCACACACTTGAACTCCTTCATTGGCAGTCCCCTTACTAAACCATGGTTTATCAGCTGATTCATGTTTTTGAGATTAACATGACCCAGCCTTCTATGCCATAGAATAGATTCTTGGGGAGAGCCTTGGAAAATAGGCAAGGATGGCCTTTGAGATCTATTTTCTTGGAAAGATCTAAGGCATACACTCTTCCTGTCCTGTTGGCCTTTAGGAGAGTGTGTTCATCCAACACCTTATCAATCAATTTATAACTTTGGATGACAGAATCCGACAGTTCTGACTGGTGAAAAGAGCAACATGGCCTTTGTCACACATTTGACTGACACTCAAGAGGTTGTACTTGAGATTTTCCACATGGTTACATCATCAAACTTTATTTCCCCATTGGAAACAAAGCCTTTGCCAATGATCTAACCTTTTGCATCATTGCCAAATGACAAACCCCTTCCTTCCTTGAGAGTAGTCATTAAAGTGATCTGTTTCCTGTCATATGCATGGATCCTCCACTATCTACATACCCGATGCCTCTGAGGTATGTTGAAGAACCCTGCAAGATACAACAAATTAGTTAGATTTTGAGACCCAAACCTTTTTGGTCTTGGGCCTGTTCTCATCAACAGATGGTAAACTAACATGTTTGTTGGAAACAACAGCCTGAGAAGAAAGCTGGTGAAGAAAAGGAATCCTTAGGCTTGGACCTCCTTTTTCGTGGTTTCAACATAGAACATCTAATTGGTTAACTCTTCCTAATAGATGTTGAACCATCATAACCAGCTGTGTCTGATTTTGGGATAAGGCTTTCAGCTCTTCAGACACATTGGCATTGGAGTTTGATAAGTTCCTATGTTGCACCTTCTTCTTTTGAGCAATCTCAGCTGTTACCTGTTTAACCCCTTCCTTTTTGGATTTCTGTTTGGACTTGAGGGTTACAGGATTTGATGTTGCTGGTACAAATGTGGCTCCAAACTCAGTTTTCATTTTAGCCATTTTCTCTTGAATTCTTCTTATGTTTGAGTTGGATCCCTTTTGTACCAACAATCATCTGTAAGATGATTGAACAAACCACATACTTCACATGGTTTCTTCTTCATCTTATGATGATCATCAACTAAAGAGATGAAACTACTGAAGACTTGCTCTTCAGTACTTTAGAAGCATTATTTGCTTTCTTGACTTCCTCTTAGTAGTCTTCAAACTCTTTCTACTGACAGTTTTCTTCTCTTCAGTGCTGTCATTAGTTAGAGTTTGAACATCAGGTGTTAAATCTTGCTCTCCAGTCCTTTCAGGACTTTCAGAAATAAACCTGAGTTGATCATCTCTTTTATCATGTAGTGTCAGCAGTCAGTAGAACATCAATATCAGCTGATGGTTCTGAGAAGGTAGTGCTGACTTCAACTTTTGATGATGCTCTATCAAAAGGTGAATCACATGATGAGGTGGATTGGTTATTGCTTTCTCCATCAGAATTTCACTTCTGCTCTTGAAGCAAAATCTGTAGGAGAGAGCAGTGTGATTGTAACCAATACCAAACTTCACATTGGAAGCAGATTGCTTATTAAGAAGCATTCGAAACCTTTGCATGATTGTACCCATCAATCACACTCTACCTGGGTGACTGCAAGGGTTTCTTTTAGATTTCTCTGGTCATCCAGAATAACCTCTAGCTTAGCCTTTTCATCATTTAGTTGGCATTTAAGCTTATAAATCTCATCATTTTTACAATTAAGATCAGACTCAAACTCAGCTTTTCTTTTGGAAATGGTTTTCTCAAGCTCAAGTTTTTGATTTATTAATGCTACATTTGCCTCTCTAATTGAGACAAAGGCAGCAATGCATGATTCAGAACATAACTTGGCTTTAGCCTCTGAAGATACTGAGTTACCTGTGAAGATGATGCATTTGAGCAGGAACCCTCAGTAGACTCCAGGGCCATGAGAGGCCAGATTCCCAAAAGGACTATCACCACCATGTTGACGAGCACCTGTGAACAGTTGTTCATGACCAGACATGTCATCCGCGTAAACTGCTCCAGTCAACACCTCCAGGGTGAAGAAGCTGTGTTGTTGAGGTTGAGGAGGTTGATGAGATTAAGATGGTTGAGGTTCTGTTAGTGCATGAGGTGTGGTACTATAGGAACTTGAACTTGATTTGACTGGGCATGTAATAACAAGGGTAAGGATATGGCATTTGACCCTGAGGAACAAAATATGCAGGAGATTGTGGTTGAGAATGATGACTAGAATTGACAGGATGTTGCCCTCTGTGTTGTTGACTATTGCCAGGGAAAGTCACAAAAGGTGCAGAGGAATTAGATCCAGATGATCTGCATTCTCTAGCAAAGTGTCCAAGCCTGTGGCATTTGTGACACTTCAACTTACTCTTGTCAAAACCAACTTTGGTTTTGCCAGAGAGTCCTGGGAACTTTCTTCCGTTCTTTTGTAGAACTTCTGAGATCTGATATTTATCAAGCCATTTGGCTCAAAATATCCATCTCTTCTAAGTCATCATCAGCAATTCCCTTGAGATCATCCATGATGAGCATAGACTGTCATTATTACTCCAGTAAACAGACTATCAACACTCACAAATGCAGAATCAGAAGTTTTTTGAAGAGAAGTCAATATGCTCATCATACTGGCATTCAGATGAAGCATATTCTAACTCATAACCAACCAAGGCAGTGTTGCCTGGTAGAAAGTCTTCAGTGAGCTTTCCAGATGAAGACAGTTTTCGTTTCTGTTCTATCTCTCTCTCAAATGTGAGCAATTTCCCATGGAGTTGGGTGAGAGATAGTTTGTCCAAATTTGCACTGGAGCGTAGGACAATAGTGTATGTGTCCCATCTCTCAGGCAGTGATCTGAGAAATCTGTTATTCATCTGGCTATTGGTGTACTCATGTTTGACCATTTTTAATTCAGAGATCAAACAAGAGAACCGCTCGAACTGTTGAGTCAGTGTCTCACCCTTCCTATGAGAGAATGTCTCATATTGTTGGGCAAGGATTTCTCTATTATTTGCCAAGACCTCATCTGTTCCTCCAAATTGTTCTTTCAAGGCATTCCAGAGGTCATGGGCAGTTTCATGATGCATTAGCCCAGAATAGATTTCATTAGGCAGTGCCATGGCCAGAATTCCATGGGCTTTTGCATCAATCTCAAACAACTTCTTATCCTCATCTGAGTATTGCTCCCTCCTCTTCGGAACCATTTGATTGGTTTCCGGGTTATTCACCATAGGCTTGTGTGGACCATGTACCACTGATGTCCAACAACCTGCGCTGTTAACAGATAGGTGATGGAGCATTCGTCATTGCCATATGTTATACTCATTCCTAACCAGCATTGGAGGCTTGGTTGAGGAACCAGTATTGTGAGGATCATTGGAAGGAGTAGTCATTTTGAGTCCAAATACAATTTAATTCAAGCTTTTAAACGTTTTTATAAAGACCACAAGAGACTCAATGAAAACCAAGAGAAAATCTCAGGATGAATGACCTGAAAACATAGAAAATTCAATCTCTATAACCGTTTCTTGCAAAACACAAAAATGCTAATTCAGTCAAACTTGGATCTTGAATAGCAGTTTCAATGATCAATTATTAGATCGATCAATGATTAACCTGCCTGATACCATTTGTCAGGATCAGTGATCGCAAGTTTGATGTATTGAGCGTAGCACAGCGGAATAAGAACAAGAATTAGACAAATTGTAGCAAGAGTTTGATACTTGTATGCATTAAGAACAAATACGGTTATAACGAGAGAATATATTTCTGTAACAAGGAATGTTTCAATAATATCGAATATTTCTGATCAAATCATTCGTTTTATTACATTAGGTTGACACTCCTTATATAGAGTGCAATCGCTGCTGTTATCACGGGTAAGTGACAACTGGCAGATCTATTACAAAAATAACTAACTCTTAACAAACTACTGAAATGTTCACAACTACTGAGAACATATCAGAGTGTTAAGTACAAAATAAGAAACTACTGATAAGAAACTACTGAAACTACAACGACTGAAGAACAAGCTCTTCAGTCGTTTTACAAAACTATTGATAAATAAAACTACTGATGAGCACAACAACTGAAGAAGTATTCTTCAGCTGTTGTGTCAAACTACTGAAAAGATAAAACATAAAACTACTGAAAGGTAAACCGTCACAACTACTGAAGAAGACCTCTTCAGCTGTTGTGACAACGTCTGATACTTTGGTCTTCAGCACTTGTGTCTTCGGACTTTGTCTTCAGCACTTGTGTCTTCGGACTTTGTCTTCAGCACTTGTGTCTTCAGACTTTGTCTTCAGCACTTGTGTCTTCAGACTTTGTCTTCAGCACTTGTGTCTTCAGACTTTGTCTTCAGCACTTGTGTCTTCAAACTTTGTCTTCAGCACTTGTGTCTTCAGACTTTGTCTTCAGCACTTGTGTTTTCAGACTTTGTCTTCAGCACTTGTATCTTCAGACTTTGTCTTCAGCACTTGTGTCTTCAACTTTGTCTTCAGCACTTGTGTTCAGACTTTGTAATCAGCTGTTGTCTTTAGCTGTTGTGGTCTTCAGTAGTTGTTGTGACGTCTGTGGGACTTAAAGGTTTTTCTGATCCGGCTCATTGGTTCTTTTGGTCCAACATGCTTGAATATGCAATTTCACTGGATGAGCAGACAGTTTCGTAGATCAAGCTGAAATGACGAACCAACCGTTTTGACCCAAAATCATAACTTTTTACCTCTAAACCCTTAGTTTATCATCCATGAGGCTATATCTAAGCTTTTTACATGTTTTCATGCATAAAAATGTGACCTTTATGCGATTCTTTGCAACCTTTTAAAACCCAAACCGTAGAATTCGGGTTTGATCTATAAAAGGGTTTAGAGGCTGATTTTTACCTGTATTTCTTGCTTCTTTCTAATGGTTTGATGCTCAATCACCCATATCTTCAATCTCTTAACCTTTGAAGCTCCAAATCTTGAGTTTTCTTCACTTTCTCTCTCTACTATCTCTCTCTAAAATATGGTGGCTAGGGTTACAAATGATGAAGATGGTGGCTCATTAGTTAGCTAAGGGGCTGATTATGGGCCCTTAATCACTTAGGCTCTAGCCAATAAGCCTAATTTAGCCCATACCCATTTCCTTCCTTTATTTTTTTTATTAATATCCACTAATTAAGTTCATTAGCATTCATGACTCGTTTTGACTTTTCGGGGTGTTACACACAAGAAGAGAAATCACATTGCGTTACATTTTATTAAATGAATTCGGGCTACAAGAGCCGAGCCTGGGTCACAAAGGTTAAAATTCTAGTACAAATTAAATCCCTAAGTTAAATAGCATCAAATTAAATTGTCAAAAAGTGGAATTAAACTAAACAATGCTATGTGGTGGTCACAGAACTATGTAATCCATAAGAGGTCTTCTAATCAAACCAAGCTTCCATCAAGGGTTGTCTAAAACATGCTTAAAAAGATTTAATGTCAACTAAAAAGTTGGTGAATTCAAGTTCTTAAAGTTTAAAAACAAATAATTATTTAGAATGCATAAGTTGATTTTAAAAACATATCTTATCATTGTTATGGGGTCACAATCAACGCTGCACTCAATCTCAGCTAGCCTCTTCTAAACTTTTGTTATACCGGTTAATCCTGTATTGTAACACCCGGTTATTCTATTAAAGTAAATAAAAGAAGGAAACATCAATAAACCCAAGTTGAGGGTTTAAAAATGTAAAAGGGGACAAAAGTACAAAAAGTGGTGTA
This sequence comes from Flaveria trinervia, assembly GCA_025506515.1. Taxonomy (NCBI): domain Eukaryota; kingdom Viridiplantae; phylum Streptophyta; class Magnoliopsida; order Asterales; family Asteraceae; genus Flaveria; species Flaveria trinervia. Next base: position 19,588,654 of record CM046457.1, read on the forward strand.
AAGGTGGGCATGGCCGCCCACCCTCTCTTCACATCACCTTTTTAATTGGATTAGAGAGAGAGAGCAGAAAACTTTCGGGTTTGAAGAAGAAGAAGAAGAGGCTGAATTCAAGGTAAGAATTCGAAGTTTTTAAGTGTTTATGATGGGTTTGTCTCGGTTATGTGCTTATGTGTTTGTGTGTGTGTGTGTTTGGTGGATTTCTAGGTGTTCGAACTCATTGGCATACGGGTTAGAAGGAAGATACACCCAAAGTTGCACCAGGTGAGTTTCTAGACCCTAGTTTTACTTGTTTTAAACTCTTTGGGGCTGAAAATGTATTTAAACGATTTTACAATGTTTATGTATGTAGACGCGTATGTATTATGCATGTTTGATGATGATTCGTAGATGCTTATAGGTTGTTCGGGTTTAGAATAGCCTTCGTAAGCTTAGAACAAATAGGCTTGATGTTTGGGTTCAAAAATATCCTAGAAACATGTTGAGCAGAAGGCTCATGCGCCTGGAAATGCCTTAGAATGTTTTAAGTGTAACTCATGCGCCAGAATAGTGGTTCATGCGCCTATAATTTGTAATCGGACGACTAAGTGTCAGGCCATGCGCCCCGATAGTGCTCATGCGTCTGAATGGCCATGCGCCTAAGTGTCCATGTGTCCGAAAGGACCATACGCCCAAATAGTTCATGCGCCTGAATGGTTCATGCGCCTGAGTGTTAAAGCGGTTAAGTGTTGGCTGATGCGCCTATATAGTGATGAAGCGCCCAAACAGGGCTCATGTGCCCAAATAGTATTGGTGCGCCTAAACACTTAGAATTTATTACGAAATTTTTGGGAATCTGTGATATTAGGTTTTTGACCAAGGTTTGGCTAGGGCTTATTAATGCTTAGTTTCATGCATGATTATGATTGTTCCGTTTTATTATTATTACTATTAGTGTATGACTTTACGTGGTGTGTTTATTATCATAACATAAAGTATTACTAATAATAATAAGCGAAAGAGCAATAAAGAAGAGAAGTGGAACTTAAATAAAATGTTAACAAGTATTGCAAGCTTATAGGAGGTGCACGACCATGTTGTCGTTAGCTCAACTATGATGCGGGTTAGCTACCCTATTATGCACACGGGGCCAGTCCATTTAGATTGGCGAACCTTTGCAGCGTACCCTAGGTGACTGGGCCGGCCATGTATACACTAATCAGTGCCCATTGGGGTACCAAAGGGCCCAACACCAGTTTCCCCCGCGCATATAGTTTAGGGTATTGCTCATTGGTCCATATAGACAGTGAAAGATAAAGATAAAAGAGTACAAAATAAATAAGGCATACAGTAAAGAGAAGAAGCATTATCTGGTTGTATAGTAATGCGTGCTCACATATAAAGAGATGAAATTTCATAAAAAGAGTATTTTCATATGTATACCTTACAGAAAGCATTTTATTACTTTTAAAACTAGAACTCACTTAGCAACGCTGACTTTTATACATTTTCAGTTGGCACGTAAACATTGCTAAGGATGGCACAAGGGTGAAGCTACTCGGTAGGGAAAGACTGACATCCATTCATACTTGTTATTGTTGTTGTTTTGAATGCAATTAAACAATTCTTTTGTATTCGGTTAAACAATAGTGTATTGCTCAACAACAGTGTTTTTAATGAAATGAATGGGTTTTGTTCAAATAATTATGTTGTTTAAGCTTGTAAATTTATAAAGTTTAATGTATTTAATGTTGTGAATGACCAACTGTGAGGTCTCCGGGAACGGGGCCTTACATGTAGGAAGAACTGAGCCTCAAACAGCGCATGTGTAACGCTCGGTTACTTTAAAGACAAAGAAAGAAATAATAAAGTGAAGAAAAAGAAGGAAAAGAAAGAAAACCCAAGTCTAGGGGTTAAAAGTGTCAAAAAGGACAAAATCTTTGAAAAGTTAGTGAATAAAGGTGAGCGTCGCCCACTCTTGCAGATCACCTTTTTGTTTACGGATTCTACAGAGAGAATGTGCAGATTTTTTAGGTTTTGAAGCAGAACAAGAAAGAATTCGAATTCAAGATATGAATTCATGGTATTATGGTGTTCTTAACTAGTCTTGCCTCAGTTGTATGCTTATGTGTGTTTGTATGTTTGGTTGTGTATGTTTTTAGTGGGTTTGTAGGTGGTTAAACTCAATTTCAAATGAGTTTGGAAGAAGCCACACTCAAGAGTTGCAAAGATGAGTTCTAGACCCCCTCTTTTATATGTTTTAACTGATTTTTGGGGCTGGAAATGCATGAATGTAAGTTTTTATAAAACTGGGTTTTATACCCGTGTGATTTACTATGTGTATGCTACTGTTATGATGTGATGTTGGGCTATGTTCATGCTTGATGAGGTAATGGTGGTGTTTCTAAGGCTTAGATGGTAAGATTTAAGCTTAGAACATAATAGATGGTGTTGGAAACTGAAATCTGATGTTTACGGCTCAGATGTCTAAGTTTTCGAATCTGCACAGATGTTCAAAAGAGATGCAGATGAACAGTCATGCGAATGAGCATTGACCACTAAGTTAATGCGGATGAGTATTTGGAAATGCGGATGAATAGACATGCGGATGAGCATTGACCACTAAGTAAGTTAATGCGGATGAGTATTTGGAAATGCGAATGAACAGTCATGCGGATGAGCATTAACCACTAAGTAGGTTAATGCAGATGAGTATTTGGAAATGCGGATGAACAGTCATGTAGAGGAGCATTGACCACTAAGTAAGCTGATGCGGATGAGTATTATGAAAGCAGATGAATAGTCAATGTGGATCAGCATTGATCACTAAGTAAGTCAATGCGGACGAGTATTGGGGAAATGTGGATGAATAGTTAAATGCGGATGAGCAATAACCACTAAGTGAAAGAAATGCGGATGAGTACTGAGTAAATGTGGATGAAGTAAAAGAAATGCGGATGAACAAAAAGGCAAATACGGATGAACACCTTGAAAATTTCCTAACTTTTTGGGGAAAGAGTGAAATGTAGGCTTTGACTTGGGAGGTTCCTGGGGGTTCATGTAAGTTGACTTTTTGAGGTCATAGATGATAAGATGGGCATGATGTATGATGTATGTTATGTATGTATGATGCCATGTATGATGATGTTGACTATGTATGTTGATGTTCCTTTCATTGTATGTTTATTTTCCCATGGCTTTACGTTGAATGTTAATAAATGAAATGAAAGTATTATGTAACGTAAAGTGGAAGATAATGAAAAGAGGAACATAATGATAGAATGCATGCATTAACGAGTGAAAGAAAGTAAAGAAGGCTTGCAAGCAAAATGTACGGAGGTGCACACTCTAAAATGTCGTAAGCTCAACTATGGGTGGTTTAGCTAACCCTTAAGGATACATGCAGGGGTCCAATCTCTGTGATTGATCAGTGTTATAGTACATGGTTTATAGTGATTACTCGCCCCGGTGCTGGTGCCAGGTTATGTGTGTTATGGAAGTCATTTATGATCTTCGGCCCATACCCGCTTTGTGCATATGTTTGCTGTGTAGTATACAGTTGGGATCTTTGTCACTTGCCCCGGTGCTGGTGCCAGGCTATGTGCGTTATGGAAGTCATTTATGATCTTCGGCCCAGTACCCGCTGTGTGCATACGTTTGGGGTATAGCTGATGACATTGATCCGGAAAGAGATAAAGAGATAAAGAAAGAAAGTGATGAACTGTAAAGAAGATAATAATGTTATTATCTATGTGTACGTACGATGTGTTATCATGTACGACGGTATAGTATGATTTGAAAGAAAGTAAAGATTTAATGATGAATGTACGAAAGTTAATGAATGAATAATGAAGATAATTATGATATTATCTATGTGTATGTATTATGCATGATCACGTACGATGGTAAAGAACGATCTAAAATGAAAGTAAAGTATGTTTTATTATAAAACTAGAACTCACTCAGCAATGCTGACTTTTTATGCATTTTCCAGTTGGCAGGTGAGCATTGCTGAGGATGGCGCGAGGCAGCTACTTGGCATTTTGGATGGCATTCTTTTGTTAATGTTTTTTGCATTGTAATGCAAACAAATGAAAATGTGTAATGAATGATTGTATTAACTTTCAAAAGCAGTTATTATGAAATGAAAAGTTATTTTAATGTTCTGCTGCGATGTTTTTATGAAGGTTAAATGTAATTATTTGTTTTATGTGCAATGATTGACGAGCTGTAAGTGTCCCGGGGACGGGGCCTTACAGCACCATACCTAATAGATGGTTCAACTTAGTATCTTATAAAAATCTGTTATATGACACAAACGACCCCGCATGATCTCAGTGTGGTTCCTTCCTATTAAGTCATGGGGTCATGATGGAAGGCAGCGTGTGTGGGTGATTGCCCATGTAGATCTACCCAATAGGACAAGCGGTTCACACAAGAATTAATGATTTTAATACAAGTAAAATAAGGTTCTAACATTATCTACAACATATAAGCATCATACAATAGCACAATAATAATTTCTGTTTAAACAAAGCATGTTACATCCTAAAACAGTAGTAAAAAGGGAACACTAGAACTCACCTTAGGGTTTAAGCAACAGTTCGTTATGTACAAAAAAAGATTCAATCCTAGCACTCTAGCATCAAGATTCAAGTAATAAGCTATGTTCTCCAGGGTCATAATAATTGTAACTAGATGTGTTATAAGGTTAAAAGTTCAACTAGCTTTGATTTGTTAAGGTTCATGTCAAAAAGTTTTCTTTTCAAGAAAGTTATGGTTTCTTAATATAAATGAGAGTTTTAGTACTTTTAATCAGTTTGTTATAATGATAATAAATTTATCAAGTGTTTTGGGTCAAAGGGGTTGAATTTTGATGAAATGGTAGAATTTAAACTTTAGTCCTTCAAGTTTTAAAATTTAAAGTTTTTACCCTAAAGTTTGCTTTCTTTCATTTCTTGACTTTTATGGCCTCTTTGTAGTTTATAGAAGTTTAATAGAACATTTTTAACTAATTAAATTCCAATTTTTCCATAATTTAGATTGGGGTAATTAAAACTTATATTATTAGTTACCGGTTACGGTAGTACCCAAAGTTTTAACTACTTTCAAATCTTTTAGATTGTAACCCTTAGCCTTTAAATATTGTTTCAAGGACTTATAAGAAGCTTTATAATCCGTTTAAAATATGTTTTTGAGCTCTTTTTATTAGAGGCTTTGTTTTTTAAGATTAACCCGTTAAAACTCGTTTGTACCGGTACCGATCGACCAAATACGTTTTTATCCAACTTTTCACCAATTTCTTGATTTAAAGTTTCTAACTTACTGAAATATTGTGATTTTTATAGATTTTAGGCCTCTCCATCTATTTTTAAGATTTTATCCAACAATCACCCGTTAAGGCTCTTTTTAACGAATAATTTCATATAAATCATAATTTTAACCCAATAATCATCAAATCCAAATTTCATCACCAAAATATTTATTTTAGGGCCTGAAATTCTTTTTAATATTGTAACTTTCAAAGGTTTTACTATTTATGAAAATTTACCACTTTTCGGGTCCCCAAACAAGCTTACTATGACTACTAATCTATTCCTTTTACATTTTTGTAAGGCCCTGTTTCCGGAACGCTTATAGTTGAACAATCATTGCATCTAAAATATATAAAAAACACATTAACATCTACAGTGGAATAACTTAGTAAAAACATTTCATAAATTAATAATTGCTTTGCAAAATAATACAACAATATTAACCATTGCAAAATATCATTTGTTTTCCTTACAACATAAAAACATCACTATTATACAAAACAGATGCCATCCAAAACTAACCAAGTAGCTGCCCCTACGCCATCCTCAGCAACTCTTACCTGTCAATTGGAAAATACATAAAAGTCAGTGTTGCTGATTGAATTCTAATTTTATAAAATATAATGTACTTTACTTTCGTTCAAAACCTTTCAATTAACTTTATACATGATCACACATTGTACGTACATATAGATAATACTTATTATTATCATTCATCATCATTCGCCATCATATGTCATTCATTGTCATTCATTCAATCGTTCATTCTTTTCTATATCGTACATTCCGTACACTCGTCAACTTTGTTACTTACATTTCGGACTAATGCCATGTGCTATACCCCAAACATTGTGCACTAAGCTGATTACTTGGCCTAGTGTCTATCAATAGACCCCAAACATTATGCACGAAGCTGACTCCAGTACCTAGGGTAAGCGACAAGGGTCCCATACATATGGTCAATTACAAAGATTAAACCCCCGTGTGCATCCTTCTGGGTTAGCTAGACCGCACACAGTTGAGCTAACACCCTTCATTGGGTATGAACCTCCTTACATTTGCTTGCAAGACTTTTTATACATTGATTCTTACGTTCGTTCATTCTTCCTTATGTTCCACTTTCATTATCATTATTTCCGCTTCCATTACATAATACTTTACGTTCACTGATAATAACATACAACACAAAAGCCACATAAATAATACATAATAAGGAACATAAAGAAAACATAGCACAAACATACATATCATAACCATGCATAACATCATCACACGTCATAGCCTAAAACTTCATTTTCTACCAAAATTTCAAAATAATTCTAAGTGTTTAGGCACATGGGCACTATGTAGGCGCATTGACACTATGTGGGCGCATGACCTTTCATGCGCATGGAACACTTAGGCGCATAAGAAATTTCTAGGCACATGAGCACTATATGGGCGCATGTGCCCTTAGGCATATGGGAATATTTAGGCGTCTCGCCAAACATAGGCTCATGGGCAAGTACTTAGGTATTTTGGCACATTTCTAGGCGCATGGGTACTATATGGGCGCATGAACAACTAACTTGTAACTAACATCATAATTTTGTCCCCAAATCCATTTCTAACATGTACAAGCCTAGTTTCTAACATACTAAGCCACATAAACATACATACAAACACAATATAACCATAAATCATCCTTAACACACACCCACTCACATTACACACACATATACATACGAGTACACACCACACTAATAAAAACCTAAACACATGTATTTCCAGCCCCAAATACAAGTTAAAACATTTAAAATGGGATCTAGAACTCACCTCTTGCAACTTTCATGAATGACTACTTCAAACCCGAATGCAATTGAGTTCAAACACCTAGAAACCCACTAAAACACACAAACGAACATACAAACACACATAAGCATAAACCCGAGTCTGTGTTCCCGGTTTGAACGGGAACATTGAGCATGGATCTTAGGATTCCAATAGATAATAACAAAACTTAATGATTCGATGCTAAAATATAATAATAATGAACACAAAAGTGTTTAATGCTTATTGTTTATTGATTTGATGATAAAATCATCATCCATGAATGATGATGATATGATTTTTTTGGTGAAGAAACTAATTCTCACATATTTTATGGAGAACCATTCACCCTACAAATGATGATATATGATGCTATTTATACTAGTGTAGCATTTACAATATTTACAAAGTAAACCCTGGACTAATACTTTTGTTTTTTTTTTGTTTTTCAAGTCTTCACCTTTAATAATATTGAAAATCTTCAATTTCTTCAAAAGTAGAATACCCAACAATACTCCCCCTAAATTGTAGATTTCCGATGTGATAATGAAGCTTGATCTTGTTTTTGTTGAATAGTTGTTCAAAGCCAAGAGTTTGGTTTTTGTTGTTGTGGAAGCGAGGTCTTCAAAACTTTAAATACTAATTGTGTTTTGTTTTGTTACCCGAGTCACATACACAACCCGAGGACTTGTGTCCTTGTTGTTGATGGCACCTCAATCTCAATCCATAGATCTGAAATTTAATGTTCTTGTTCACCTTCCCAACTAGGCATGCACAAATCGGGTTTGGGCCGGACCCGGAATCGGGTTCAAACCGGGTTCGGTCCAGTCGGGTTTTATTGTACCCGGGCATTGGTGAACCCGGGTACGGGTCCGGGTCAGGTTCATTTGCGGGAAAACCCTACCCGCCATACCCGGGTAGGGTCGGGTCGGGTCCGGAACCGGGTCCAATACCGGGTTTGGTTTATTTTTTCTAATTTTTTTTCTTTTTTTATGTCCAATATCGGGTTCACTTCGGGTTTAGACCGGTCGGGTTCGGGTCGGGTAGGGTCGGGTTTTAGAATTTCCAAAAAATCCAAACCGGGTTGAAACCGTCGGTTTATTCCGGGTACAAACCGGGTTGTATCCGAACCCGGGTCCGGGTCGGGTCCGTACCCGGTTTTTTTGTGCAAGTCTATTCCCAACCCAATCAACTTTTGTAAGCACTCATTTCATTTACATATTCCATAGCCCACTAACATAATCCCTAGCCCACAATCACAAACCCATCTCCATATTTGATTAACAAATCAAAGCCTGTTCCCCCTTTTGTGTTTTGTTACCCTTGTGCTTTCATATAATCCAAGCATCAACCTCAATCACACTCTCAATTAGATGTTGTTCTTCAATACACACCAATTAGAAAGCTAGATGTGGTTTGACTGATTTTGGGTCTGTTCTTCATCCACAAAATTTGAACTTTCATGTCCGTAGATATGAAATTCACATCCGCAGAAGTTTGGTTCCTTGTCCACAAATCATCTACGGATGAACAAAGGAACTTTCATGTCTGCTGAAATCGATTTTAACATCGTGGAAGTCAACATTCTAAATCCGTAGAAGTGAACCTATGTCCGCTGAAGATCACCAACTTGAAAATCGATTAAGGCAAATTGCTATTCCGTATTTCATCTACGGATGCACAAAACAAAAACAATTTTTCAAAAACCATTTTATTTGTTTTTTGCTGATTTGATAGGCTGTTTTGGCTGTTTAGAGCTGCGAATTTGTTTGATGTTTAGGGCTGCATGAACTTGGTTATATTTATGTTATACTTTGATGATTGTGAGTTGCTCAATTTTCTGTTGAAATGATTGCTTTTCAGCTGCTATTCAGATGCTAATTTGCTGCTGTTTTGTTACTGAGTTAGCTGCTGAAACGCAGCTCGTGTTTGCTGTTGCTAAGCTGCTGAAACAGCTGCTAAATCATGGTTGATTTGCTGCTGAAACTTAGGTCGTTTAGCTGTTAAAACGCAACCCGTTTTGCTGTTGAAAACTGAGTATGTGCAGGGGCTGCACAAACGTTGTTAATGAAGGTATTATGTGGTGACTTGGGGCTACTTTTGTGATGTTAAGGGTGAGTTTTGTTGAGGATTAGGGGCTGCAATAAGATATTGTTTTGGTTAGGATGCAAGTGGCGATTTAGGTTGGTTTGACTTTGTTTCGAGGGTTAGAGAATCGGTCTGCAGCTGCACAAAGTATGACTGCTGAGAGGCTGCACAAATGTGCTACTTGGGCAATGTTTGATGATGTTTAGATGGTGGTTTGGGGCTACACAAAGCTTCAGAGGTGCAAGGGTTGTATCTTTGTTTGTAGGCTGATATTTGCTGAAGTTTGAGGCTTGGTTTGCAGCTGCACAAAGATTGTTTTGCTTACCGTTTGGGGCTGCACAAAGCTATGGTTAATGACAGGGGCTGCGGATTATGTTTGTGGTGAGGTTTTGGGTTGATTTGGGTTAGTTTGAATGAGGTTATGACCTGCTCACAAGCTGCAAGCTCAGGGTTGTTTGTTTTTGGTTTTGCTACCCACGGATGAAGGAATGAACACATCAACGGATTCACTCCACTTGATATCTATATATCATTGTGACCACATCTACGGATTTAAACAACCTCAATGAACTTAGATAACAATCTGCTGATATTTTTGATGCACAGTGAATTGTACAATTTGCTGTAAACCTTGTACATTAGTTGAATCATAAATTCAGCAAATAATCCATTGCATCACCTCTTAGAACCACGTAGAACTCAACCATATTGTTGTATATTGATGAAAACATGTATTAAATTGATTTGTAACTTGTTTGTATATCAATTTAATACAATTTTTTATTCCAAATCAGATCTGAATTAGAATCATGATTATCACCTCATGAATATGGAAACCCAAAAACTAATATTATGATTAGCTTCAAATTCACCTTATATTGTTAAACTGATTGTTGAATTGGTGTAGTAATAACTTATATCAGAATCCAAAACACTGATTGATCCAATTCCATGCTCTAAATCTGAGAATTTGTTAAAAACACCAAGAACACCCAAAATCCACTTGAAATTTTGATTTTGATCCAAACATAATGTTGATGCTGATTTGTTGATGAAATTGCTATTGTAGCATCATGTAGATGAATCCAAATCAATCCAAACTCCATTTCCACGATCCAGATCTGAGAATTTCTTAAGAACACCAAGAACATACACACTAGTGTGTGAAAATGACGAACATGAATATTAAAATCCCAGATCTCATAGATTCTGCTCCAAACTTCGATTTCTTGCTTCCAAAAGTTGATTTGATCTTAGATCATGATCGAACAACATCAGATTCGATCCAAATCCATCAGATTCGATCAAAACCCATCCAATTCATCTCAAATCATTGGATTTCTTACAAAGAACACACTAACTTTTTCTCCGAGTTTTCTTCAGAGCTTCACTAATTTTAGCAATCTAACCATGAATCTCATCAAAATCAATATGAATCCACTAAATCCGGCTCTGATACCAATTGTGTGTTCCCGGTTTGAACGAGAACATTGAGCATGAATCTTAGGATTCAAATAGATAATAACAAAACTTAATGATTCGATGCTAAAATATAATAATAATGAACACAAAAGTGTTTAATGCTTGTTGTTTATTGATTTGATGATGATATGATTTTGTTGGTGAAGGAACTAATTCGCACATATTTTGTGGAGAACCATTCACCCTACAAATGATGATATATGATGCTATTTATACTAGTATAGCATTTATAATATTTACAAAGTAAACCCTAGACTAATACTTTTGTTTCTTTTGTTTTTCAAATCTTCACCTTCAATAATATTGGAAATCTTCAATTTCTTCAAAGGTAGAATACCCAACACCGAGGCTGTAAACCAGCCAAGAACACTTCAAAACATCAAAACATACCTTGAATTCGAGTTCTTCTTAAAAAAACTCGAGAGCTTCACTTTCTCTCTCTAAAAACCGATGAAAAGGTGATGTGCAGTTGGTATGGGCAGCCATATCACCTTTTTAAACATAATAATAATAATCTTTTTCCCATGTACAACCTAAACCCCTCAACTTCGGTTTTATTCCTTTTCTTTCTCTTTCTTCATTTCTACTCTTTATTTCTCATCTTTTTGAAATTCCGGGTGTTACAATCCACCCCCTTATATAGGTTTCGTCCTTCAAACCTATTAATCCTTAAACAAATAGGGGTAATGATGTCTCATTTCTTCTTCAGTTTTCCATGTAAACTCGGATCCCAATCTATGCTTCCACTTTATTCGCACCAAGGGAAACATTTTATTTCGTAATCTCTTTTCCTTTCTATCAATGATCCCCACGGGTTGCTCCACATAATTGAGTCGCTCATCAACCTTAATATCCTCCGGTGGTAAAACCATATCTTCCTCAGCTAAGTACTTTCTCAAATGAGATATGTGGAACGCTAGATGAATTCCATTAAACTCATCTAGTAGCTCCAACCTATAGGCCACCTCTCCTAATCGAGCAATGATTCGGAAGATCCTATGTATCTCGGGCTCAACTTGCCTCGCTTCCTAAACCATATGACACCCTTCCAAGGTGAAACTTTTAGCAAGACTCTATCACCCACCTTGAACTCAATCGGTCTACATCTCTTGTCGACATACAACTTTTGCCTATCTTTGGCTGCCTTCATAAAGGCCTTGATCTTCTCCAATTTCTCAGTTGTAGCCACAATCACTTCGATGCTTCCTTACTCCTTCTGACCAATATCACCCTAACAAACGGTCGTTCTACATCTCCTATCGTATAGCATCATATAAGGGGCATACCAATGCTGGCGTGATAATTTTTATTGTATGAGAATTCGGCTTACGGTAAATGGTCGTCCCTACTTCCTCCAAAAACAATGACGCATGCACGGAGCATATCTTTAAGCATGTGAAACTAACCATCCATCTATGTATGATAAGCCGTGTTAATGTGTAACCTCGTCCCTATTGCATCGTGGAATTTTTTCCAAAACTTAGATGTAAACCGAGTGTCACGATCAGACGCAATAAACACCGGTACACTATGACGAGTTACAATCTGCCTGATGAAAATATATGCTAATTTCTCAGAGGAATACGTTTCACAGATTGGTAGAGAGTGAGCACTCTTCGTCAAACGATCAACTATCACCAATATGGCATTGTACCCCCTCGTCGTACGCGGTAGCTTCGTAATAAAATCCTTGGTGATATGTTCCCACTTTCATTTAGATATATCCAAATGTTGGATCTTCCTGTATGGCTTCTCATGCTCTGCCTTCACTTGTAAGCAAGTAAGGCACTTACTCACGTACTCCGCTATGTCACGCTGCATACCCAGCCACCAATTATCCTTCTTCATATAGATACATCATTGTAGTACATGGATGAATGGAGTATCGAGTCTTATGGGCTTCATCCATGATATTTCCACGGAGATCCCCATAACGAGGAATCCACATCCGTTCGAATCGGGTTCTAACACCAAGAGTATCTTCACCCAATTTGGTGACGAGACCTCTCATCCTTTCGGAGTTAAGGTGATTTTCTTTCAACTCCTCATCTTGAAACTCCTTTACCCGCTTTATAACCTCAGAGGTCATACCCAACTGATAAGCTTTCACTCAATTTGGTTTCAGGTCTCTCCTTTTGGCTAAGAGCATCCACCATTACGTTAGCCTTGCTTGGATGGTAATGGATTTCATAATCATAATTTTTTATGAGTTCCAACCATCGCCTCTACCTCATATTCATATCTTTCTATTCTAATAAGTACTTTAAGCTCTTGAGTTTTGTAAAGATAGTGCACTTCGTCCCATACAGGTAGTTCCTACAAATCTTTTTTCACTTCTATCCAGATCATGTCATACGCTAAACCCCCTATTGGGCACGAAGCCATCTAATTTAGGTTTAGTGACAAGGATCCCATATCACATGTATGGAGCAGTCACCAAAATTGACTCCCCTGTGTGTGAACCCTCATGGGTTAGCCAAGATCGCACGCTGTATGACACACGGTTGAGCAAACAACTCTCAATGAATTTTGAACCTCCTTAAGTTTTTCTTGCAAGACTTTCATTCCTTAATTCGTTATGTTTCACTTTCATTATCTTAGATCTTTCACTTCGTTAAGATAATACTTTACGTTCATTAATATAATCACACCATGTAAAGCCACGTAATGATACGTAATAAGAAACATAAAGAAACAAGTCTTAAACAATCGCATGGGAAATATGTAGGCATTATGTGGGCGCATGGCCATTTAGGCACTTGAGAACACTTTGGCGCATGGGCAGGTTTTGGGCACATGGGTACTATAAGGGCGCATGGCCAACACTTAGGTATTTGGGCAACTTTCTAGGCGCACGGGCACTATGCAGGCACATGGGCCTGACTTAGGCGCATGGGCAGTTAGGCGTTTGGGAAACTTAGGGGCATGGGAACACTTACGCACCTCGAAAATATTCTAGACGCATGGGTACTATTGGGGCGCATGAACATTAGGCGAATGAGTACTTAGGCGCATGGCCAACTACTTTCTAACTAACATCATTTTCAGACCCCAAATCATCATTTTAACATGTTCCAAGCCTAGTTTTGAACATTCTAAGAATCAAAACAAGCATAAATCATAAAGTGTAAGGCCCCGATCCCAGGACGCTTACAACTGGTTGATCATCACACATAAAACATATAATTACATTTAACCTTCATAAAACATCGCAGCGGAACATTAAAATAACTTTTCATTTCTTTATAAATGCTTTTGCAAGTTAATACAATCATTTATTTCAAAACATTGTTCGTTCGCATTACAATGCAAATACATTAAACAACATAATGCCATCCAAATGCCAAGTAGCTGCCTCGCGTTATCCTCAGCAATGCTCACCTGCCAACTGGAAAATGCATAAAAAGTCAGTGTTGTCAAGTGAGTTCTAGTTTTATAAAAACATCGCATTACCTTCCATTCATTAAAAAACATTTTCATTACTATTGCATGTGATCACACATTGTAGATACATCAAGGTAAGCATTATTATCTTCAACATCGTTCGTTAGTACATTTCGCACATCTCGCACTATCACACGTATAGCACTTATAGCACCTATCGCACGTATCTCACATATCACACATATCGCACATAGCGCACATATCACACGTATGGAGTGGTCACTAGGACAGACTCCCCCTGTGTGTGTGAACTCTTATGGGTTAGCCAAGATCGCACACTGTAAATAGTTATACACACAGTAATTAGGAAATCGCACGTTTTTGGAGCAGTCAACAAGACTGAACTCTTACTGTGTGTATGAACCCTTATGAGTTAGCCAAAATCCCACGTTGTAGACACACACAAGGTAACAACTCTCAATGAGTTGTGAACTTCTCTTCATATGCTTGCAAGGCTTTTCATTACTTTTTCTTTCATTAATGCATCCATTCATTCATTATGTTTCTCTTTCATTATCTTAAATCTTTCTCTTCATTAAAATAATACTTTACGTTCATTAACAATATCACACCACGTAAAGTCACATCATCATATGTAATAGGGAACATAACAGAACATAACATGCATTCATACATAATCATCATCCATCATCATATCATTCAATAGCATAACATCCTCAATCACACATCATCAATCACACATCATCAATCACACATCATCAATCGCACATCATCATACAAGGCATCATCTTACATCACACATACCATCATGCATAAGCATCAATCATACCTCATCAAATCATGCCCATCATAACATCTATGACCTCAAAAAGTCAACTTACATAGCCCCCGGGAACCTCCCAAGTCAAGGACTACTTAAGACTTTTTTCCCAAAAAAGTGAGAAAATATTCTACGTGTTCATATGCATTTCCCCTTTTTGTTCATCCGTATTTCTTTTTGTTCATCCGCGTATCTTTACTTCATCCGCATTTGTCCATTCGCATTAACTTTGTTCATCCGCATTTGTTCAGTCGCATGAACTTACTCATCCGCATTTGTTCAGTCGCATGAACTTACTCATCCGCATTGTCTTTCCATTCGCAATGACTTTCCATCCGCATTGACTTTCAATCCGCCTTGACTTTCCATCCGCATTGACTTTCCATCTGCATTGACTTTCCATCCGCATTGACTTTCCATCGGCATTGACTTTCCATCCGCATTTGTCAATACTTAAGAAGTTTTTCTAAACTTAGGCGTATTAACTACTGTTTGGGTGCATGAGCAGCCTAGAGCACACTATTCATCACATTCAATCCCAAACCTCGCCTATCATGTTCTAAGCTTAAATCTTGCATTCTAAGCCTTAGAAACACAACCATAACATCATCAAACATGAACATAGTCCAACATCACATCATACCCGCAACATACACACATTCAAACATACGGGTATAAAACCCAATTTTATAAAAACATACGTTCATGCATTTCCAGCCCCAAAATAAATTAAAACAGGTAAAAAGAGGGGTTGTAGAACTCACCTTTGTAGCTCTTGAGTATGGCTTCTTCTAAACTCGTTTGAAATTGAGTTCAACCACCTAGAAACCCACTAAAAACACACAACCGAACAAATACAACATACATAAGCACACAACCGAGGATGAAACCAGTCACGAGTACGTTAAACACATGAATTCTTACCTTGAATTCGAACTTTTCAGCTCTTGTTCTTCATGCTCAGAGAATTTCAGCTCCTTTTCTTTCTCTCTGTAACCAGATCTGAATTTTGTGTGGGTGTAAAGAGAGTGATGGGCAACCATCACCTTTTACACCCACTTTTCAAACCTTTTATCCTTTTTGACACTTTTTACACCTTCACTTGCGTAAAATATCTTTTCTTTCTTTTTCTTCACTTTATTCTATCTTTCTTTGACTCAAAAAAATAACCGGGTGTTACAAGTCCACCCCCTTATATAGGTTTCGTCCCCGAAACCTGTTATTCCTCAAACAATCATGGGTAATGTTGTCTTATTTCTTCTTCAGTCTCCCATGTAGACTCAGATCCCTTTCTGTGCTTCCACGACACAGGCACAAGAGGAACCACTTTATTCCTCAACCTCTTCTCTTTACGATCAATGATCGCCACTAGTTGTTCCACATAATTGAGCCGTTCATCTACCTCGATATCCTCCAGTGGTACTATCATATCCTCGTCTGCTAAACATTTCCTCATATGAGATACATGGAATGTCCGGTGAATTCCACTTAACTCATCCGGTAACTCCAACCTATAGGCCACCTCTCCTTCTCTAGCAATGATTCGAAAAGGCCCTATGTATCTCAGGCTCAACTTTCCCCGCTTTCTGAACCGAATGATACCTTTCCAGGGTGAGACCTTCAACATAACCCGATCACCCACCTGAAACTCAGTCAGTCTGCGTCGTTTATTAGCATACGACTCCTGTCTATCTTTGGCTGCCTTCATGAAGGCTTTGATCTTTTCAAGCTTCTCAGTCGTAGCCTCGACCACTTCGATGCTCCCTAACTCTTTCTGACGAATATCACCCCAACACACGGGTGTCCTACATCTCCTACCATATAGCATCTCATAAGGGGGCATACCGATACTAGCATGATAACTGTTGTTATATGAGAACTTAGCTAATGGTAGGTGGTCTTCCAAATTCCTCCAAAATAGATGACACACGCTTGAAGCATATCCTCCAGAGTCTAAATCATCCTCTCCGACTGACCATCCGTCTGAGGATGATAAGCCGTGCTAATATGCAACCTCGTCCCCATTGCATCGTGGAATTTCTTCCAAAATTTAGATGTAAACCGAGTGTCACGACCAGACACAATAGACACTGGCACACCATGACGAGTAACAATCTCTTTGATGAAAAGATCCACCAACCTCTTTGATGAATATGTCGCGTGAATTGGTAGGAAGTGAGCACTCTTCGTCAAGCGATCGACGATCACCCATATGGCATCATACCCTCGCGCAGTACGCGACAGCTTTGTTATAAAGTCCATGGCAATGTGCTTCCACTTCCACTTTGGTATATCCAAAGGTTGGGTTTTCCATACGGCTTCGAATTTTCTACCTTCACTTGAGCTTGACCCCATACAAACTTTACACCCTTCCACGTCAGCTTGGTTAATGGAGAAGCAATCTTAAAGAAGTCCTGGATGAATCTTCTGTAGTAGCCCTCCAAACCCAAGAAACTATGAATCTCAGATGGCGTCTTTCAATACTTCCATTGCATCACTGCCTCCACCTTTGCCGGATCCACCATAATCCCCTCGGGATTTACCATGTGACCCAAGAATTGAACCTCGCGCAACCAGAATGCGCACTTAGAGAATTTAGCATACAGCTTCTGCCTTCTTAACGTCTCCAACACCTCTCGAATATGACCGGCATGCTCATCCTCACTCTTGGAATAAATCAAGATATCATTAGTAAACACAATCGCTGATTTATCCACATCGGCCGACACACTCGATTCATCACATCCATAAAAGTAGCTGGCACGTTGGTCAAACCAAAAGACATAACGAGAAACTCGTAGTGTCCGTAACATGTGCGAGAAGTTGTTTTAGGAATTCCTTGCTCCTTAACCTTCATCCGATGGTAGCCAGATCGAAGATCTATCCTCGAGAACCATCTGGCACCTTGGAGCTGATTGAACAGGTCATCGATCCTCGGCAATGGATACCGATTCTTGACCGTCAACTTGTTCAGCTCTCGGTAATCTATACACATCCTTATGCTACCGTCTTTCTTCTTCACAAACAAGACCAAAGCACCCCAAGGAGAAATGCTCGGCCTAATGAACCCCTTATCAAGCAGCTCTTGTAATTGTTCCATCAACTCCTTCATCTCAGTCGGAGCCAACTGATATGGTGCCTTAGCAACATGTTAGGCACCTAGTATCAAGTCAAACTAGAACTCGATCTCGCGGTCAGGTGACACTCCTTGTAAGTCTTCGAGAAACACATCTGGAAAGTCACACACTACCTAGTACGCTGGTCAGTTATGGTGTTGGCGTATCCACATCCTTCACGTAGGCCAAGTAGGCACTACATCCACACCTCGTGCACTTTCCCACCACCGCCATCGAAATCACTTTCGGAATCGTAGTGACTCGATCACCATAAACCGTCACCGTACTCCCATCAGGCGCTATCAACCATCACATCTTCTTAAGACACACAATGTTCGCCTCGTAGTCCGCTAACCAATTCATTCCTAGGACTACGTCAAACCCGCCTAAGGTTATCGCAAATGGTCTAACAGGAAACTTATGACCTTCTAGTTCCATGTCACAACCCTCTATCATCTCAGAAATCCGAGTAGACTCTCCTATGGCAGTTTCTACATCGAAGGCTCATCAATACTTCTACTCCTAATGGGCAACTTAGAACAAAAGGTAGCAGAAATAAAACTCTTACTAGCTTCGGAGTCAAACAACATAGAAGCAAAAGTTTGGTTACTAGATACGTACCTAACATGACATCTTGGTCCGTCCTAGCCTTCTCCTGCATTATTGTGAAGACCCTATGTTTGCTCTCTGCCCTTTAGTTCTGGTCGTCTCCTTGGCTCCAGAACTCTCTGCCCTTAGCTCCTTGCACTGCCTGCTTATGTGACCCCTTCCACTACAATTATAGCACCGTACTACCCCACACTCTCTTGCAAGACGATCGGTCCTCCCACACGTGAAGAAGAGGCTTGATCCCCACCTACACTCCCCAATATGCCCTTTGGCACACTTACCACACTTTCTCGTCTCCACACCGGACGAAGCTACACGCTGGTCATCCTTCCCTGCAACCTTTTTGTTTGGAGAGTAACCCCCACGTTTAACCCGCTTTTCGTTCCAATTCAGGTCGCCGCTATCTTTCTTGTTCACCTCAATCATGGTCTTCTCCTTCATCGCCCTAATTACCTCAGTAACCATAGACGACATAATCGCCTGCATGACCTGTTGAACTCACTCGACAAAAACCTCTTACAATGTGGTCCTTAGACTAACACTATCTTCACCGCCTTCTGGGTGATGGATCTCAGGCTCTTCGAGTGTCGTTTCAGCGGCCCTAGCCATGCTTCTCATGACACGCGGTCCAGCACCACGTCCACCACAGCCTTCACCTGATGAAGCCTTCGAAGATCTACCACCGGCCATCCTCAACACACACTAAAACATTCAAACACCAACACGGTCATTCAAGGGAATAGCTTAGTTTATGTCAAGTATAGTAAGTCCCTAATTATAGTGGACAGTTGTGATTACCCACTTACTTTACTCTACATACCCCAAGCATTACCTATCCTGACTACATCAGTATCTAAATCAACATATAACACATAAACCACATAACATGCACACATAATACCAGTTAACATTAAGAAAATACCTCATGGCACGTAGCTACTCGGACCGGCATCCTTTCCCTTTCCATCCCATTTTCAGTTTAAGTTTAGGTTTATTTTGAAAATTTTCCTATTTCACTTAAACTTTGGCTTTGATACCAGCTTGTAAGGCCCCGATCTCAGGACGCTTACAACTGGTCGATCATCGCACATAAAACATATAATTACATTTAACCTTCATAAAACATCGCAACGGAATATTAAAATAACTTTTCATTTCATTATAAATGTTTTTGCAAATTAATACAATCATTCATTTAAAAACATCATTCGTTCACATTACAATACAAAAACATTAAACAACAGAATGCCATCCAAAATGCCAAGTAGCTACCCCACGCCATCCTCAGCAATGCT
Organism: Flaveria trinervia; assembly: GCA_025506515.1. Classification (NCBI taxonomy): domain Eukaryota; kingdom Viridiplantae; phylum Streptophyta; class Magnoliopsida; order Asterales; family Asteraceae; genus Flaveria; species Flaveria trinervia. The sequence goes on from CM046457.1 coordinate 19,608,569, forward strand.
CACCTCCAATTGGAAAATGCATAAAAAGTCAGCGTTGCTGAATGAGTTCTAGTTTTATAAAAACATTGCATTACCTTCCATTCGTTAAAAACATTTTCATTTCATTACTATCGCATGTTATCACACATGGTACATACATCAAGGTAATCATTATTATCTTCAACATCGTTTGTTAGTACATTTCGCACATCTCGCACATATAACGCGTATCGCACCTATCGCACGTATTGCACCTATCGCACGTATCGCACATATCACACGTATCGCACATATAACACATATCGCACATATAGCACGTATTGCAAATATCGCATGTATCGCACATATCGCACGTATGGAGTGGTCACTAGGACAGACTCCCCATGTGTGTGTGTGTGAACTCTTATAGGTTAGCCAAGAGCGCACGCTGTATATAGATATACACACAGTAATTAGGAAATCGCACTTTATTAGAGCAGTCAACAAGACTGAACTCTTATTGTGTGTATGAACCCTTATAAGTTAGCCAAAATCGTACGCTGTAGACACACACAAGGTAACAACTCTTAATGAGTTGTGAACTTCCATTCATATGCTTGCAAGGCTTTTTATTACTTTCTCTTTCATTAATGCATGCATTCATTCATTTTGTTCCTCTTTCATTATCTTAAATATTTCTCTTCATTAAGATAATACTTTACGTACATTAACAATATCAGACCATGTAAAGTCACATCATCACACGGAATAGGGAACATAACAGAACATAACATGCAATCATACATAATCATCATGCATCATCATATCATACAATAGCATAACATCCTCAATCGCACATGATCAATCACACATCATCAATTGCATATCATCATACAGGGCATCATCATACATCACACATACCATCATGAATAAGCATCAATCATACCTCATCAAATCTTGCCCATCATAACATTATGACCTCAAAAAGTCAACTTACATAGCCCCCCGGGAACCTCCCAAGTCAAGGCCAACTTAACACTTTTTTCCCTAAAAAGTCAGAAAATATTCTACGTGTCCATCTGCATTTCCCCTTTTTGTTCACCCCATTTCTTTTTGTTCATCCGCATTTCTTTAATTCATCCGCATTTGTTCATCCGCATTAACTTTGTTCATCCGCATTTGTTCAGTCGCATGAACTTACTCATCCGCATTTGTTCAGTTGCATGAACTTACTCATCCGCATTGACTTTCCATCCGCATTGACTTTCCATCCGCATTGACTTTCCTTCCGCATTGACTTTCCATCCGCATTGACTTTCCATCCGCATTGACTTTCCATCCGCATTTATCAACACTTTAGCAGTTTTTCTAAACTTAGGCGTATGAACTACTGTTTGGGCGCATGTGCAGCCTAGGGCACACTATTCATCAAATTCAGTCCCCAAACCTCGCCTATCATGTTCTAAGCTTCAATCCTGCATTCTAAGCCTTAGAACACAACCATAACATCATCAAACATGAACATAGTTCGACATCACATCATACCCACAACATACACACATTCAAACATACGGGTATAAAACTCAGTTTTATAAAAACATACGTTCATGCATTTCCAGCCCCAAAATCAGTTAAAACAGGTAAAAAGAGGGGTTCTAGAACTCACCTTTGCAGCTCTTGAGTATGGCTTCTTCCAAACTCATTTGAAATTGAGTTCAACCACCTAGAAACCCACTAAAAACATGCAACCTAACACACATAACATACATAAGCAAACAACCGAGGATAAAACCAGTCAAGAACACCTTAAACACACGAATTCTTACCTTGAATTCAAACTTTTTAGCTCTTGTTCTTCAAGTTCTGAGAATTTCAGCTCCTTTTCTTTCTCTCTGTAACCAGATCCGAATTTTGTGTGGGTGTAAAGAGAGTGAAGGGCAGCCATCACCTTTTACACCTAGTTTTCAAACCTTTTCTAGTTTTTGACACTTTTTACCTCTTAACTTGGGTAAAATATCTTTTCTTTCTTTTTCTTCACTTTATTCATTCTTTCCTTGAATAAAAAAATAACCAGGTGTTACATAAAGTAGCCAAAATATTTCCAAACAATACACCCTCCCAACAGGGCACATACACGTACATACGAGTTCACACAAAAAACTTTATAATAACGTTACAACATGCATTTCCAACCACAAAAAGTTAAAACACTTAAAACCGGGATCTAGAACTCACCTCTTGCATATTTCAAGTAAAACTTCTTCAAAGCCCGATGTTCATGGAGTTCAAACACCTAAAAACAACCCAAAACACACAAGTAGACACATAAAACATATAAGCACATACCCAAGGCTAAAAATCAGCCAAGAACAACCCAAAACACTAGAAAAATAACCTTTAATATGATCTTCTCTTCTTCCTCTCTCTAAAACCGAGATAAATCCTCTTTCTGTCTATAAAATCCATATGAAGAAAGCTGATGGAACATTGGTTGGGCGGATACACCCACCTTTTTACAAAATAATGACAACTTTCTCCCAAGTACATATGTAACACCATGACTTGGGTTCTATTGTTTTTCTTTCTTTTCTTAATTTTTAAAAGTTTTTAGGTGTTACAAGTCCACCTCCCTTATATAAGTTTCATCCCCAAAACCTGTCATTCCTAGAACAGCTGAGGATAATGCTTTCTCATCTCCTCCTTAGTTTCCCACGTAGAATCGGAACCCTTTCTATGCTTTCACTGTACTCATATCAAGGGAACCACTTTATTTCGTAGCCTCTTCTCCTTTTGGTCAATGATTACCACTGGTTGCTCCACATAATTGAGTCGCTCATCTAATTCAATATCTGTTAGTCTTTCAACCTTCATCAGCTGTGGACTTTCTCAGATGAGATACATGGAATGTTCGATGAAAAATGTTTAATTCATCCGGCAACTCCAACCTATAGGCCACCTCTCCCACTCGAGAAATGATTCAGAAAGGCCCTATGTACCTCATGCTTGACTTTCCCCACTTTCTAACCCGAATGATACCGTTCAAAGGTGAAACTTTCAGTATTACTTTATCGCCTAACTTGAATTCATTCGGTCTACGTCTCTTGTCCCCATATGGCTTTGGCCTATCTTTTGTTTCCTTCATAAAGGATTTTATATTCTTTAACTTCTCAGTTGTATCCTTAATCACTTCGATGCTCCCTAACTCCTTCTAACCAATGTCACCCTAACATACACGCATCCTACACCTCCTACCATATAGCATATCATAAGGTGGCATACCAATACTGGCATGATAACTGTTGTTGTATGAGAATTCTTCTAACGGTAAGTGTTCATCCCAACTTCCTTCAAAGTCGATGACGCATGCCCGAAGCATATCCTTAAGCGTCTAAATCATCCTCTCTGATTGACCATCCATTTAAGGATGATAAGTGATACTAATATGCAACCTTGTCTGTATTGCATCTATGGAATCAATTCCAAAACTTGGATGTAAACATGGTGTCATGGTCAGACAAAATAGACATCGGTATACCAAGACGAGATACAGTCTCCTTGATGACCTGCTATCCTCTCCGATGAGAACGTTTTACGGACTGGTCGAAAGTGAGGCCTCTTTGTCAGGCGGTCAAATATCACCCACATTGCGTCATACACCCTTGTTGTATGTAGTAACTTTGTTATAAAGTCCACGGTGATATGTAAAGCCCGAAATAAAGTCAAAACTAGCCAATTAATAATAATGGGCTTATTTAGGGTTATTTAAAGAAAATAAGCAGGAAATGGATTATGGACCGAATAAACCTTACGGGTTATGTATGAAACGAGTTTAAGGTCCGAGAACACCCGATATATATAAACGGATTAGCAATAGCCACTCTCATTTGCAACTCAAGCACCCAACTTTTAGAGAGAGAGTATAAAGAGAAAAAGTAGAGAGGAGATGAAGATTCAAGGCTTGATTGATCAAGAGACTGAAGATCAGTGTTTGCGGACATCCAAACAACAAGAAAAGACCAACAATCCATGTAAGAAACATCATCTAATCGTCTCTTTAGACTATACCCAAATTCTAGGGTTTGGGGGTTTTGAAAATGGCAAAGAAATCATACAAAACTCATGTTTTTGTGTAAGAAAATATATAAAAAGCTTAGATATTGCTTCTTGGATGATAGACCAAGGATTTGGATGTAAAAGGTTGAATTTTAGGGTTAAAAATGGGCTGGTTCGTAATTTTTTCATATTTTGCGAAATTGCATGCTCATATAGCGAAATTGTGTAGTCGTCCAGCGAAACTATGGAGCATCTAGCGAAACTATAGTTTTGTAGATAGTTTCACATAAATGGATATAAATGAAAGTTGGGTGAAATTGGCAACTAAACTGACAATGAAATTGCTAGTGAAACTAGCTACGAAACTGGCATCGAATCTGCTAACCTGGCAGCAAAATTAGGTAGAACTTAACCCATTTCAGTGTTAACTTATCTGCAAGCTATGTAGTGTGACCCTTGTATAGAAAGCTTGATTGAGAAGCTACTCACTGAGTCCAGGTAAGTTCTAGATCCCTTATTTTAAAGGTTTTTAGCTGTTTGGGGCTGGAAATGCATATTTAAAAGTTTTGATAAGATTTGGGGTGGATACTCGTATGTTCATGTGTATGTGTATGGGGATGGATGGTGTATGATGATTATACAATGATGTGTGATGTTGTATGTGATGTTTATGGTAATGTTATATATGAATGTGTTATGTTGACCTTATGTTTCTAATATGTATTATTCCGTGGCTTACATCTTATGATTATGAAATAAATGAAAAGTATTATGTAACATAAAGCGGAAGTTAATGATGATGATAAGTGGAACGTAAAAAATGAATCAATGCATGCATGAAAGTAGGAATGAATGTATGAAACGTCTTGCAAGCATTGTAAGGAAGTTCACTCTAATGAAGGGTGTTAGCTCAACGCTGTGCGGGATAGCTACCCTAGAAGGATGTTGTTGGATCAAGAAAGGCTGGTGCAACTAAAACCAAACACATAGACAATTTTGGTGAAACTAATAAGGTCTTCCAAAGCTAGTTCAAGAACTTCCAAAGGAAAATGGAGTTCTTCCGAAGTAAAATGGAGTTCTACCGAAGGCAAAGTCAAAACTTCCAAAGATTATGCCTGATGAATCTTCTAAAGGAAAACTACAAATTCCAAAGGCAAAGTCTTATGTCTTCCAAAGTATTAGACTTAGAAGAAACCAAGACAATGACTTTTGAAGCATGAAGAGCTAAAGTAAGCCTTAAGCCTCAGAAGAAGTAGCTTCTTCGAAAGTATAAGTGGCTTCGGAAAGAACTTGTTCTTCCGAAGCCAGCTAACCTTCGGAAGAACCTACTATGAACCAGTGGACATAAGTATGGTCCTTCTGACACTCTGCAACAAATCTTTGATATACTACATGACACTTTCCCACACCCATGTAGTTGACCATACCTTATTCCACTATTCACATTTTATCAGTTAGTACAGTTACTAACTTTAGTTGGTGACAAAAGGTAAGTCATGGACATGTCATGACTAACTTTATTATGTAATATTTCATCTAAGATACCTTGTATTTAGCATTATAATATTTTCTTTAGTCATAGGTTTCCAGTTGGTATCAATGTATATCCGGCTATAGGTAATAGTATATATAGTTTTTCTTTGTAACTCATGTAACATGCTTGTAAGAGTTTTGTAATACCTTTTAGTTGAGAAGTAATATATACAAGTGCCTTGAAAACTATCTTTTTGTGTTCTTAGTTACTTAATATATTATTATAAACTTTTAGAGATATTTTACATCATCTGCCCGAGTGTGTTTAAGTGAGTTTGAGAGAAAACAAGTGTTTAGTGACAAAACCCGATCATGCAATTGGTATAAGAGCTTTTTTAGGCCCTTGATTACAAGATCTTACCATCCAAATCAACCTTTCTTTACTCATTCTTCAACCACACTCAAAAATGGCCCTCAACCAAAAATCTGAATTTGAAATGGGGACGATGACCAAATCACCTATCATCACCCCTAAAAACTTTAGATCATGAAGTAGATGTATCAAAGGTTTCATCAGGTTCCAAGATGGCAAGATGTCGCAATCTATCATCAGTGGTCCTTACATATCAAATGTTACTAAAACACTGCCATGATAGAGAAAGTTGTAGAATACTACTCTGATGAAGACCGCAAAAATATGGACATTGATAGTAATGCTATTACTGTTCTAATGACTACAATACCCAACTCCATCAAGGTGGGTTTTGAACATTGCAGGTCAACAAAAGAACTATTTTATGCCTTGTCCTAGATGTACTCTAGTTCGAATGACTCCAAGAAAGATTCACTAAATCAACAATTCGAGAACTTCACTTATATTGCTGGAAAAACCCTCAGCCAGCAATACTTCAGGTATATGGATCTAATTTCCTCCCTTCAGTTTGTGGGAATTGCCCTTGAATTGAGATATCTCACATGAAAGTTCATGAGTGCACTCCTAAATGAGTGGATGTTCTACTATGTCTCTATCAAGAGAACAGAAAACTTGAACTCCCTCACCATTAATGAACTATATGGCATCGTTGATGGATACCATGTAGAGATGGAGAACAAGTGAGGTCACTAGATGAGTATAACCTCAAGTGTTCCTGCTAGCAACGCTTTAATGGTTGCAGAAGGCTCAGGACCCCAACCACAGTAGTACCTGACATACCTCTAACAACCATCCTATTCTTTTGGGCCATACATCACTTTCCTTGGACTCCAAGGTCTTAACAGGCTCACCAAAGTTCTTTTCAGGACGGCTGTGCCTTTGTCTCAAGAAGTGGGATATTCTAGTTACTTTCAATACTGCTTTGATAATCTAGAATGTTTTAGCCTAGATGACATTGAATGCATGGACATTGTCCAACAAATGACTATGTTAACTTACCGAGCAAAGAAGTTCTTCAGAGGAACTAGAAGGCATTTTCCCCATAACCCAACTAACAACAAGTTTGGGTTTGGTAAGAAAAAGGCCAAATGTTACAACTATAACCAACTTGGTCATTTTGACAAGGAATATAAGGCTCCAATATCAAATCCAGGAACCTCACATGCCTCCACACATCCCTCTACACCTAAAGCCTCCGGGAAGTCAACTGAAATAGCAGTTGTGGCTTAAGAAATTGACTGAAGTTTCATGTTACAGGATGTGACTTGCTCAAGCAATGATAACTGGAACTGATGACAACAAGGTATATTAACACCTCTGTACTCCAGTGTTTATTTCTAAAGTTAAGTTCTATTAGGACTATAATATGAAAATTAAATCTGATATTGAGTCTTTAAATATCTTAAAATCTAATTTTAAAAGGGTTGAATCTGACTACCAAAAGAAAATTAAGGAGTTAGAGAAAATTGTGTCCTTCTTAAAACATGAGCAATCAAATTACAAGACTCAAATAAAAAATTAATATCCAAATTGACTGAGTCTCAAGCCTAGAAGCATGCAATCTCTGAGCCAAACTTCCAAGCCATTCTTGCATCATCCTCTCACTCAAAACTTTTTTACCAAAACAAAGGTGGGTTGGGAACCAATGAAATTGCTCAACCACACTCTTATGAGCCTATAAGACAACCAAGATGTGGGACTAAAGAACAAGAGGTTCCATCATCTCACCCACCTTCCCATGAGTCAAAGAGTGATACAAAGAGACCATCACAGGGAAAAACTAGGTAATCCAATGTCACAACCCAACCTTGATGGCGGAATCATCAAGATATGAGGGTTAAGATTGTTCACAACCAACACTATCATTTAATCAAAATATTATTATCATAAGTTTCAAATGTAAATTACAACCATAAGTCTCAAATAAAAAAACAAACATAACATAAGATGAATAATCCAAAACAACTTATTCAATTATCTAGGTCCAAATCCTATGTGTGACCAAACTTCAAAATATAACTTCAAGCTTGGGCATTTCCTGAAACATGTTAAAAATAAAGGTCAACTATGAAAGTTGGTGAGTTTCCAAGGTTTAAGATACATAAATATATCAAAAGGTTTACAAGTAGCAATTCATGTCAAAGGTTATGAGTTATGCAATACATCGGCTTTAGCACCAAATAGGCTTGTCAGGCCCATAGATCTATGACGTCGCCAGACTAGCAATAGTTAATGATTGTCAACATATAATTGATCTCATATAAAGCTTGTAATAACACAAATAACAATGATAAATATATATATATATATATATATATATATATATATATGAATTGCAAGTACGTTACAAGTATAAACATTTGCAAGTGTAAGTTTGATATGATTAATATGTTTCACCCCAAAAACATGTGAAATAATAATAAAATGAGGCAAGAAAACTCACATGATCAATAAGTATATAACTGAAGAATAATAGGAATAATAATCGTCGTTCCAATGTAATCCTTCACAAAGTACCTAAATATATATATATATAATATATATATATATATATATATATTATATATATATATATATATTTACAAGATTTAAGTTTAATGATAAGTTTAAAGAATTAACGAGGACTAGGGTTTCAATTTGGTATTTGGAGATTTTTGGTATGTATTTTGAATAATGTAATAAAGAAAATATACTGTTTATGTCTTAATATAGAGAAAATAAATTTAAACCATTTAAAGTAACTAATAAAGTTTAAACATACATTTTGAACAAACATTTGAAGTAAACGCGATTTAAACGGCGAAATTTTAAAGGTTCTTTTGGACCAACAATAATTTATTAGTTATTATTAAAAATCCATTTCAATAGGAATAAACCAAGAACTACTTTTTATAAAATATTTTATTAAAAATATAGTTAATTATTTACACTTAAAAAAATTATAGAAAATTATTAGTTGTCTTTAAAAATATTTAAAGTTTACAAAAAAACTATTAATATATTTATTAGAACATTTCTATAAATAATTTAAGGCTGAAAAAGGCTTAAAAATAGATGAAGATGTCCGGGTCAAAACCCGAGACCTCAGGGTGTCATTGCAAATCTCTAACCAGTGAACTAGGGTCGTGGTCATGGTATCACTTGGTTTTAAATTCTTAAGAATACAAGTACACAGAAACCCCCAAAATCTGATTAAACCCTAGATCAATTTCATCCAAATTGAGGTTCTATTCGATTTTGTAAATGTTTTGATTCATAGGGCTTTTGTTCCTCATGTAATGATGAGTAGGTTTATGCGTTTAATTACCCGAATAAAGATGGTTTGAGGATGAATAAGATGAAGAACATACCACGGCAATGTCGTGAATGGTTTGGGTTGCAAACGAGGACAATAACAAAATTCACTTTGCAGAAAACTTCTAACGGTGAATGAGATCAAAATCTATTTATCAATTTTGGTTCATGATGACCAGATGATAAAGTTCGACTAGTTGCAGACTCGCGATGAAGATGATGATCGAATCCGATGTTTGTATTTGTTTGAGGTGAAATTGGAAGTTATGACCGTTTAGGATTACTTAGATGATTGTTTAGGTTAATTTAATTAGATTATAAATAGGATTTAATGCTTGAACAACTATGGAGTTTAAGGTGTTTCGGTTATGTGACCGATTAGACTAGTAACTGATGTTTTAACTCGATTAAATGATATATACTAGTTCTAATCATGTTCTAGAAAGGTTTAGGAACATGTTTGGATTAAGAAACGATAGAATTTGATGGTTTTGAGGTGGCTGGATGGCCGCCGGAAAACTAGCCGGAGAAACGGGGGTTGGGAGGGAATTTTGGTTTGGGTTTTAAAAATTACACCTTTAGCCACTATAGTTTCAATGTTTATTATTTTATGCCAAACTTCTATTTAAAGTTTAGATTTTTACATAAATGTCCCCTTAACTCAAATAAGCTTCGAGTTTTAATATTTTTAACTTATTAGCTAGTCATCTTTTATAAATTATCAATATTGTTATACTTTTATATATATATATATATATATTATATATATATATATAATATATATATATATATATATATATATATATATCTTTTTCATTATAAATTAAGTTAAGTGAATATTCTTAACTAATAACCAAAGTTACAATTATTAGCATTATTATTATTATTATTATTATTATATTATTATTATTATTATTATTATTATGATTATTGCTATCTATTACTAGTAATATTATTATTGTTTATTATTATATTCAATTTAATAATTAAACTATTAACTTTCAAATTAAAGAATTAAAGGAAAACTTATAAATAATCATAATTAGCCCATGAGTTTCATAATTGGCAACAATGGTCCGTACAAATATTTAACGACATTAATTTTTAATTTAACGAAAAAATACATGATGTTACAGTCTCCCTAACTTATAAGAATTTCATCCCGAAATTAAGAATGAAACTATAAGAACAAATGAGAGTACTTCTTCTTCATATGCTCCTCACGCTCCCAAGTAAACTCAGCTCCACGCTTATTCTCCCAACGAACCTTGACGATTGGGGTGGTTGTGGTTCTAGTCTTCTTCATAATACGATCCATGATTTCAATGGGTTTCTCAACAAAGTTTAATGACTCATCAATCTAGATGTCGCCTAACGGGACATGCAAACTTTAGTCAGCCAAACAGTTCCTCAAATTTGAGACATGGAAAATAGGATGAATTCCACTAAGATCGGAAGGTAGTTTCAGTTTGTAAGCCACTTTCCCGATCCTTTTCAGAATCTTGAAGGGTCCTACAAATCTTGGAGGTAGTTTTCCCTTCTTTCCAAAGCAAACAACACCCTTCCATGGTGAGACCTTAAGAAGAACCATATCCCCAACTTGAAATTCCAATGGCTTACGTCGCTTATCGACATAGCTCTTTTTCAGACTTCTTGCCACTTCAAGGTTCTTGCTAATTATGGAGACTTTGTCTATTGTTTCTTGTATAAGTTCAGGACGAGTAATTAAATCTCACCAATGTCGGTCTAGCAGATCGGAGAATGATATTTACGACCATAAAGTGCTTTGAAATGTGCCAGCTTGATACTCAAATGATAACTATTATTATATGAAAATACCACGAGCGGTAAATGCGTATCCTAATCACCACCAAAATCAAGGACACGAAGTTGTAGAAAATCCTCCAAGGTTGGATGGTTCGCTTCGTTTGACTGTTTGTTTGAGGATGATAAGCCATGCTTAGATCCAATTGAGTACCCAAGAGTTCTTGCATAGACGGCCAAAAATGCGAAGTGAAACGAGCATCTCGGTCGAATATGATGTGCAAAGGTACCCTATGATGACTCACAAGTTCATCAATGTATATACAAGCTAGCCTTGATTTTTGTATGTGTCACGTATGGGTATAAAATATGCCGACTTGGTCAATCGGTCAATGACCACCCCTATGTTGTCATGACCATGAGAGTTACGGGGTAGTTAGTTATGAAGTCCGTGGATTGTGCTCCCATTTCCATATATGGATCTCAAGTTTTTCAAGTAATCCACTTGGATGTTGATTTTCGGCTTTAACCTTCGTACATGTAAGGCACTTAGCTACATAAGTTGCTATGTCTTTCTTCATTCCAGGCCACTAATATTGACCACACAGGTCTATGTACATCTTATCGGAGCCAGGATGAATAGAATAACGAGTTTAATGAGTTTCATTCATGATAAAGATAAGGTTGTCACTATTTGAAATTCGATTTGTGAAATACATCAATCCATTGGGTTTTGTTTCCAATTGAACTAGAAGGTTATGCTCTAATTCGTCTCTTATTCTCCCTTCTCGTTGAACCACTTGTTGAGCCTCTAAAATACTAGTCTCAATATCGCTTTCAATCCCCAAATTTTGTAGCAGCACGGTGGTCTCGTTGACATCTAGACGGATCTTGGTATCAAACCCTCCCAAAGTGTCAAACCATTGTCATCGATCATGAATTTCTTGAAATGAGACCATCTTGTTATGAATCTTTCAACTTAGTGTATCGGCTATGGCATTTGTTTGATTAGGATGGTAACGAATGTCACAGTCCTAATCACTAATCAACTCAACCCAAAAACATTGTCTCATATTGAGATTTTTTTGGTTAAAAACGTGTTGAAGACTTTTGTGATCGGTGTAGACTATACACTGCATTCCATAAAGGTAATGCCTCCAAATCTTCAAGGCAAAAACCACAACACCAAATTTGAGATCGCGAGTCATGTAATTCACCTCATGGACCATCAATTGTCTCGATGCATATGCTATGACCTTTCTTCGTTGCATAAAGACATAAGCAAGGCCTTGTTTAGATGCATCATAATACATGGTGAAGTCGTCGTTTCCATCGGGTAGGGTCAAGATGAGAGCAATGCACAACATATGCTTTAACGTTTCGAAGGCTTCCTCTTGCTTTGGCCCCTACTCGAATGGTTTATTCTTTTAAGTCAAATAAGTAAGTGGTTTCGAGATTCTCAAAAAGTTGAATGTGAATTGCCGTTAATAACCAGCAAGTCCAAGGATAGAGCGAACCTCTGTTGGAGTTGTAGGAACACATCAATTCTTCACAGCTTCCACCTTTGCAGGGTCAACATGAATTCCTTGGCTATTCACGACGTGTCCAAGAAATTGAACTTCCTCAAGCCAAAATTCGCACTTCGAGAACTTCACGTACAATTGTTCTTTCTTCAACAACTCAAGAACTTGTCGCAAACGAAGTTCATGGTCGGTATTGGACTTGGAATAGATAAGTATGTCGTCAATGAAGACAATCACAAACTTGTCTAGATAAGTCTTGCACACTTGATTCATGAGATCCATGAAGATAGTAGTAGCATTTGTTAAACCAAAGGCATAACCATGAACTCATAGTACCCATATCGAGTATGGAACACTGTCTTTGGGATATCATCATTATGGACTTGCAATTGATGATAACCAGAACGTATGTCAATCTTTGAGAAAATGGCAGCTCTCTGAAGTTGGTCAAAAAGATCATCGATACGCGGGAGAAGGTAGCGGTTCTTGAAGGTAAGCTTGTTAAGATCACGATAATCGATGCACATACGAAATGATCAATCTTTCTTCTTCACAAATAGAACACGTGCACCCCAAGGCGAAGAGCTAGGATGAATAAACCCTTATCGGATAGTTCTTGAAGTTGACTAGCTAGCTCTTGCATTCCCGATGGTGCAAGTTGATATGGTGACTTATCCATGGGGTTTGCTCAAGGAATCAAGTCAATTTTAAACTCGACTTCATGCACGGGAGGTAAACCACTAAGGTCATTGGGAAATACTTTGTGGAAAGTCTCGTACAATCGGGACATCCTTAGATCTTTCTTTTGACTTTCGTGTTGACCACATTAGGCCAAGAAAGCTATATAGTTCTTGCTTAAGAATTTTTGGGCTTGAGTGCAAGACATGAGTTTAGCCTTTTGTAGGATTTGTCATTGAATACTTTCAATGTATCCCCAGAAGGTAACGGAACACAAATTCACTTCTCGAAACAATAGATCTCGGCATGGTGTTTGGCTAACACAATCCATACCAATGATAACATCGAAACTTCCAAGTTTCATAGGAAAGATCGATAAAGAAATCATGTGTGTCGAGACTAAAGATTTACAATCACGAATAACGATATCACGGTGATCGGTTCTCTATGGCAACTTTAACGGTGAGTGGTCTTTCTGTTTCGTAGGTTGGCTTAGCAAGAAGGGTTCAAACTCTATATGAGACAAAACTTTTTTATCGACTCCAAAATGAAATAGTATGTGTTAGGATCTCAGCCTCTTGGTTAATCGATTGAACAGATATAGCAGCGGAATAGCTCAGAATTAGACAAATTCAAGCAAGAACATTCGATATAAAGCGATAAAAGAATTTTGTTATAGAGAGAGAATATCGGACAAAAGGAATTGCATTAAGATTGTCGGCCTCAATGGCACGATTACAGGTGAGTCATCCTTCCTTATAAAGGAAAGAATGACGTAGGCTGATGTCACTTGAAAGTGACATGTAACGTTTTATAACTACTGATGTTTAACAACTACTGAAGATGTCAACAACTGACATCTTCTTACAAATGTTCCTAAGTGTTAAACATCTTATTTACAACTACTGAAAAACATAAAACTACTGATACTACAACAACTGAAGAACAACCTCTTCAGTTGTTTACAAGTACTGAAAAGGAAACAAAACTACAGAAAAGTAAACAACTACTGAAAGGAAAAGAAACTACTGATGAGAAAAAACCATCACAACAACTGAAGAAGCCCTCTTCAGCTGTTGTCATCAGCTGTTAGCATCAGCTGATGTCTTCAGTACTTGACATCAGACTTTGTCTTTCAGCTGTTGATCTTCAGTCTTTGTCTTCAGTACTTGTTGAAGTCTTCAGACTTTAGATCTTCAGCTGTTGTCTCAGTCTTTGTCTTCAGTACTTCAGAATACTTCAGCAGTTGTATTCTTCAGACTTTGTAGAACAGCTGATCAGGTCTTCTTCAGCTGTTGTGATGTCCTGTGGGACTTAGAGGTTTCTCTGATCAGGCTCATTGGTTCTTTTGGTCCAACAAACTCCCCCTGAACCAATGCAGCCAAAACCTCTAAGTTATTGACGAGTCCCACTTATTTTGGCAGATAGATTGGTCTTTTTATCCTCTTGATCAGATGAGAAGTGACCCTTTTTCAGCACCGGCCTGGGAAGAAGTCTCTGATGATCTGTTTGCATGATATGGTTGGGAGCTCTGTATTGGGGACTTGGACACTGAGCTGTTACCCCAACCATGAGATCTACTTCCGTGTATCAGCCTATAGGATTCCCTGGTGTAAGCCCTTAGAAACATGATCTGCTCATCCATTGTCAGCACCTCGGGCACACCATCAAACAATCCTTCTCGGCCATACACTTCAGAGATGTACTTGGCCTGTTTTCCATTCTTGAGCTCAACCGTGGTTATTTGTGTAAGCAAACTCATCTGGATGAGTCCTTCTAAGAGCAGGTTGAGCTCATCTTGTTTGAAGTTTTCAGTCTTTTGTAAACCAATCCCTTCTTTATGATTTTATTCTCCAACATCTTTTGGGTGGTTGTTTGGCTTCATAAGCTTTCTTGAACTCTTCTACAATTTCCCAAGGGGACACTACAAGAACCACAGTGATGTCTTCGTCGACAACCCTCTTCACTTGGCCCTTGTATTTTGAAGGAATTTCTTTCTTGACAATCCTGTGTGCCACCCTAGGATCAGGCCATATCCTTACTTTTTCCCTTTGGTATTGAAAGGTATTAGCAAGGGTGTACAATCTTAAGACTTCTTTCTTCATGCTAATCATTGAAGAGGATGTGGCATATGCTTTGTCAATGCTTTTCAGCATTTCCTCATCATGTCTTTGCATCTGTTCCTCTTCAATCTTTATCATCACAGCATGCATTTGAGAAGCAGGAGTGATGGACATTGGATTAGCCTTAGGCAAAGTGATAACTGCAGAGAGTGGCAGTCTGTCTTCATCCTCCCTTTCTTCTTCATCAGCCCTCAGTACCTTTCTTTTCTTTTGTCTAGGTACATCACTGGCAGTGGGTTTGGGGGTAAAGGATTTGTTTTTGGGTTGGATGGTTGGTTTAGAGGGTAAAGGGGTGTTTTAGTGGGTTGTGGAGGTAGTGATTTTGAGGATAGAGGCTTTTCAGACTGTTTTAGCATTTTGGCTGTAAGGGAGGCTTTAGTAAATTTTGTCAGTTCTTTTCGGTTCCCAACCCCAGCTTCATTTAATGCCTCAATCACTAAACCCTTGGAGTATGCTTCAGACGAACAAATCTTGGTGGTTATTGCCAAGATGTTGTCCCTGGTCCAGGCCCTTATTTCTATCAGAGATCTTCCAAGTATTTGGCTACAAATCTAATCATTATCTCCAGCCTTTCTCTTTCTAAGGCATCATAACTAGCCCATCTTGAGTTGATCTCCTCTGTCTCCAACCTTCTGATCTCGGAGTCTAGTTGTTGGATGTCAAAAACCTGCCTATATAACTGATCAATGATTTTATCCATTGAACGGTTATGGTTGGCATCAGCTTCTTTCACCATATCATTCAGCTCCTTCTCCTTCTCAGACTCTCCTTTCCTCTTTTGATATGTGACATGAAAGTCTTTTTGACTTTCATTCACTTCAGCTCTCTTCTCACTCTCCTTCTCTTCTCATGATCAAACTCAGTCTCCTCCACACTTATAACAGCCAACTCCTTCTCATTTACCTTCTCTGATTCTTTCTCCTTCTCCCCATCTGTCCTCTTCCTTTTTCCTTTAACTGACTGACTCTCCCCCTTTTTGGTTGCATTGGGTGCAAGGGTTTGAGCAGTAGAAAGTGATTTGGTCACCAACTCCTCCACCAGGGGTTGTATTATTGTAGGAAGCCTCTCATCAATGGCTTTGATCACTATATCTGTGATCATGGGAGTGATGAGAGGTAGGGATTTTTGAAGGTTAGCAACTGATTGATCAGGATGGTTCTGTTCCTGAGAATCAGTGCCAAAAGCAGAGGCTGGTGGCTTGGAAGTATGTATTGGCTCAGTGTTTAGGGGACCTTCAGAAGAAGGTGCCATCTGTGGGTGTATTGTGGTGGCAGATGGACTTTCATCTGAGACATCTTGGCCAGCAGCTCTTTGAGTCTGCTAACCTCATCCTCTAGGATGGTGTTTTGAGCAACTACATCATAGAGAAGCTCAGGTCATCATCAGTTGATACTGAATCACCTGACCTCCTGACAGAGTCAGGATTAACATGCCTTGAGTGTAGATCAATTATAGCATGTGCCCCTTGTTCTTGGTTCTGGGGACTTCCAGCCTCAGGACTATGTCCTTCATCAGCTGTTGCCGCTGGTGAGGTCTTAGAGATGTTACCAACTGCACCTGGTCATTTGCTGAGTCAGAGGCAGTGGCAGCCTCACCAGAAGGTCGCACCTCCTTGTCTACACCAGGAGATGGAACATGATAACCCCTGTGCTGTGGGTTGACAGAAGCATTGTGATCCCCCTCAGGTGTTGAGGTTATCCCAGTAGTGATTGGTGTCTGGGTGGGGGGTGAGGAATGCAACTGCGTCAGCACTTTTGCAACAATTATTGTAGGGCTTTGAGGGGCGGTTGCATCAGGAGAGGGTGTGGAAGCAGTGTGCACCGGGGCGAGTGGTGCTCTTCAATGGTAATCCCCTCAAGTGAGGAGGATCCCAGCAGTGTGGCTTCCCTTTGAGTGGTTGCATCAGGTTCCTTTTGAGAGGAAACCTGAGCGGCTTCGGTTGGTGGAGTCATAGTCTCTACTGGGGGGTTATTTCCAGTAGAGATAACCTGCTTTGGTGCAGCAGGAGCATCCTCAGGGACTCAACTCCCTGAGTAGCCTTCTTAGGCTTCTTCTTTGTGGGTTTGGAGGGGACTTTGGATGTGGAAGTGGAGGCTGTGGGTTCCAGCTGCGTGGGTTTGCGCAGCTTGGCAGCCTGTTTAAGAGTTTGGTCAGTGTTGTGTCGGGAGTATACCTCCGGCAATACAGCCAAAGCAGGGACTCCCAGACCAACTAGTCCCTCAGCATGAAGCTGATTCTCTATTATGGCCATTAAAACCGAGGATATAGTATCCAACGGTTAGAAAGTGGTTTTGTGGCCATATCCTTGATTTCAAGAAAAATTATTTCAGAAAAGTTTAGTGGTTCTTGTTCAAGGATAGAGAACAGTACCTGTTGCCATCTGGAAGACAGTTGATCCCAAGAAGAAGTCTTCGAGGCCAGGCAAACATTTACCATATGAAATATCAATCGTTCAGCATCTGGAAAATGTTTCTTCAGGATGGTCGAAGCACTAAGATCGCCTTGATATCCATGTTGTCCAAATGAAAGATCAAGTTGGCGCTTAGGATATCCAACAGGGTAGGCAGCATCATCTAATAGTAATATCTGGCGGATGGTAGCAGTAGAGATGACCACCTTATGAGAGTTGATGGACGAATGGATAGATTCTCCATTAACAGTTGCATTCGTCCAAAACTGATGTAGCGAATCGGCATAAATGATTGGATTTAGGAGGAAGGCCGTTTTCAGTGGTGATTGGACCATAAGATCTATAGCATTATCGAATTTGGTCCAGAAGGGCGATTTAGTGAGGTACGCGACACAGTTGTGTCGAGGCTTGAGTTGCATGGTCGCCATTAATGAAGGTGAAAGATTTTCAGAGCTTTTGAAATTTAGGTCGTGAAAGAATGAAAAACTCTGAAAGAGGGATCAGATATATATAGGGTACGGGTTATGAAACGACTGAAGGTTTGGGTTAGTCATCAGTATTTGAAACAACTGATGACGTGGTATTAACTTTCAGAGGTTTGAAACGACTGATGGTATGGTGTGGTCAGCAGTTATAAAAAAACTGAAGACATGGTGTTACAATCAGACGTTGAAACAACTGAAGTCTCTGATTTAGGCATCAGTAGTTTTAAAAACTACTGAAGACAAGTTGGACTTCAGATGTTGAAACAACTGAGGACTTGGTATTAGTCATCAGTAGTTGTGAAACTACTGAAGACCCTGGTTGTGCCATCAGTTGTTGTAAACAACTGAAGACTTGGTGTTAGTCATCAGTAGTTGTGAAACTACTGAAGACATGGTATTGCTTCAGTTGTTTATGAAGAAACAGCAGTTTGTGAACTACTGAAGAGAGAGTACTCATCAGTAGTTGTCGTCAATTCATAGCCTTTCAGCTGTTTCATACTGTCCTCAACAACTACTCATCAGCCTTTTTGCTGTTTTCAGTTGTTCATAGGACATCAGTACTTATCTGTTTCTACTGATTTCAGTAGTTGTAACTACATCAGTAGTTTAGAACAGATAAAGTACAGTACTTAAAGCATTTAGCCTTCAGTAGTTATAAAAACTACTGAGGGTAAAATAACTCATCAGTACTTATATGTGACATGGTTACCAATGATCATCAGTAATTACTGAGATCATCAGTAGTTGTCACTTATTCTAGCTGCAGCATACCAAGCCTTAACACCAGGTTGTGGAAAGTTGAACTATCCAAAGGCTTAGTAAAAATGTCTGCAAGCTCATCAGCACTAGGCACAAAATAGGATTAATTAGACCCTTTTCAAAACAATCTCTTATAAAATGATGTCTAATTTCTATATGTTTGGTCTAGAGTGCTGGACTGGATTTTTGACAATGCAAAGAGCTGAAGCACTATCCATTAATAATGGAGTCTTAGTCTCTGTAATGCCATAATCCAAAAGTTGATTCTGAAGCCAGAGTACTTGGGATGTACAACTTGCAGCAGCAATGTACTCGGCTTCAGCAGTGGATGTAGCAACAGATGTTTGTTTCTTACTCTGCCAAGAAATCAAACAGTTGCCTAGGAATTGACATCCACCAGAAGTTGATTTCCTGGTCAACTTACACCCTGCATAGTCACTATCAGAGAAAGCAACTAATTTGCAAGAATGTCCAGTGGAATACCATAGCCTAGAGATTGTGTACCTTGCAGATATCTAAAGATCCTCTTGACTGCAATCAGATGAGACCTTAGGTGCAGCCTGAAATCTAGCACAAACACATGTAGCAAACATAATATCTGGTCTAGAAGCTGTTAAATACATCAAGGAACCAATCATACATCTGTAAAGAGTTTCATCAACATCTTTACCTTTCTGATCAACATCCAATTGTGTGGTGTTGCACATGGGAGTAGAACAGGGTTTACAGTTTTGTAAATCAAACTTATTCAAAAGATCTTTTGTGTATTTAGACTGATGAATAAAAATTCCATCAGCTTTTTGTTTGATTTGCAAACCTAGAAAGAACTGTAATTCTCCCATTGCACTCATTTCAAACTTCTGTTGCATTAAGTTTTGGAATTCCTCACACAATTGGGGATCAGAGGATGCAAATATAATATCATCAACATAAATTTGAACAAGTAGCTTATGCTGATCCACCTTCTTAATAAATAAAGTTTTATCTATGGAGCCTCTAGTGAAATTATTCTGTAGAAGAAAGTTTGATAAGGTCTCATACCAGGCTCTAAGTGCTTGTTTCAACCCATAAAGAGCTTTATCAAGCTTATATACCCATTCTGGGTGCTTATTATCCTCAAAGCCTGGTGGTTGACACACATAAACTTCTTCTTTTATGTTACCATATAGAAAAGCACTTTTGACATCCATTTGAAAAACTTTAAGATTGTGGAGTGCAGCATAGGCTAAAAACAATCTAATTGCCTCCAGTCTGGCTACAGGGGCAAAGGTTTCATCATAATCAATACCTTCTTCTTGTGCAAACCCTTGCACAACCAGTCTGGCCTTGTTCTTAACAATTAGCCCATTTTCATCAGTTTTATTCCTAAACACCCATTTAGTGCCTATTGCACACTTACCTGGGGTAGAGGAACAAGCTCCCACACTTGCTGTTTTTTGAACTGAAGAAGCTCAAGCTGCATGGCTTCAACCCATCCATTGTCTCTCAAAGCTACATGATAGTTCTTTGGCTCTAGTGACTGATGAAGAGAGCATAGAAGCAGAAATTGGACAACTGGCTTCTGGTTGAAACACCAGCATTGATATCACAAGTGTTTGTAGGACCTTCAGCAGCAAGCAGATGTTGATGCAGAGATTCTTAAACCATGAAGATGGTGGCAACTCAAATGAAGTTGAGGATGCAGAAATCTCATCAGCATTTGTTGTGGATGGTGCTGCTGGAGCTACAGGAGCATCAGTTTAGAGGACACAGGCAGTTGGTCACTAAACCTGAAGAGGTGATTACTACTATCATCATCATCTCAGTAGTAACACCAGGTGGTGAACTGTTGACAGGAGCAACAGCAGGAGATTGATAAGGAACATATTGCAGTATGTCCAAATCAAAGAGCTCCACAGGGCTTTGTGGAATCTTGTCCTTTGGAGATTCATTGAACTTGACATGTAGAGTCTCTTCAACCATCTTTGTTCTGTAGTTGAAGACTCTGTATGCCTTGCAAGTTGATGAATAACCAACAAAGTACCCTGCATCCACCTTAGGATCAAATTTCTGGAGCTGATCCTTTGTGTTGAGAATGAAACAGGGACACCCAAATGCTCTAAAGAATGAAATGAGAGGGGCCAAATGATGTAGAACTTCATATGGAGTTCATCAACCTCTGATTTATTAGCACTCTATTCTGCACATAGCATGCTGTGTTGACAGCTTCAGCCCAAAAGGTCAATGGCAGTCCAGAATCAGCCAACATAGACCTTGCAGCTTCAATGAGGGTCCTGTTCTTTCTCTCCACAACTCCATTCTGTTCAGGAGTTCTTGGAATACTAAACTGCCTCTTTATTCCCTTGGAAAGGTAGAACTCATCAAGTGTATTGTTCCTGAATTCTGTTCCATTGTCACTTCTAATACACTTGACTGAGAGGGAATACTGCTTCTCAGCATACAACACAAAGTTTATGATCTTCTGTGCAGCTTCATCCTTTGAATGTAGAAAGAAAGTCCATACAAATCTGGAGTAATCATCCACAATTACCAGACAGTATTTCTTCTTTGCCATGCTCATCACTCTCACAGGACCAAAGAGATCCATGTGAAGAAGTTGTAAGCAGGCAGTGGACTTTGGTTCTTCAATAGGTGGAAAGAAACCTTGTGCTGTTTTCCTTTCAAACAAGCAGTGCAGTTGTTTTCACACTTGAACTCCTTCATAGGCATCCCCTTACTAAACTATGGTGTATCAGCTGATTCATGTTCTTGAAGTTAACATGTCCCAGCCTTCTATGCCATAGATTAGATTCTTGAGGAGAGGCCTTGGAAAATAGGCAAGGATGGCCTTTGAGATCTATTTTCTTGGAAAGATCTAAGGCATACACTCTTCCTGTCCTGTTGGCCTTCAGGAGAGTGTGAGCATCCAATACCTTGTCAATCAAACTCAGAACTTTAGATGACAGAATCCTGCAGTTCTGGCTTGTGAAAAGGGCAACATGGCCTTTGTCACACAATTGACTGACACTCAAGAGGTTATACTTGAGATTTTCCACATGGTTGACATCATCAAACTTTATCCCCATTGGAAACAAAGCCCTTCCCGATGATGTAACCTCTTGCATCATTGCCAAAGGAAAAAAAAACCCTTCCTTCCTGGAGAGTAGTCATTAAGAAGTGAGTTGCTCCCAGTCATATGCATAGATCCCCCACTGTCTACATACCAGATGCTACTTTGGCATGTTGAAGAAACCTGCATTAATAAACAATCAGTTAGTTTTGGAGACCCAAACCTTTTTGGTTTTGGGCCTGGTCTCATCAATAGATGGTAAACTAACAGGTTTATTGGGCACAATAGCTTGAGGTGAAGGAGATGGTGTAGAAGAGGAATCCTTTGGCTTGGATCTCCTTTTCTGGGGTTTCAACACAGGGCCATCAAGTTGGTTACCTCTTCCCAACAGATGTTGAACCATCATTACCAGCTGTGTCTGATTCTGGGAAAGAGCTTTCAGCTCTTCAGACACATTGGTATTGGGTTTGATGATGAGTTCTTGTGTTGCACCATCTTCTTTTGAGCAACCTCAGCTGTTGCCTGTTGCACTCCTTCCCTTTTAGATTTCTTTTGGACATAGGAGTAACAGGATTTGATGCTGCTGGTACAAACTTGGACTCAAACTCAGTTTTCATTTTAGCCAAGTTTTCTTTAATTTTCTCCTTTTGTTTGAGTTGGATCCCTTTTTGTACCAACAATCATCTGTGAGATGATTGAATAGACCACATATTTCACATGGTTTCTTCTTCATCTTCTGTTGATCATCAACTGAAGAAGATGAAACTACTGAAGACTTGCTCTTCAGCAGTTTAGAAGCACTTTTTGCCTTCTTGTCAACTCCCTTAGTAGGCTTCAAATCCTTCCTACTGACAGTTTTCTTCTCTTTAGTGTTGTCAGTTATTGGGATTTGAACTCCAGATGTTATCCCCTGCTCTCCAGTACCCTCAGTACTTCTAGGGATAACACTTGGGTTGATCAACTCATTGATCATGTGAGTGTCAGCAGTTGAACCATCAATATCAGCTGATAGGTTCACAGAGGGATTACTACTGACTTCAACTACTGATGGTGCTTTATCAAGTAGTGAATCACATGATGAGGTGGATTGGTCATTACTTTCTCCATCAGATTCTACTCCTGCTCTTGAAGCAAAATCTGTAGGAGGAGCAGTGTGATTATAACCAATTCCAAACTTCACATTGGAAGCTGTTTGCTTACTAAGAAGCATTTCAAAGCCCTTGCAAGATTGTACCCATCGATCACACTCTACTTGGGTGACAGCAAGAGTATCTTTGAGGTCTTTGTACTTCTCTAAGAGTACATCCTCCCTAGCCTTATCATCAGAGATTTGGCATTTTAATTTATAAATCTCATCAGTTTTCTCTTTCAGCACAGACTCAAACTCACTTTATTTTTGGAAATTATTTGTTCTAGCTCTACATTTTTATTGATTAAAGCCATATTTGCTTCTCTAATAGAGGCAAATGCTGCTATGCAAGTTTCAGAACATAATTTGGCCTTAGCCTCAGAGGATACCTGTGATACCTGTGTTGAAGAGGTACTTGAGGATGATCCATCAGAGGATTCCAAAGTCATGAGAGCTAGATTTCCAAAAGGATGTTCACCACCATGTTGACCAGCACCTGAGAACAGTTGTTCATTACCAGACACATCATCTGGTAAGCTGCTCCAGTCAACAACTCCTGGTGTGAAGAAGTTGTGTGTTGAAGTTGATTAGGTTGATGAGATTGGGATGGTTGAGGCTCAGGGAGTGCATGTGGTTGCTGAGCAGTGGGTGCTTGAACCTGGCCTGGTTGTGGCATGTAATAGCAGGGGTATGGATATGGCATTGGCCCCTGTGGAACAAAATATGCAGGAGATTGTGGTTGATGATGATAACCAGAATTGACAGGTTGTTGCCCTCTGTTTTGTTGACTATTGCCAGGGTAAGTCACAAAAGGTGCAGGAGAGTTAGATCCAGATGATCTACATTCTCTTGCAAAGTGTCCAAGCCTGTGGCATTTATGGCACTTCAACTTACTCTTGTCAAAACCAACTTTGGTTTTGCCAGAGAGTCCTGGGAATTTCCTTCCAGTTCTTTTGTAGAACTTCTGAGATCTGATATTTATCAAGGCCATTTGGCTCAAAATATCCATCTCTTCTAAGTCATCATCAGCAATCCCCTTGAGATCATCCATGATGAAACATAGATTGTCACTATTACTACCAGCAGAATAACTATCAACACTCACAAGGCAGGCTCAGAAGTGTTTGTAGAGAAATCAATATGCTCATCATACTGGCTTTCAGATGACGCATATTCTGCTTGATGTCCAATCAGGGCAGTGTTCCCTTGGACAAAATCCTCAGTGAGCTTGCCAGATGAAGCCAATTTCCTTTTCTGCTCTATCTCTCTCTCGAATGTAAGCAGTTTCCCATGAAGTTGGGTGAGAGAGGCGATCAACATCAGCATTTGAGCGTAGAACAATGGTATATGTGTTCCATCTCTCAGGCAGTGATCTTAGGAATCTATGGTTCATCTGATCCCTGGTATTCATGTTAAACCATTTTCAATTCAGAGATTAAACATGAAAACCGCTCAAATTGTTGAGTCAGAGTCTCACCCTTTCTATGAGAGAAAGTCTCATATTGTTGGGCGAGGATTTCCCTGTTGTTTGCTAAAACCTCATCAGTACCACCAAATTGTTCTTTGATGGCTTTCCAGAGGTCATGAGCAGACTCACAATGCAGAAGCCCAGAGTAAATCTCATTAGGAATAGCCATAGCCAAAATTCCATGGGCTTTTGCATCGATTTCAAACAACTTCTTGTCCTCATCGGAGTATTGCTCCTTCTTCTTTGGAACCAACTGGTTTGTTTCGGATCATTCACCATTGGCTTATGTGGTCCATGTACCACAGATGTCCAACAACCTGAGCTATTGACAGACAGGTGATGGAGCAATCTTCTTTGCCAAATGTTATACTCATTCCTCACCAAGATCGGAGGCTTGGTAGAGGATCCAGTATTGAAAGGATCATTCGAAGAAGTAGTCATTGTGGAAAATCAGACAGATTCAAGTAAAATCACAATAAATTTAGCTCAGAACCACACAAAACCTCAAATAAAACGGCCAGAAGCGATACACTCTCAATCTCTATAACAGATCCTTGTGAATTTGCTAATTCGATCAAACTTAGAGCGATTGAACAGTTTCAATGATCAATTGTTAGATCGATCAATGATTAACCTGCTCTGATACCATTTGTTAGGATCTCAGCCTCTTGGTTTAATCGATTGAACAGATATCGCAGCGGAATAGCTCAGAATTAGACAAATTCAAGCAAGAACATTCGATATAAAGCGATAAAAGAATTTTGTTATAGAGAGAGAAATATCAGACAAAAGGAATATTGCATTAGATTGTTGGCCTCAATGGCACGATAACAGGTGAGTCATCCTTCCTTATAAAGGAAAGAATGACGTAGGCTGATGTCACTTGAAAGTGACATGTAACCGTTTTAAATACTGATGTTTAACAACTACTGAAGATGTCAACAACTGACATCTTCTTACAAATGTTCCTAAGTGTTAAACATCTTATTTACAACTACTGAAAAACATAAAACTACTGATACTACAACAACTGAAGAACAACCTCTTCAGTTGTTTACAAGTACTAAAAAGGAAACAAAACTACAGAAAAGTAAACAAACTACTGAAAGGAAAAGAAAACTACTGATGAAGAAAAACCATCACAACAACTGAAGAAGCCCTCTTCAGCTGTTGTCATCAGCTGTTAGCATCAGCTGATGTCTTCAGTACTTGAACATCAGACTTTGTCTTTCAGCTGTTGATCTTCAGTCTTTGTCTTCAGTACTTGTTGAAGTCTTCAGACTTTAGATCTTCAGCTGTTGTCTCAGTCTTTGTCTTCAGTACTTCAGAAATACTTCAGCAGTTGTATTCTTCAGACTTTGTAGAACAGCTGATCAGGTCTTCTTCAGCTGTTGTGATGTCCTGTGGGACTTAGAGGTTTCTCTGATCAGGCTCATTGGTTCTTTTGGTCCAACAGTATGTAGGCATAAGAATTATTAGTAAGGAACATACCTATTTAGTTTTATGAGTATTTAACGATACAGGTAATGCATCAAAAGAATTATGTCATAAAAGTTGAGGTTGGGTTTAATATACCGTTCACCTATCGGTGTTTGCTTGTGCTTGATTTGCGTTGATGTTGAAAGTACATCCTCGGGCTTGTGGAACATTACCCGCAAAATGAGGGCTGGTGGGCAGAAGTGAACATGATCCCCATAATTGTAGCAAATACGATTTGCAACCATCACTACATTATTAGGTGTAGGGTGACAAGTCGCCACCAAGTGTCTATATTTACGACACAAAGTACAGATGCGGCATGGAGCGATCCCCGGATGATGAGACTTAGAAACCTTGCACATAGGTTGAGGACCAGCATAGACCCTAGCTACAAGTACTTATGCCATGGGTGCAACCATAATTACAAGTTGTCTTTGAGGTGGTTTGAGTGCAGCCACAACATAGTTACTGGCCGGTGTGAACTTGCGTATCTTGTTATTGTTATTGTTGTAAGACAGTTCAGCTTTGGTCTCCTTAACAACTTCAATAACCATCTTCTCCACCTTCTTAGCACGCTTCACATACATGGTGCCTGTTCGTATATTATTCTCGGAAAGTTAAGCGGTGATAGTGATGGCTTCCTCAAAAGTTGTTGGTCGACTACCCACCATAAAATCTTGGATTTGGGGTGGTACCCCCTTGATGAACTTCTTAATGTTGCGAGAAACGGTGTCGACCATATGGGGAAACAGAATGCTTAACTCATGATGCCTAGTTGAGTAGGCCAAATGATCACCACAATCTTCCTTAAGGTTCCAGAATTCCTCCTCTAGCTTTTGCAGTTCACTCCTCGAGAAAAACTTAGAGATTGAAATGTTCTTGAAGTCGTCCCAAGTGAGTGCTAACACAACATCAGCACCACGGTTCCTTTTCTCGCTATTCCACCAAGTAAGTGTCCTTTGTTGGAGCATACTAGTGGCATAACAAACCTTGAGTGCCTCGGCACACTCATAGTTAATAAAGGTATTCTCCATGCTTTCGAACCACTCTAGAAGACTAGTGGCTCCTTCCTTTCCACTATAGCTAGTGGGCTTGCATGAACTAAAGTGTTTGAAAGTGCAGGCTTGATTGTTGCGCCCTTGGTTCGTGCTATTTTCTCCTTGACCATTTCCATTGTTGATAGAATTGGTTATCAAAGTGCTATTATGTTTAGCTACCATGGTTGAGACGACAGCAGCCATTTTTCGTGCAATCATGGCGGCTAACTTGCGGTCGGAGCTTCCACGCTTTTCATGGTAAGTAGACATTGAAGATCATGTATAGGTTGGACTCACCTTAGTTTAGATTGTTTGCTTTTGATTGTAATAGGTCTTTTATTAATATCCTTTTGTATGTATTTAGATTTATGTTATTTTGCAGTCCAGCGAAACTGTGAGAGAAATTATAGTTTTTCCCAGAGTTAGCTGACTAGTTCGCTGTGCGAAACTACTGTTTCTGCCGGGCGAAACTATAGTTTCGGCAGACCAGTTTTGCTGACAACGAAACTGTCTGTCAAACTAAGACTGCTATATATAGAATTTGATCATTCTCATTGTGGGATAGCTTACAAAACCCTAATCATTAATCATTGTTGCAAGTTACCTTTTCAAAGCAGTTATTACATAGAAATATCATTGTGCTCATTGTTATTGATTGTTATGATGTTCATTGTCTTATTTTGAATGAGTTCTTATTGTGTTCAATCTTCTTTGATCATCTTGTTTAGTTTGTGTGTTTTTAATCGAACGATTCTTCATCTCATTTGCACTATTATATGATCAAAAACAATATGGTATCAGAGCCTTGGTGCTCATGATTTGTTAAGTTTTTGGTTGTTTTAGTTTAATATCAAGTTTCCATCAATTTTCAGTTCAGTAGAGTGTGTTTTTGGTATGCAAAATTGATTGAGTTTTGCTAGTTTTGTGTTGTGAAAGTTCTGTTAATCATCAGATCTCAAATTCATTGAGTTTTTGATGATTTCAAATTGATTTTGGGTTGAAAAAGGGTTTAAGGTTTGACTAGCAAAACTAGTGTTCTTACCACGAAACTGCGATGATCTTCTTGCAAAATTATGGGTGTTATAACAATTGAAATCGTTTTCTAGTTGTTCTACGAAACTAGTCTCTTTGAATGAAAGTTCACCAGTGCTTGTGAAGGTTTAACAAGCAAAATTGTTGCTGAAAGTAATTTTGAACGAACGTTCAAGCTTGTTTCGTGTGAACTTATCAGCGAAAATAAGCCTTTTGTGACATTCGGCTAGTGAAACTGCTGCCGAAATTATCAGCGAAATTACCCAACTCAGCAAAATTAGCCTTCTGTATGAATTTTGTCTGCGAATTTACCTACTTTCTGTGAAACTACTGAATTTTCAGCGAAATTGTCTCTTCTTAGGCCGAAACTACATCAATCCCAATGAAACTACAATGTCAAAGTTAACATCACTCACTCTTGCCGATCTTGAAAGTTTTGCTCCCAATAGGCCACCAAGACTCATTAACGAAGATAATTTCAAAGATTGGAAGAGATGTCTCAAAGCTTTCTTCTTCTACAATGACCACAACCAATGGGAATCAATTATTTTTGGTCCTTACATACCAACTGTCACTGTTTGTGATGTTGTCTGTCAGAACAAGGACCCGTCTTCTTTCATTGACAAGGATCTGAAGTTGATCGATCGTGACCAAAAGGCTTTTGGTGCTTTAACACTATGCTTGGCACCAAACATCTACAATCGTTTTGCAGAGCAAAAAAAATGCTAAATCTCTTTACAATGTCCTATGTGAGTTCTATGATGGTAACGATGATCTGGTAAAGGATAAGAGCATTCAAGTTGAGAAGGAATTCAATTCCTTTGTTGGATACAATAATGAGAGTCTAACAGATCTCACAAATTGTTTCTTGACAGTTTCAAGCACCTTAAAGAAATACGATGAAAAGCTCTCAAATAGTGAACAAGTTAATAGGCTACTAGACTCTCTCCCACCTCAGTGGAGCATTCAAGTGCGGATGCTAAAGCAAGAAGAGGGTTCACAGACTACAAGCTGATGGATATTATCAATAAGCTTAAATCCTTTGAGTTGGACATGAAGAGATGGGAACTTAACCAAACCATGATGCCTACATCCAGTTTTACTCAAAATGCTGCTTTACTGTCATCCGCTACAAGCTCTCAAATACAGAATTCAGTTCAAGGTGGAATTAATACAAGTAGTTTCTTAGGAGGTAACGTTAGTGTTGGAAGAGATCAGGCTAACTCTAAGGCAAATATTAAAACTTCAATTCCATAAAAAATGGCTCTTTTTGGAATGTTTGTTCAAAGCTATGAAGCACTTGTAGCTGGAGAGTTGAAAGGGAAGGGAATGACTATGGAGGACATGTATTAGGTGAATCCTGATGATCTTGAAGAAACTGACATTCAGTGGCAAATGGCAATGTTGACAAAGCTCGAATTTTTATGGACCGCACTCGATGAAAGAACTTTGAAGGTCAAACATCTAATTCAAAACTAGGATTTCAAAAGTCCAAACTTAGATGTTTTAACTATAAACAATTGGGACATTTCAAACGTGAATGTCCATTACCAATTGTCACCGATTCCAATAATTCAGGAGTTTTAAGATTAACAATTGAAAGGGAGAAGGAAGATCTGAATCATAAAAAGGAGACTGCCTTGATCTCTAATGTTGTTTGGAGTATAGAGGTTGAAGAAACAAGAACTTAGATAAATTATGCTTTGGTAGCTGAGTTTGTGAAAAGGAAAGGGAAGGAAGATAGTGAAGATGAATTTGATCCTTTCAAGGAATTCAAAGAGGAGGCTAAGCTGTCTGAGAAAGAGAAAGAAGAGAAAGATGAGAGAATGAAAGCAGGTAAATCTGAAGGTCTAAAGAAGGAAGGAAGTTCATCCACTGAGCAAGGAAAGGATTATGATGATGATATTGTCACTGTTGAGGAAAGCAAGTCAAGTACTCCGGTGTGCCAATGTGAAAAGGCCTTAGTGTTGGAGCATATATAGTCATATATAGTGTGTCCGTCACTTGTCGAATAGTCTAGGCTTAATGTTATACACCTGATATGTTGTAAACACATGAAACTGGGTCATTCGCAGGAGCATATGCGAATGAGACTCAGTCGTACGACTGAGCCATGCTAATGGACCAACCGTGCGACTGAGAGATGTGATTGGGACATTCATAAGACTGAACCATAAGAATGGTCCAGTCGTACGATTGAACCATACGCATGGTCCAGTCGTACGATTGGACCATACGCATGGTCCAATCGCACGAATGGGCCCAGTCGCATCTAATATGGGCCGAGGCCTATATATATATCAGTTTTAATATGTAGAAGGGGAGAGGGTTGAGATAGGAGTCTGCCCGGGAGCCTAGGGCTACCGGATGAGAGGGGAGATCATGCTCGATCTTCCCCTTGCCAAGAGTCTTGATTCTTATGTTGTAACGAACTTGTAATCGTTAGGTTTTATCAATGAAACCATTCAATTATAGTTCGTGTTATTGTTTGACTTTTGGTTTGTGCTGTTGTTTATCCTTCCGTCAAGAACATGCTCGGATGTTTACCGATCCAGCGACTTCACAATTGGTATCAGAGCCGGTTACTGCTGGAATTATCTAAAAATCATTCTAGCAACCCGAGCTCTTGATTTCTGGATTGAATTTCCGATCTTGACGTTAAACCCACTTCGTGTTCTTCGTGTTTTGCTCAGATCTTGTTACGTGTGTTGCTTCTATGTTGAAATCGAATTCGAAACCACGTTCCTGTCACCCTTTCGAATCTGATGATGTCTACTTTGTTTCGGTTCATGTTGAATTCGTTAGATTAGGGTTTTGGGCAGCCCTGGTGGCTGCAGATCTGAAAATCTGCATGCAGACCCGTTCATGCAACTGGGCCATGCGAATAGACCATTCGTACGACTGGGCCATGCGAATGGACCATTCGTACGACTGGACCATGAGAATTAGCCATTCGTATGACTGGACCAGTCGTATGTTCAGTTGTGCGACTGGACTAGTCGTATGTTCAATCGCACGAATGAGCCATCCGCATTGACTCATTCGCATTTGTTCCAGACTAAAAAAAAAAGTCTGGAACAGCTTCTTGCACGGATTTGAAGATGAGCAAAGCATATTCACCCAGAGGTTCGTTTGTCAAATAAGTTCGATGTGTACCCCATTATTCGTCGGATTTCCAGAATAGGTGAATTTAATTGGAACACGAAAGAGAGAAGAGAAGATGTCAGCAGTTGTTGCTGATTTTGTGGGGTAGTCAGGAGCATCTGACTACTTATGGGCCAATCAAGTTATATTTATCTGCACAGAATGGATTCTGCTTCTTAGGGGGAATCCTTGTATATAGAAAGTGAAGACGCAATCAAAAAGTGATGATGTGAACCGGTTTCCGATGATGAATCTTCGTGCGTGCTGATTTGGTTGATATTGTCAGCTGTGGATTGGAACCTTCAACCTTTTTCCCAATACACCGTGTCAAGACGCAAGGAGAGCACAATGTCTATATATTGGGATATGCTTAATGTGAGGGGGGATTTCTGCAGGTGGTGATGTTAATCAGGTTATCCTGTGTGAAGATTGAAGCAATGGAAAACTATTCGTATCATTATCTGGAAAAATCAGTGATATGGGGAATCTTGCTGCTGTGATGGTGTTCTGCAAAGTAAACGAAAGCTATTGTGCCTAAATTCATTTTCAGGGATGAGGTAGTAACATGACGGATCGGCAACATTGGCTAAAATGGTTTTCATTTGATTCTATTGGCAACCAGAGCAAAGATTGACTGAAGATTGTAAGAGGTGTTATCTACTATTCGCAAGCAACGTACAAGGGGGAATTTGTTGGAGCATATATAGTCATATATAGTGTGTCCGTCACTTGTCGAATAGTCTAGGCTTAATGTTATACACCTGATATGTTGTAAACACATGAAACTGGGTCATTCGCAGGAGCATATGTGAATGAGACTCAGTCGTACGACTGAGCCATGCTAATGGACCAGCCGTGCGACTGAGAGATGCGATTGGGACATTCGGTAGACTGAACCATAAGAATGGTCAAGTCGTACGATTGAACCATACGCATGGTCCAGTCGTACGATTAGACCATACGCATGGTCCAATCGCACGAATGGGCCATACGCATGGTCCAATCGCACGAATGGGCCCAGTCGCATCTAATATGGGCCGAGGCCTATATATACCAGTTTTAATGTGTAGAAGGGGAGAGGGTTGAGATAGGTGTCTGCCCGGGAGCCTAGGGCTACCGGATGAGAGGGGAGATCATGCTTGATCTTCCCCTTGCCAAGAGTCTTGATTCTTATGTTGTAACGAACTTGTAATCGTTAGGTTTTATCAATGAAACCATTCAATTATAGTTCGTGTTATTGTTTGACTTTTGGTTTGTGCTGTTGTTTATCCTTCCGTCAAGAACATGCTCGGATGTTTACCGATCCAGCGACTTCACAATTAGCAGCTGAAAAGGTGGTGATAGGACTTGCATATGAGGTAATTCAAGATATGTGTTCATCTGTTTGAAAAATAAGATTATTTGGGATTTATAAAGCTAATCGGTTATTAATTGATAATGAAAAATATTTAAAACAAATTAATGAGGAACTTAAATCAATGAATCAAAATATTTTGTTAAATTAAATCAGGCTTTAAAAGAAAATGATCATTTAAAACGAATCGTTTTGGAAAGAGATGTTGAGATTAACACTTTGACTGAAAGAGTTGCCCTTGCTGAATTTGAAACAAGAAAACTTCAGTCAAAGTTAGACTAATGGACCATATCACGAATGAAACATGATGATTTATGTAAATCTCAACGGGGAGCTAGGATTAAAACGGGATTGGGATATGAAAATGTAAAGGTTTATCCTCCACCTAGTACATATTGTTATTCTCCTATGCCTGTTCCTCATCCTTCTAATGATTTAATCAAAACTGATACTGACAATATCTTTGCAGGTTTAGAGGGTGTTAATTCTAAGCATGTTCGTGAAGACTACGACTATGGACCAACTAGTGGGCTTGGATGCGCTAGTATTAGTACACTTGATTTTTAGTAGTCTGTTTTAGATCATAAGTCTAGTTTAAATTCTGTCTATGATTCTAGTTCTTCTGTAACCAACTCTATTGCATCATGTTCTCATGATGTTTCTATTTCATCTTTAAATTCTGTTCACCGTTGTGATGTCTTTTGTTCTGATAATGATAGTGGTGCAATTGATCTCTCTACAAAGCCTAATGAGAGACTTAAAACTACTTGTTTTGATAAATTCTTTTTTGATCCAATTCCATCTTTTTCTCCATTAAATATCTCTTTATCACATGAAAGAGTTGCAACTTTGTTTGAAGCTTGCACCAGTGGGACTAGTTCTACTAGTACTTCAGATGATCATTCATCTACTTTTGTAAATAATAATTCTTGTCCTCATAAACTTTGATTTTGTGGCATGTATGTGATGTCTTTTGACATTGATTCTAGTGCATCTGAATGTGATGAGGAAATTCACATTGATCATATTCCGATCTCATCACATCACAGACCTAGACACAAACCACATTGTTTTAGGTGTGGTCAAGAGGATCATCTTGTCAAGGATTGTCCTGCACTTTTTCATGGTCATGTTAATAGGAACCTTTTTGGAAATAAATTAACAAAATTAGTTAATAATTTCTTTTGCAAAAAACCTGCTTCTTCTAAAGCCAAAGTTGTTCAAACTTGGATTCCTGTTGCACCCGGTTAATCTGTACTTTCTTTGATCACAGAAGTCATCTACTAAGATTGTAAACAACGTATGGCACGTAGACAGTGGATGCTCCAGACATATGATGGGCTTGAAAGATTTGCTGAATAGTTATCGAATTATAAATGGAGGATATGTCTCTTTTGCTAGTGGCAAAAAGGGTGGAAAGATGATTGGTCAAGGAGAAGTTTCTAACGGTTCTTTAAGTATGGAGAAAGTCAACTATGTCCCTGAGCTTGCTTTTAATATCTTGAGTGTCTCTCAAATCTACGATAAAGACATTCTAGTTTTGTTTAAATCCAATGAGTGTTTATTCTTAAAATCAGAGATTGTTATTTAGAAGATTTGATTCTTATGCGAGCTCCGAGAATGCATGATACATATCTTCTTGATATGAACTCAAGCGAGTCAAAGTCTACTGCAACCTGTCTTCTTTCAAAAGCTTCAACCTTTGAGTCTTTTTTATGGCATCGCCGATTGGGTCACGTTAATGTTAAAATAATAAACAAATTAGTCAAAAACAATCTTGTTAGAGGACTTCCTTTAAAACATTTTTCTGTGAACGAAAAATGTATGGCTTGTGCCAAGAGCAAACAACATAAGAAACCACATAAGCCCAAACTTGAAAATAGCTAACTTGTCCCCTCGAGTTGTTACATACTGATTTGTTTGGCCCAATTAGCGTTAAATCAATTGCTAAGAAATCCTTCTATCTTGTTGTTACAGATGATTTCTCGAGGTATTCATGGGTGAGAATCCTTGCTCACAAGGGGAAGGTTGCTGAGGAATTGCAGAAGTTAATATTTTCAATCGAGACGATAAGCAAGAGAAAGGTTTTAGCCATGAGAAGTGACAATGGTACTGAATTCAAAAATCAGATTCTTGATTCGTTTTGTGCTCAAAAAGGAATTGTGAGGCAATTTACTGCTACAAGGACGCCTCAATAGAATGATGTAGCTGAATGAAAGAATCGCACTCTTATTGAACCCGCCCATACAATGTTGATAGAATCATCGTTAACCATTATCTTTTGGGCTAAAGCTGTAAACTATGCTTCATACGTTCTAAACTGAGTGCTGATAGTCAAGGACAAAATGAAGACACGTTATGAACTTTTTCATAAACGGAAACCTTTAATTGACTTCTTTCGACCATTTGGTTGTTCTTGCACACTCCTGAATACTCAATCCTAAAAGACAAAGTTCAATGTTGTGTCTGATGAATTTTACTTTCTCGGTTATTAATCTTCTCAAAAGGCTTATCGAGTATATAACAATAGAACATGTATTGTTCAAGATTCGTTCTATGTTGATTGGCAGGAGTCTAACTCCTCTAACGTTCGATCTGAACCAGCATGGTTCTTTGAATCCGATACTGTGTTTAATTCTTTTAATCTTCCAGTTTTTGATGATGATGTGTCCATCTCAAATGTTCAAACAAATATTATTTCCTCAACCTCATTTCCTGTTGATTCCACCTCTTCAGCAAATGATGCCACATCAATTGATGTTGGATCATCTTCTCCATCATTTGATCTTTCACCTACACCTGTTTCTACCCCTCTTCCTTCATCACCGACATTTCTTCCTCCATCACCAACACCTAATCAGTCTCTCTCACCCTTATCCACTCCTTCAAAATTTGCTAGCGAAACTTCTCCAAACATCTTGCCTTTATCCACAGATTTCAAAACTTTGAAAGATCATCCTCATGATAACATTATTGGATCTATCTCTGTTGGAGTTCGAACGCGGAGTCAATCTGGTTTGATTAATATTTGTCTATTCTCTTGCTTTATCTCTCAAATTGTTCCAAAAAGCATGCATGCAGCTCTCCAGGATCCCTGCTAGGTGGAATCAATGCAATTGGAGCTTCAATAATTCAGAAAACTCAAAGTATGGACTTTGGTTGAATTACCTCCAAACAAATGCCCAATTGGTATCAAATGGGTTTTTAAGAACAGACCAAATGATCGTGGTGTTGTGGTGCGTAACAAGTCAAGATTGGTTGTACAAGGATTTGCTCAAGAAGAAGGGATTGACTATACTAAAGTTTTTGCTCCTGTCACCCGTCTTGAAGCAATAAGGATTTTTCTCGCTCATGCTGCTTATAAACAATTCAAGGTCTATCAGATGGATGTGAAGTGTGCTTTCCTTTATGGAGATATTGATGAGGAGATATATGTGTGCCAACCACCAGGTTTTGAGGATCCTGATTTTCCTGATAAAGTTTTTAAGCTTGACAAATCACTTTATGGTCTTCATTAGGCACCTAGGATCTGGTATGAGACCCTAACACAGTACCTCTTAAGCAATGGTTTCTCTCGTGGCACCATCGATATGACTCTATTCAAGAGAGAAGTGAATGGTGAAATGCTGTTTGTACAAGTTTATGTCGACGATATTATTTTTGGCTCCACCAATTCACAATTATGTCGGGAGTTCGAAGAGGTGATGCGTAATCGGTTTGAAATGACTATGATGGGCAAAATGTGCTTTTTCCTTGGATTAGAGGTGGTAGAAAAACATGAAGGCATTCTCATCCATCAGGAGAAGTATATTAAAGAAATGTTGAAGAAGTTCAAGATGGATGACGCATCTCCTGAAATGACTCCTTTTACCGCTCAAATGTGTCTCACTCTTGATGAGAACGGGAAACCTGTTGATCCTCATCTCTACAGATCTATGATCGGTTCCCTTATGTATCTTACTTCAAGTCTTCCTGACATCACTTTTTCTGTCGTATATTGTGCTCGAGACCAGTAGGCCCTAAAAGGGTCTCATGAAAAAGTTGTCAAGAGAATTTTTTGTTATCTCAAAGGCTCCTCTCATTTAGGTCTTTGGTATCCTATGGTGGGAATTTTGATTTACATGCTTATTCTGATAGTGATTCTAATGGTTGCAGGTTAAACAGAAAATCGGTAACTGGAGGTTGTCAATACCTAGGCAATTGTCTGGTCTCATGGCAGAGCAAGAAACAAACCATTGTTTCCCTCTCTACAGGAGAAGCAGAATACATTGCTTCCTCGAGTGTTGTTCACAAGTTCTTTGGATACAACACCAGATGATTGACTATGGAATCAATTTTCTCTACACAACGTTGTTTTGTGACAACGAAGCAGCCATCAAGATAGCAAAAAATCCTATTCATCATTCTCGAACCAAGCACATCGAAACACGGATTCATGCAATTCGTGATGCACAAGAAAAGGGTTTTATCAATATTATTCCCATTGACACTAAAAATCAAAGGCAGATGTTTTCACAAAAAACATTTGATAAACCTCGTTTTTATGAATTGATCTCTATGCTAGGGCTAATATCTGTTTAGCCCTCTTTTCTTTTCTCTTATTTGTATTAAAAATAAAGGGTTTTTTCTAAAATAAAACTTTGGGAGAGTGTTTATAAGTTAAAATAAAACATAAACTGGGAATTGGATTTGAAACGACGGGAAATGATTGTATATCTTTTGGATATCCTCGTTTGTGCATGACTGGCATTTAAAATGAGAAATGATAGAACTGATAATGTTCTCTTATTTACATCTTATTTTAATTTCAATTAAATGAAAATTAAACAGATTCATTAAACGATATTCTTGGTAGACTCAGCCTGAAAAATAAAGTAGACAACAACATTTTGATTTAAATTAAAGTTACGCTTAAGGATAACTGGATTTACCCAACCATTTTGGCTTGCACGAAAACTGAGTCCCGACAAAAATTGGATTGAGAATTGATCTTTCACATCATGATTTAAATCTTATGTCATTTCTCTGAATCATGTCTTGTGTATGTATATGTCTTGTACTTGTGCTTATCTCTTCTGGTATATGGTAGTACTGATCTGGAGTGATGATCTTCTCTGCTGTATGGTAGTACTGACCTGGAGCTCTTATCGGCACATATTTAAATGGTGATCTCCTCTGTTATACGTGAGTATAGACCTGAAGCTCTCACCATCTTGATCTAAGATGTATAAAATCATCTAAAAGATAAATTCATCACAGAATGAAAAATTCTGTTGATTATCTTTTACACTGATCCGTACAAGACTTGCTCTAAAGATCGTATCAAAATTCAAGAAATCTTGAGGTTGGGTGAGTGTTTTTGTCAAATGATTATGGGGTCCTATCATTCTAAAGTATCTAATCAAACATTAACAAATCATCTGCTGTTTTTTGAAAAAGATAAGGCATGGGTTTAAGTGGACAAACATATCAGCAATCATTATTGATCTGTTTAGGAATGCCAAACTTATTCAAAGGCTGTGATTAGATTCAGTTATCGGTATGATCTCATTGCCGGTCGACGACTAAATTCATCTCTGTGCTAATACATTTCTTGAGGATGTGATCTCTAATCGATTTTGATCTCAGATATTGTTATTAATATTTATATATATAAAAAATAAAAAATGGTAGC
Source organism: Flaveria trinervia (assembly GCA_025506515.1). Taxonomy (NCBI): domain Eukaryota; kingdom Viridiplantae; phylum Streptophyta; class Magnoliopsida; order Asterales; family Asteraceae; genus Flaveria; species Flaveria trinervia. The sequence goes on from CM046457.1 coordinate 19,646,888, forward strand.
AAAACTATAATTGTGCTATTTGTTTCGCTAGACGAAATTGCAATTTCTCTCAGCATTCTCATCCTATGCGATGTCTTTTTGATCTGTGTTTCATCTAACGAAATTGCAATTTCGCTTAGCGAAACTATAAATTCATCTGGCGAAACTATAGTTTTGCTCTATGCGAAACTATAAGCTATTTAAGTCATCTTGCGAAATTAAACTCTCACTTTCGCACTATTGACCTGTGATGTTCCTTAGGGCTTTTTCGTGACCCTCTCATTCGTTTATGTGATTCTATGTTTTTGATATTGATTGATTGTTGATTCCAGTTAGCAAGTGAGTCTCGAACTCGGGACCATCATTTAATCTCGTTTATAATATCACATTATGGGTATATTTGATCGAAGACTCTTTAGTACCTTCGCTGTTCTTCCAGCGAAACTACCAATAGTCCAGCAAAATTGAACGAAAGTTCTTAATTTCTCAGCGAAACTGTAAGGTTATGCTATCCAAGTGAACTTAACAGTTTCGCTGACTAATTTTTAGTTTCGCAGTGCGGAAACTATAGTTTCGGTCTGTCGAATCTACCTCACTGTTTGGGCGAAACTGGTGTGTTCTTGCCAGCGAAACTATACTTTCGCCTGCCAAAACTAAATCTCATCCTGCAAAACTATATTTTCGGCTACCGAATTTATTTTTTATATCTTTTTTATTATTATTCTTTATTCTTTTCTTATTTTTATGTATTCATTCTTAATACTTTATTCTAATGTATTTCATCTATTTGTCAGGTATAAATGGCAAATTTAAAATTTGATGAAAGAAACAATATCATCGCCATTCTGGATGATACACATCCTAAAGCCGCCGGGTTTAGAGACTGTATTCGGTGGCCGCAAAGATCTCCTATTGCTTACACTATATCTTATTCCACCACCATATATGATCTTCACATTAGAGACTTCTGGAGATCTGCTGAATATGATACAAGAAGGAATACCCAAAGGATCACCGCTAAAGTCTTAGAGCATGAGGTGACCATTACTGCAGAGACAGTGTCAAGGATTCTAAAGCTAGAGGAGGATTTTGGAGAAGAGGTATCTATGTCTGATACAGAGGTGTTCGCAGCTTTCCGGAGCATGGGATACGAGGGGCCAACTTTCAGTTCACGAAAAGAGATTAAGAAGTCCTTTCTCTCCAAAGAATGGAGATTCATTGCCCACGTCTTTGTTATGTGCTTAGATCACCGTAAAGAGGGATCAGATGGACTGAACATTGACTGGGCTAAAGCCATGGTATTATGCTGTAGAGGGAAAAAAGAAAACATTGCAAGATTCATATTTGCTTGCATGGTAGAGAATGTAATGGCCTTGAAGAAGAACAAATGGTTGTTGTATCCTCAATTTCTTCAAATGATCTTTAACGACCTAATATCAAATGTACCAAAACACAGGGAGGTGAAAAGGCTGGTACAAATGAATCCTCATATTTTTGCTGATTGTTATGCTATCAGACATGATTTCAGTGGGAAAATCACCCATCTGTGGGAAAATATGTACCTACCTGAGAGATGGAACTATATTAGATGGGTGGATGAATCAGAGAATAAAGAGCTCAAGAAACCAAGGCATATCAATCTAATGCAACCAAGAAGAGAAAGAGATATGCTAAAGAGAAAGATTATGATTTTGAAGAAGAAGTAAATGAAAGAGCTGAAGAGATAAGGATAGAAAAGGAGAAGAGATCGAAGAATAAAGCTGATACAGCAGATTAAAAGAGGAGAACTAAACAGAGACATTAAGCATTCATCGAAACTTAGAGGATGAAAGAAAGTGGAAACTTAGATGAAAATATGATTCATAATTATAAGGCCCCGTTCCCGGGATGCTTACAGCTGGTCGATCATCGCACATAAAACGTATAATTTCATCATATTACATAAAAACGTTGCAGCGGAAACATTTAAACGAAACATTCCATTTCATAATAAAGGCTTTTGCAAAATAATACATCATTATCAAGTTACAAAATACATGTCGCATTACATCACAAAAGCATTATAAAAATGGATGTCATCCAAAAGAGCTGAGTAGTCATCCCGTGCCATCCTCAGCAACCATTACCTGCCAACTGGAAACACATAAAAGTCAGTGTTTCTGAGTGAGTTCTAGTTTTATAGTAAAACATTCTTTTCTTTCATTAAAACCGTTCTTTACTTTCATGTGATCATACATCATACGTACACATAGATAATGTCAATATTATCTCCATCAGTCATTAACTTCCATTCATTTGTACATTCTTACTTACATTCATTCGTTCATCATTACATCTTTTCTTTCCGTCAAAACCAACAACTTTACCCTACTATCTCATGGTAGTTGGCCGAAGCCTATCATAGACCTTCCATCACGGTGCACAACACCTCTGGCCACAGTACCGAAGATAAAGTTCAGGTGTACCATTGTCATGCGCTATGCCCTTCTGTGACATGGTATGGGGCCGAAGCCTATCATAGACCCTCCATCACGGTGCATAACACCTCTGGCCACAGTACCGAAGACAAGCAACAATGGCTCCATACGAATGGTCAATCACAAAGAAAGACTCCGACATGCATCCTTCTTGGGTAGCGAACCCGCACACCATTGGGCTAACACCCTACAATGGGACGTGTCCCGACATACAAGGCTTGCAATACTTTCATTACTTTCATCATTCATTAATGCATGCATCCATCATGTTCCTCTTTTCATTATCTTCCACTTTACATTACGTAATACTTTCATTTCATTCATTAACATTCCACGTAAAACCAAGGGAAAATAATCATACATAATAATAAGGAACATCATCATACACAGTCATCGTCATCATACAGGGCATCATCATACATACATAGCATACATCATGCATAATCATACAACGTCATACATCATCAACATGCCCAACATACGTCTATGACCTTAAAAGTCAACTTATATGAACTCTCGGGAAACTTCCACATGAAAAATTACATCTGCACTTTCCCCCGAAAGTCAGTAAATAAACTACGTTTTCCACGAGTGCACAAGCCCTACTTGGGCGTATGGGCACCCTTTAGTCGCATGGCCTCTAGGCGACTGAACATCATGCGAATGGATAATATGCGAATGGACACCCATGTGAATGGACCTAATTCGGATGAACGCTTGTGCGAATGGACCTAATATGGATGAACACTTGTGCGAATGGACCTAATGCAGATGGAACTAGGTGTATGGGCCTCAGCCGCATGACTCCCCATGCGAATTACACTCAGTCGCACGACTGGCATGCGTATGGGCTCCAGTTACACAACTCACATGCGAATGAACCTCAATAGCACGACTGACATGCCATTCGGTCGCATAGCCCTAATTGGTGCAGTATGCATATTCATCCCGAACCCAATCTGCCATTTTCGACCTCCAAGCTCTTCCAAACCTCTTCTAAGCCCAAGTCCACCATCCTAAACCTTAGGAATGCATACCACAACACCATTCAAGCACACACAAGTCCGAAATCATACATCACTCGCATTACACACAAACACATACACACGGGTCAAACACACATATTTCAAAATACGGGTTTTCACTATGTGTTGCAGCCCCATATCAGTTGAAAACGGGTAAAAGAGGGGTCCTAGAACTCACACAAACAACACCATCGAGTAGAGCTTCGATTAGACCTGCTATACTTTGATTTTCAAGCTCGAATCCACTCGAACCAAGCTTTTTCTCCCTTTTCTCCCTTTCCTTCTCCTCTCCTCTCTTTAGCTAAATTTTTGTGGGTGTGGGGAGGGTGTGGGCTGCCCTCCCCTCTTATTCCTCTACTCATCCAATCTTTCTCCCGTTTTGGCAAGTTTGGTCCCCCGACTTTGGACTTTATTTCTTTTTCTTCTTTCGTCGGTTTCAAAGAAAATATTTGGGTGTTACAAGTCCACCCCCCTTAAATTGGTTTCGTCCCCGAAACATGTTATTCCTCGAACAGACATGGGTAATGATGCCTCATTTCTTCTTCAGTCTCCCACATTGATTCAGATCCCTTCCTGTGCTTCCACTGTACACGCACAAGAGGAACCGCTTTATTCCTCAACCTCTTCTCCTTTCGATCAATGATCGCCACTGGTTGCTCCACATAATTGAGCCGTTCATTTACTTCGATATATTCTAGTGGAACAATCATATCCTTGTTCGTCAAACATTTAATTAGATGAGATACGTTGAATGTCAGGTGAATTCCACTGAACTCATCTTGTAACTCCAATCTATAGGCCACCTCTCCTACTCGAGCAATGATTCGGAAAGGGCCTATGTACCTCGAGCTCAACTTGCCCCACTCGGAAACGAATGATACCCTTCCAAGGTGAGACCTTCAACATAACCCGATCACCCACCTGGAACTCAATCGGTCTACGTCGTTTATCAGCATACGACTTCTGTCTATCCTTGGCTGCCTTCATGAAGGCCTTGATCTTTTCAAGCTTCTCAGTCGTAGCCTCGATTACCTCGACGCTCATCACCCCAACACACGGGTGTTCTACATCTCCTACGATATAGCATCTCATAAGGGGGCATACCAATGCTGGCATGATAGCTGTTGTTGTATGAGAATTCAGCTAACGGTAAGTGGTCATCCCAACTTCCTCCAAAATCGATAACACATGCCCGAAGCATGTCCTCCAATGTCAGAATGGTCCTCTCAGACTGACCATCAATCTGGGGATGATAAGTCATGCTAATATGTAACCGCGTCCCCATAGCGTTGTGGGATTTCTTCCAGAATTTGGATGTAACCGGATGTCACAATCAGACACAATAGATACAGGTACACCATGAGGACTTACAATCTCCTTGATGAAAATATCCGCTAACCTCTCAGAAGAATATGTCTCGCGGATCGGTAGGAAGTGAGCACTCTTCGTCAAGCAGTCAACAACCACCCATATAGCATCATACCGGCCACCAATAATCTTTCTTCATTTCTTGGTACATCTTTGTAGCACCGGATGAATAGAGTATCGAGTCTTGTGAGCCTCATCCAAAATCTTCACCCGTAGATCCCCAAAACGAGAAATCCACATTTGTCCAAACCGGGTTTTAACACCAAAAGTGTTTTCACCCAACTCCGCGACCAGACCTCTCATTCTTTCATAGTTAAGAAGATCTTCTTTCAATGCCTTATCTTGAAACTCTTTGACTTGCTTCATCACATCCAAGGTCATGATCAACTGATATGCTTTCACCCGAATCGGCTCGGGCCTCTCTTTCTGACTAAAGGCATCCGCCACCACGTTGGCTTTGCCCGGATGGTAATGGATATCGCAGTCATAATCCTTTATAAGCTCCAACCATCATCTCTACCTCATGTTCAGATCTTTCTACTCAAAAAAGTACTTCAAGCTCTTGTAGTCGGTGAATATGGTGCACTTCGTCCCATACAGATAGTGCCTCCAAATCTTTAACGCAAAGACCACGGCTGCTAGCTCCAAGTCATGAGTAGGATAATTGACCTCATGAACCTTCAACTACCAGGATGCATAGGCTATAACCTTCCCTCTCTACATTAACACACACCCCAACCCTGAGTAGGAAGCATAAGAATAAACCACCAGATCTTCACTTCCAACGGGTAATGACAGAACAGGAGCTTGAGTCAACCTCGCCTTCAATACCTCGAACGCCTTCTCTTGAGCTTGACCCCATACAAATTTTACATCTTTCTAGGACAACTTGGTTAGTGGAGAAGCAATCTTAGAGAAGTCTTAAATGAATCTTCTGTAGTATCCCGCCAAACCCAAGAAAATACGAATCTCAATTAGCTTCTTTGGAGACTTCCATTGCATCACCGCCTCCACCTTTGCCGGGTCCACCATAATCCCGTCGGGATTTACCACGTGACCCAAGAACCGAACTTCGCGCAACTAGAACACGCACTTGGAGAACTTGGCGTACAACTTTTCATTTCTCAACGTCTCCAGAATCTCCTGAATGTGACCAACATGCTCTATCTCGCTCTTCGAATAAATCAGAATATCATCAATAAACACAATCACTAATTTATCCAACATTGGCTGACATACCCGATTCATCAGATCCATAAAAGCAGCTGACGCATTGGTCAAACCGAAAGACATGACAAGAAACTCGTAGTGACCATAACGCGAGTGAAAAGCTGTTTTAGGAATATCCTGCTCCTTCACCTTTAGCTGATGGTAGCCAGATCGAAGATCTATCCTTGAAAACCAACTAGCACCTTGAAGCTGATCAAGCAAATCATCGATTCTCGGTAAGGGGTATCGGTTCTTCACCGTCAACTTGTTCAGCTCACGGTAGTCAATACACATCCTCATACTACCGTCTTTCTTCTTCACAAACAGGATTGGAGAACTCCAAGGAGAGATACTCGATCTAATGAACCCCTTATCAGGCAGCTCTTGCAACTGCTCCATCAACTCTTTCATCTTCGTCAGAGCGAACCGATACGGTGCCTTGACAACAGGTTGGGCACCTGGTATTAGATCAATCTGAAACTCGATCTCTCTGTGAGGTGGCACTCCTAGTAAGTCTTCTGGGAACACGTCTGGAAAGTCACACACAACCGGTAATTCAGACTGTTGTGGTGTTAGTGTATCCACATCCTTAACATAAGCCAAGTAGGCGCTACATCCATGACTCATACACTTTCCCGCCACCGCCATTGAGATTACTCTTGGGATCATCGTGTCCCAATCCCCATAAATAGACACCTTACTCCCGTCAGGCGCGGTCAAACGAATCATATTCTTGCTACGTATAATGTTTGCCTCGTAATCCGCCAACCAATCCATCCCAAGAACCAAATCGAAACCACCTAAGGTCATCACAAATGTTTTAACAAGAAACTTATGACCTTCTAGTTCCACATCACAATCTTCTATCATCTCAGAAATTCTGGTAAACTTACATACAGCGGTTTCTACCTCAAAGGTTGCATCAACACGTCTACTACTAACAGGCAGCTTAGCACGGAAAGCAGCAGAAATAAAACTTTTACTTGCACCCGAATCAAATGACACAAAAGCTAAAGTTTGGTTCTCTAGAAACGTACCAGAGACAACATCAGGGTCCATCCTAGCTTCCTCGTGTGTCATAGAGAATGCCCTGGCGCTCGCCTTTGGTTCTTCACTCCCCATCTTCTTCACCTCGGAACCCTCAGCCCTCGGCTTCTTACAATCCCTACTTATGTGGCCCTCCACGCCACAGTTAAAGCACCAGACCGTACCACAGTCCTTTTCCATATGCCCCATCTTCCCACATTTGAAGAACAAGTTCGACCCCAGCCTGCATTCCCTGCTATACTCCTTTCCACATCTACCACACTTCTTCAAACCCGCACCCGATGAAACCACACACGGTTGTCCACCCATGCCTTCTTGTTACCAGCCGAGGCATCACCCTGACCAAACCTTTTCCTCTTCCAGTTCCGATCACCACCACCCTTCTTGCTACCTTCAGCCACCACCACCATGGCTCACTCATCATATAATCTTCCTACCACATCCACCGCCGACCTAAATGTGCTAGGTCGGGCAACGATCATGTGCCTGCGAATATCCGCTGGCAAGCCTTGAATGTACCTCTTAATCTTTCGCGATAGTGGTGTCACCTGATCCGGCACCAGATGTGCCATTTCGTTGAACTTGGTGGTGTACTGCTGATGTGTCATCATTCCCGCCTCCAACTGCAGGAATTCTCTCTCAACTTTATCTATTTCTCTATAAGGACAGAACTCCTCAATCACTAACTTCTTCAGTTTGGACCATCTCATCCTCCCAATAGCCTGACTACCCTCAGCTTGGACTATCTTGTTACCAGCCGAGGCATCACCCTGACCAAACCTTTTCCCCTTCCAGTTCCGATCACCACCACCCTTCTTGCTACCTTCAGCCACCACCACCATGGCTCTCTCATCATATAATCTTCCTACCACATCCACGCCGACCTAAATGTGCTAGTCGGGCAACGATCATGTGCCTGCGAATATCCGCTGGCAAGCCTTGAATGTACCTCTTAATCTTTCGCGATAGTGGTGTCACCTGATCCGGCACCAGATGTGCCATTTCGTTGAACTTGGTGGTGTACTGCTGATGTGTCATCATTCCCGCCTCCAACTGCAGGAATTCTCTCTCAACTTATCTATTTCTCTATAAGGACAGAACTCCTCAATCACTAACTTCTTCAGTTTGGACCATCTCATCCTCCCAATAGCCTGACTACCCTCAGCTTGGACTATCTTGTTACCAGCCGAGGCATCACCCTGACCAAACCTTTTCCCCTTCCAGTTCCGATCACCACCACCCTTCTTGCTACCTTCAGCCACCACCACCATGGCTCACTCATCATATAATCTTCCTACCACATCCACCGCCGACATAAATGTGCTAGGTCAGGCAGCGATCATGTGCCTGTGAATATCTGCTGGCAAGCCCTGAATGTACCTCTAAATTTTTCGTGACAGTGGCGTCACCTGATCCGACACCAGATGTGCCATTTCGTTGAACTTGGTGGTGTACTGCTGATGTGTCATCGTTCTCGCCTCCAACTGTAGGAATTCTCTCTCAACTTTATCCATTTCTCTATAAGGACAGGACTCCTCAATCATCAACTTCTTCAGTTCGGACCATCTCATCCTCCCAATAGCCCGACTACCCTCAGCTTGGACTATATTGTCCCACCAGCATAGAGCCGAGTCCATAAAAGAGTGGGCAGCAAACTTTACTTTTTGATCCTCCTGGCACTCGCTGATGTTCAATACAACTTTCATTTCTCTCACCCACCAATGAGCAGCAGCAGCAGTGCCGTTATCATCAAAAGTAGGGGCCTTGCATCGTTGAAACGCCTCATAATTATAGCCTCGTGTCACCTCCTGCACGGACTCTTCTTCCTCCTCATCATCAGAGAGAACCGTTTCAGTCTCTGGTTGATCCTGTCCTCCCTATACCTATTCCTCTCTTGTCTCTCCCCTTCCTGTACCGCCTTAATCACTTCAGTCACTACAGACAGTAAGATTGTCTGCATGACCTGATGCGCCTCTTCAACCACTGCCTCTTTCATTGAGGCCCTTAAATTTGCATTCTTATCACCACCCTCTGGATAAGGGGTCTCGGGTTCTTCGTGAAGCACCTTTTCCATTCTAGGTCTTCCCATCTTGGGTCGCAGCTTAACACCAAGTCCATCACGACCACCACCACGAGAGGCTTTGGAAGATCTACCATCGGCCATTCATACACACACTGAAAGATTCAAACACCAACACGGTCATTCAAGGGAATAGGTCAGTTTATGTCAAGTATAGTAAGTCCCTAATTACAGTGGCCAGTTGTGATTAGCCACTTACTTAACTCTTCGTACCCTAAGCCTTACCTGTCCTGACTACATCAGTATTTAAATCTACAAACAACACATAACCACATACCATGCGCACGTAATACCGGTTATCATTACGAAAATACCTGATGGCACGTAGCTACTCAGATTGGCATTCCTTCCCTTTCCATCCCATTGTCAGTTTAAGTAAAGGTTTATTTTGAAAATTTACCTGTTTCACTTAAACTTTGGCTCTGATACCAACTTGTAAGGCCCCGTTCCTGGGACGCGTATAGCCGGTCGATTATCGCACATAAAACGTATAATTTAATCATATTACATAAAAACGTTGCAGCGGAAACATTTAAACAAAACATGCCATTTCATAATAAAGGTTTTTCAAAATAATACATTGTTAACAAGTTACAAAATAGATGTTGCATTACATCACAAAAGCATTATAAAAATGGATGCCATCCAAAAGAGCTGAGTAGCCGCCCCGTGCCATCCTCAGCAATCATTACCTGCCAACTAGAAACACATAAATGTCAGCGTTGCTGAGTGAGTTCTAGTTTTATACTAAAACATACTTTTCTTTCATTAAAACCGTTCTTTACTTTAATGTGATCATACATCATACATACACATAGACAATGTCATTATTATCTTCATCGTTCATTAGCTTCCATTCATTTATACATTCTTACTTTCATTCATTTGTTCATCATTACATCTTTTCTATCCATCAAAACCATGAACTTTACCCTTCCGTCTCATGGTACTAGGCCGAAGCCTATCATTGACCTTCCATCATGGGCACAACACCTCTGGCCACAGTACCGAAGATAAAGTTCAGGTGTACCATTGTCATGCGCTATGCCCTTCGGTCACATGGTCCTGGGCCGAAACCTATCATAGACCTTCCATCATGGTGCATAGCACCTCTGGCCACAGTACCGAAGGCAAGCAACAATGGTTCCAGACGAATGGTCAATCACAAAAAAAGACCCCGATGTGCATCCTTCTGGGGTATCGAACCCGCACACCGTTGGGCTAACACCCTATAATGGGGCGTGTCCCGACATACAAGGATTGTAATACTTTCATTACTTTCATCATTCATTAATGCAGGCATCCATTGTGTTCCTCTTTTCATTATCTTCCACTTTACGTTACGTAATACTTTCATTTTATTCATTAACATTCCACGTAAAGCCAAAGGAAAATAATCATACATAATAATAAAGAACATCATCATACACAGTCATCGTCATCATACAGGGCATCATCATACATACATAGCATACATCATGCATAATCATACAATGCCATACATCATCAACATGCCCAACATACGTCTATGACCTCAAAAGTCAACTTATATGAACTCCCGAGAAACTTCCGCATCAAAAATTATATTTGCACTTTCCCCTGAAAGTTAGTAAATAAACTACATTTCCCTTGAGTGCACAAGCCCTACTTTGGCGTATGGGCACCTTTCAGTCGCATGGCCTCCAGGTGACTGAACATCATGCGAATGGATAATATGCGAATCGACACCAATGCGAATGAACGTAATGTGGATGAACACTTGTGCGAATGGACCTAATGCGGATGAACACTTGTGCGAATGGTCCTAATGCGGATGAACACTTGTGCAAATGGACCTAATGCAGATGAACACTTGTGCGAATGAACCTAATGCGAATGGAACTAGGCGTATGGGCCTCAGTCGCATGACTCCCCATGCGAATGACCCTCAGTCGCACAACTGGCATGCATATGGGCTCCAGTCACACGACTCACATGCGAATGAACCTCAATCGCACGACTGACATGCAATTCAGTCGCATAGCCCTAACTGGTGCAGAATGCTGATTCATCCCGAACCCAATCTGCCATTTTTGACCTCCAAGCTCTTCCAAACCTCTTCTAAGCCCAAATCCACCATCCTAAACATTAGGAATGCATACCAAAACACCATTCAAGCACACACAAGTCCGAAATCATACATCACTCACATCACACACAAACACGTACACATGGGTCAAACACAAACATTTAAAAAAACGGGTTTTCACTATGTGTTCCAGTCCCAAATCAGTTGAAAATAGGTAAAAGAGGGGTCCTAGAACTCACACAAACAACACCGTTGAGTAGAGCTTCAATTATACCCACTACACTTTGATTTTCAAGCTTGAATCCACTCGAACCAAGCTTTTTCTCCCTTTTCCCCCTTTTCTTCTCCTCTCCTCTCTTTGGCTCAGTTTTTGTGGGTGTGGGGATGGTGTGGGCTGCCCTCCCCTCTTATTTCTCTACTTATCCAATCTTTCTCATGTTTTGGCTATTTTGGTCCCCCGACTTTGGATTTTATTTCTTTTGCTTCTTTTATCGGTTTCAAAGAAAATATCCGTATGTTACAGTACTCTTAACAACTCTCTGGCAAATGAACTAAGAATGATAAAAACAAAACTCACCAACCAAGAGATACAGGAGAAGCATAAAAATGAAGTGATAGAGGGAATGAAGAAGATGCTTGTTGATCAAAATTGTCTGCTAAAAATGTTTGAGGAGATTGCCTAACTAAAAGTTGCTGCTAGCCTGCCTAATCAATTAACTCAATCTGAGTTAGATGATTTGACTGATACTTCAAAATAGCCGTTCCTGAACGTGGGTACTTCATCTAGGGCAGGAGAGGGCATATCTGGTGCAGCAACTACTGGTATTAAAGATTGTGAAGTAAGAAAGGAAGATGCAGGAAGGGAGAATGAAGAGGAAATTTAGGAAGCTGGTTTATAAACATGGGACTTAATGTTGAAAAGGATCTGGTTGGAGAAGAGGTGGTGAGGGAGAAGTCGGTGGACCAAGATGGTGAGAAAGAAAAGAGACTAGTTGATGAAGAAGAGGATGATGAACAACTAGTAGATTATGATTCAGAACCAGAATTCTATGAAGTTGATGAGAGGCCATTAATTTATGTAGCCAAGAAGGGAGAGGATGATGAAGATGTATTTTGTTGATCCATTTGTACCTAGTTTATGATCTTAATGTAATATGTCTGTCATGTCCTAAATGTAATGAAACGAATGAGTTGAATGAAACATAATATGTGGTTGTTGATCTTAATGTTTAATGTTTCAGTGTATGTTTTAATGTTTAGCATTTATTAATGCATATTGAACCAACTATATAGGTTTAAGGTGGTTTGAATAGATCTTTGTCAAGTAATGATTGAGAAACATATTCAAACTTAGTCATATGAAGTTTTCATGCAAATGGGCCATGCTAATGGACCATACGCATGAATACATCATGCTAATGGACCAGTTGCACGACTGAACCAAGAGACTGGATCAGTCGCACCACTGAGACATACGGATCACTCAGTCACACGACTGAACCTTCAGTCGTGTGATTGACTCAGTCGCATGCTTTAATCACACGACTGAACCATGCTAATGGTCCAATCGTACGATTGACTAACCCTAACATATAAATACCACTTAATTCGTGGAAAAACATAACACTTTGAACAATTCGACTCCTACACGTACCCTAGCCGTCCAGAGACTTCATAGAACCTGTTCCAAGTTCATAGATCGCACCAAATCGATTTGTAATCATTCTTAACGTTTAGATTCAACCAAAGATCGATTCTACGTGCGTTTTCATTGATTGGATCACCAATCAAATAGGATTCCTCACTATTTGAGTTGGTATACACATAAATAAGTTAGTACTCCGTCCAGTACACGGTCCGTAACAAGTGGTATCAGAGCTTTGGCTTGATTTACGTGTGATTCAATCGATTTGATATAAAAATCATGTTTTTCACTTAAAACACAATGTTTCTATGTCAAATAGTGTTTTAGACGTCTCTAGGTCAAAAAGTTAACATTTTCCGGCATACGACAATTAGGGTTCTTGAGAAATTTGTATTTTTGCGTCAAAATACATTAAACCTTTAAATTCTCAAAATTCAGTAGCTTCAGTCGCACGATTGATTCAATCGCATGAATGAATCCATCTGCATACCTCATATGCACGATTGGATCTCAGTTGTTCCTCTATTCTTACGACTGAACTGCCTATTCGCATTGTTCATCCGCACCTTCCTATTTTCACGATTGAGCCATCCGCATTCGCTCATTCGCATGTCTGAGCCAACCGCGTTGTACAATTGCACGAAGTGTCCATTCACACTCCTTCAGTCGCACAAGTACACCAGTTTGTTCTAAAGTTCAAAGTCGATAGTAATGGAGGATCAATATTCAACCTTCACCACAGGAAGGGATTCAAGGATCCAGAATCTATTGCTTCTGGAAAATGAAGTGGGTAATCACAATAATCCCCCTAAGCTAATAATGTTAGATGATTATCCACAATGGAAGCAAAGATCCGAGATCAACTTAAATAGAGTAGATCCAAATCTATGGGAGTCGATAGAGACAGGGTACAGCATGCCTGTAGGAGCAGATGGAGTCAAACTTACCTTAGGTGGCATGACTGATGGCCAAAAGGTGAAATACAATGTTGAGAAGAAAGTATCTGCATTGCTAACTCACTGAATTCCTAAGGACATCTTCTATCAATTTTCTAAGAACAAGCCAGCAAAGAAGCTGTGGGATGCATTGGAAAAACAGTATGACGGAAATACCTCATTAAAAGCTCTAAAGGCTAAACCGTTGAAGAAGGAGTTCGACAACTTCTCGTCAATGGGTAAGGAGAGCTTGGATGAAATCATCGGTCGGTTCTACCACTTGATGAGTGAGCTGCGCACTCATGGAGTTACAACGTCTATGGAAGACAAGGTGTCCAACCTTGCAAATGGGTTGTGAGAGAAGTGGGTTTCCTTTGTCTCCAACCTCGGACAGAATGATATGCTGGAAAACATAGATATCAATGATTTCATTCTAAAGCTGAGAGAGGAAGAGTTGAGGATGAAGTATAGGGCCCAAAAGTCTTCATATGATCAGAATTTGACACTGTACAACTCAACTCCACAAGCCAAAACGTCTGGAGAGCCACTTTAAATGGCATTTGTGTCGAGTTCAGCTGGTCCATCTCAAGCTACCACTTCAGGATCTGACACGTCAGGGTCGTCTTGTACCCAATACATAGCACCTGAAGCCAATGCTACAAAACTGATGATCGAGAATCTCGGGAATGTGACAGTGGAGGTAGCAAAAGAGCACATGGATCTCTTAACAGCTGTCATTCACTCCTATGACGGACTAGTTGCTGGGAAGATTGGGAACTGCCATCTAGCAGGTGAGGACTACGAGCAGGTAGACGAGACAGAGCTGGAGAGAATGGACATCATGTAGGCCTTAGCAAGTGTTGTCCGGAGAGCTAAGAAGTTTGTCAAGAAGACCGGACAGAACCTGATTGCAACTAAGGACACAACCTTTGGTTTTGACAAAATCAAAGTTACTTGCTTCAACTGTGGGGAAAAGGGGCACTTTGTTGGAGCTGTACAAGATAGCCTATATTATCAACACAGTCAAAGTCAACAAAAGTCAACGTCACGGACAAAATCAACAAAAGTCAAACCCGACACGTTGGAGACGAAGATCCGAGACGAGATGTTGAAGATTTAGATGACTAGGAGTTTTATTGTAATAAATATATTTTATGGGAACAAAATATATTTTATCTTGTTTTTAGTCATTTTTATGCTTAATATGTAATTTTGTATTAATTAGCCTAAGTCTAGGGGGTTATGTGCAATTAGTGGATATTAGTCTAGACTATAATTGGTTAATTGCCAATAGTGTTGGTTGATGGTTGTATGACCAATAGATTGAGGGATTACTTGTAAACATTTTTTGCAATCTAATTGAAGATCAAAGGAGTTTTAATTGTGATTATCATATTTTGATCTATAATCTTCATGATTTGATTCAAGTGTGATTATCCTGGAGTTATAATTTGGTATCAGAGCCATATTGGATCAAATTCACTAAAGATTTAAAGATTTTTAGAGAGAGAAGTTAAGGTTTTGGGTTTTTTTGTTCAATATCAAGTTTTCATCTATTTTAGATCAAATTCGAGTGTATTTGATATGGAATTTGCTTGAATTTTGTTTGTTTTTGGTTGGGGAAGCTCTGTTAATCATCAGATCTCAAATCCATTAAGTTTTTGATGATTTCAGATTGATTTCGTCTTGAAAAAGCTTTTCAGCTTCGTCCAGCGAAATTACAGATTCATCTAGCGAAACTGCCTGTTCTTTCAACGAAATTACAAGTGTTTTACACTTTGTAGTTAATTTCAGCATCTTTGCGAAACTAGTTTTATTGAACGAAAATTCAACAGTGCTTGTGGGTGATTTACAAGCAAAATTGTTGCCGAAAGTATCACTGAACGAAAGTTCAAGCTTGTTTCGTGCGAACTTGTTGGCGAAACTAAGCTGTTTTAGGCATTTGGGTAGCGAAACTGCTGCCGAAATTCCAGCGAAACTACTGTCGGCTCAGCGAAACTAGAGTTCATAGCGAAACTAGCTCTGCGAAACTATAATTTTGCCGAAACTATCATTTCTTCAGCGAAATTCGAATGTTAAATATGAATTTTTTCCCCTAGTTGGGATTAATTGAGTTCATCTCGATAAAGAAATTTTCATCGATTTTGAAAGATTTATAAAAAAACAAGCTTGACCCCAGTTACTAAGATTGTCTAGCGTGACATTTAAAAAAATATTATTCCCGGGAGAGAATTATTCTAAAGAATTTTGGGAAAAATATTTTTGGGGCGTTTAATTGTTTAAACAAAATAAAAATAAAAATGGCTTTTGCAGAACTGATTAAATCCTTCGAATCTGATGATCTCACAATTGCACAATGTCGGTTTGATAATTTTGCAGCTTTAAAGAATGAAATGATGTCTGATTTTGTTGATCATTTTCTATTGGTGGCAAGTAATCTGAAGAAGTTTGATGCCCAATTGCGAAATCATGAACAAGTTCTCAGATTGCTTGATTCCCTCCCATCAGAATGAAGCTCACACGGCAAGTCGATTCAACGAGATAGAGGCTTTCGGGATTACAAACTGATGGAGGTGATCAACAAACTGAAAGAGATTGAGTTGGATATCAAACGTCATGAGTACTATGAAGTGACATATCTAACTCCAAAGATCACTTCAAATTCCAAAGAGAAACCAGAAGAGAGATCAGATTCTAGCATCAATTCCGATGGTTTACCGAAACCTGGAACTAGGAGCTTAAGCAGACATCAATAGCTAAAGGTGGAGCTGAGTTGAATGCTAAAGTTTGTGATGCTGAGAAGGAAGAGGAATGGAAGTGAAATACCAGAGTTTGCAACTACGAGAAGGCTCTTACTGCTAAAAGAGTCATCCTGGATCTTCCATATGAGATAGTTCAGGATATGTGTTCTTCTGCTTGCAAAATTCGTTGTTTGGGGTGTATAAAGCTAATAGGTTACTTTTAGATAACCAAAAGGAGTTAACCCCATAAACGCAGAACTTAAAAAGAATGAAGCCAAGTATTTCATAATATTAAATGAAGCTTTAAAAGAAAATAATCATTTAAAACGAACTCTTCTTGAAAGAAATGTTGAAAGTAATCTATTAAACAAAAGAGTCACCTTAGCTGAATTTGAAACAAGCAAGCTTAAAATAAAGCTTGATAGGTGGACCATATCCGGAATGAAGTAGGAAGAGCTACTGTGTAAACAGAGGGGAGCTAGAATTAAAACGGGAGTGGGTTGTGGTGAAAATCCATACGTTTATCCTCATCCTAGCACCCATTGTTACTTTCCTATGCCTCAACCTCATCCATCTAATGATTTGATTAAAGCTGTAGAAACTCATAGTTTAAATACAGGTTTAAGCAACGTTAATCTTAAAGAGGTTAGAGATGTGCAGGATTCTCCTGTAGGTTTGGGATTCCTCAAGCAGGGGTCTGATAAGAAGATTAATGACGATTCTACCTCTGATGCTCCAAAATCAACATCAGTTGCTTCTCCAACCTTCTTTAACAAATTCAAAACAAGTAACATTCCTTCGTTTGTTCCTGTCAGGTTTGCCAAAGAAGGAACATTTGTTGAATCAACAAGCAATCAGAACCCTATAACCAAAGCCGACACAATAGGAGGTGTCAATCAAGATCCTTTGGAAGCAGATCTGTGTATACGAGACTGGATAAGCTCAGATGATGAATCAAACACAGAGGAGCGTGTTGGTTCCTTACAGATTAAGATATCACCTAAAATTGTCAAGTCTCAAACGCCTCCAAAAGCTGAATCAAGATCAATACAGATCTCGTCTCCAACTGCAAAACAACCCAGTCAATCAGTGAAGATCTCATTCCCTGTTCAGCATGGGAAACTTCATAAAAAGCAAGAATCTGCTACAAGCTCAAAGCAATCCTCATCACCACCTGCACAACATGGGACTACAAAGAATCAAAAGCCTTTCAAGGCTTGTTTTGAGTGTGGAAAAGAAGGTCATATGGTAAAGAAGTGCCCTTAAAGACTTGTTTCG
This sequence comes from Flaveria trinervia, assembly GCA_025506515.1. Taxonomy (NCBI): domain Eukaryota; kingdom Viridiplantae; phylum Streptophyta; class Magnoliopsida; order Asterales; family Asteraceae; genus Flaveria; species Flaveria trinervia. The sequence goes on from CM046457.1 coordinate 19,664,740, forward strand.
GATGGTAAAGGCAAACCAAATTGCTTCTCAGGATCACAGTCTACAAAGAATATTCCAGATGGTAAAGGCCACGGGTTGCTTCTCTGGATCAAGAGGTATTGGATCTAGAAAGGCTGGTGCAACCAAAACCAAGTCACTTAGAAGATTTTGGTACACCAATAAAGGACTTCCGAAGCCAAGTGTGGAACTTCCAAAAGAAAAAGGAGATCTTCCGAACACAAAGTGTAAAGCTTACTTCCGAAGAAAAAATTCCAACTTTCGAAGAAAAGAACTTATTTCCGAAGTTCAAGACTTACAAAGAAAGATCTGAAGTCAACTTCCGAAGTATAGAAGTCCTCAAGCCTCGGAAGTATAGAAGCCTCTTTCGAAATATAAGTGGGTTCGGAAGAACTTGTTCTTCCGAAGCCAATTTACCTTCAGAAAACACTACTATTATCCAGTGAACATAAATATGGCCTTCCTGACACTCCGCTTCAAATCTCTGATATACTGCATGGCGTTTTCTCAAAAGCCATGTAGTTGACCATACTTTAATCCACTGTTTACCTTTTATGTTAGTACAGTTGCCATATTTTGTTAGTGACAAAAGGTAAGTCATGGACATGTCATGACTACCATATCTTAGATAATACTTTATCTAAGATACCTTAACTTTAGCATTGTAGTATATGCTTTAGTCTTAGGTTTCCAGCTGGTATCAAAGTATATCCGGCTGTAGGATCTAGTATATATAGTCTCTCATTGTAACTCATGTATAATGCTTGTAAGAGTCTTGTAATATCTTGAGTTGAGAAATAATATATACAAGTGCCTTGAAAATTTTCTTCTGTGTGTTCAATACTTATTATATTATTATCAACTCTTGTGAAAGACTTTACTTCATCTAAACTGAGTGTTTGTATAAGCGAGTTTGAGAGAAATCCAAGTGTTTCTGTGACAAACCCAATCCTGCAATTGTCCATACTCAGTAACTTTCTTAAGTTCATATTGATGTGGATTCCATAGACTCTCTCATTCAAAGTCTCTTTGAGGAAGGTATTCCAAGGCTATATCATCTCCATTCAAGGAACTTCTAGCTACATAATAGGGTGGAGGTATGATGATGATAGAAGAGCCCTCATTCTTTGAAGAGTTCAAGAGCAGCAAGAGGTCTTCAATTTTCAGACCTTGAACTACTATGAAGGTCTTAACTTGATCAACATGCCAATTGCCAAGCCAAGCCAATCTAGGCAAGCTGGCTGCTGGCTTAAAAGTTTCAAGATAGAATTACTAAAGTGTTCAGCCAAAGAAGGAGACAAAGACAATCGGGTAATGTCATTGGTCAACTGGATGTTGAGGTAGCACTTGAGATTAGCTTCAAAGGAAAACCTTGACCGAAGGCCCAGTGATAGAGCCTGAGAGTCTAGTCATACCTACAACCACTTTATCAACTCATTCCCTTAGTGACACACTTGTTGGTGAAGGTGTATCACAACCTCTCTCTAGCTGGAGCATGGATGCTACTCCTAAGAAATAAAGTCCAAAGCTCTCTCCACCCTGAGTTATAAAGGTCTATGGATGACAAAGGGAAAAGGAAAATGACTCTTGAGGAGATGGAGTAGGAGGAGAGAGAAATAGGAAGAGGAAGCTAAGGGGAGATAATTCTATTGGGTCTTCAGGATTCATGCAAGTTGTAAAAGGGTTGCCCCAAACCAGATACTCAAAATGATAAGTTAAGGGCACTCAGGATTGCTTACTTACAGAGTGGGAACTATAACATTGATCAATTCATCTCCCTCCCCTTAGAGGAACTTAATGAACTGGCAGACATTAAAGTATTTAGAGAAAAGATGGAAACAGAGGATGCAAGATTGCTTCTTTAGATCAAGATTGAAAAAAGACTAAAAAGACTCTACGAACATGTTCCTACTTTCTCACCAGTTCAAGAAAGCCCTATGTAAGAGACTGTGGCACCACAAGAACCTCAGGTAGATAAAGAAACTGACAGGCTAAACATGATCAACTACCTGAGTGCCACAGGTCTCAACAAGACAGATGCACTTCTTCCCCTGGCATTTTAGTATATTGAGTTTGAGTATCTCAAACAACTTGAACTTCAAGTACTCAAAGAGCAAAAGGCTACAAAGAGAAAAATGAGGGATGAAGCTGCTAAAGCAAGAGCCACCATCCAGAAAAGTCAAAAGAAGTCTATTGATCGGCAAAGGATGATGAGTTTCTTGAAGATGTATGGATTCTTCGAAAGGAGACTTGGCCCTATGTCTCTATCCACCATGGATGAGCACCTAAGGGTGATCAAGTAGAAGATTAAAAGAGGAGAGCTCATTGATTTACACTCCCCACCAAGTCAAGCCCCTTAAGAAATAGAGGTTAAGGTTGACTATTTGAGACAACTCAACCTGGACCTCCTGTTGAGTCTTAGCAAGCTTTATCTTTTGATCCATAGCAGGGTCAACCTCCCTCTCCTTTTGAATTCGTGAGGGAGACAGACCCAACTGAGAAAGACAAGACAGACAACATGGTGTTGCAGGCCAGTCTTCTCAGTTAAAAAATTCAAAGAGGAGGAAAAAGATGGCCTTTAAGCCCAAGTCTAAGAAGAAGAAGAAAAAAGGTCATCCACCTCTAGATCTCAGGATGAGTCAAAACATCATGTGGAAGTGCATCAAGAGGAAGCTCAAACAACTCCTATTCAGCACCTCCTCTTGCAACAGGAAGTCCCATCTTATCCCGGACTTACTCCACTAATCCGGAAAGATGGCTTGTGATCAGAGATCAAGGTATTGAAGATGTCTACACATGGCAAGATATGTTCAATCTACCTCTGCATGATCTCTTTGAAATGAGAAGATACTATAAGAGTTTGAGTGATCCTGATCAGTTGATGAAGAAAGGCATGGTTATTATCAAAATGAGGATTGTCAACATCTAAGATCTTTATATGTTTTGGTAGCATCAACCTAAAGGGAGTTTGTAAGGTTTATATAAAGGTTGATGCACCTAAAACATCCAAAGTCTTCCTGCATGCATGCACAGAAGTGCAAAAGTAGAAATGCTTCAAAAGTTTTACACCATACACTAGAAAATATTATAAGTGTAAAATCTTCCAAAGTGAAGACCAACATCTTTTGAAGCTTGAAGTGAAGTCTTTCGAAACTTCAGAGACAGTCTTCCGAAGCCTAGAATGAAGACATTATCTTCTGAAGACTTTGGAATACATACTTTTATCTAATGTACTTTACCATAAACCTGGACCACTTTTTGTTGCAACTCTGCTGACTCACCAACTTTCACTAGTTGATGAAAAGGTCCATGCTTTTGGTAAACTATACATTGAGATCTTGAGTCTGTGCTTTCTACTTTATGTACATTTATCCTTTTTGTAATATATAAGATGTGAGCTATGGCATGTCATAGTCACTAGTCAAAAGGCAATCTGCCTTTTGACTTTACATTTGATTATGTTGTCTAGTTTAAATGTTTCCAGCTTGCTTTCAAAGCATGGCCAGCTGTAGGATGTAGTGTAAGTATCTCAGGTCTTTGTAAGTTTAGAAACATGCTTAACATTTGTTAAAAAATTTAAGAGCAATATACAGCATTCTTGAAAACCACTTACTTGTGTTGTTTTTTTGTTTGGTCTCATACTTTACCTGTGTTCTAAGTATCATTCTTGTGTGTTACCAGTTCTCTATTTGATATGTTAGGTGTTCTAAACATTACTCTCCTCATTGTGTGTTGTGTTGTAAGTGACCAAACCCCTCTTAAATAGTCCTGTGAATCCTTATACTCTGAGCCCACACCATCATCCATACCCTCTTCCTCACCCATTCCATCAAAACAACCACCACCACTGCCTATCCTTAAACCCAAAACACTCCCCAGAACCCAATCATCATTCACCCATTAGCAGCCTAAGTCATCCTTTCAAACCATCTAAACCTATGACCTTTGAAGAGTTCAAGGAGATCAAGAGGAACCTATGACCTTTGAAGAGTTCAAGGAGATCAAGAGGAAGCTCATCAAATCTACTACTCTGAGTGACATCTCTTGTGAGGAGAGGTACATCAAACTAACCTTCATAGATAGGTCTTTATCTTCCATCACAAGAGAACAATTCTTTGATCAGCCAAAGTCTTCCTTCTTCCAAAGTTCAACACTTAGAAGATTTCAAGATAATGACTTCCAAAGTATGAAGTCTTGAAGATCATTACAAGCCTCGAAAGATGTAGACTCTTTCAAAGTATAAGTGGCTTCGGAAGAACTTGTTCTTCCGAAGCCAATTAACCTTCGGAAGAACCTACTATGAACCTGTGGTCCTTCTGACAAGCCGCTACAACCTCTGAGATACTGCATGGTGTTTTCCCACGCCCATGTAGTTGACCATATTTTATTCTACTATTCAATTTTTATCAGCTAGTATAGTTACCAACTTTAGTTAGTATAGTTACCAACTTTAGTTGGTTTCAAAGGTAAGTCATGGACATATCATGACTACAAATCTTAAATTGTATTTTATCTTAGATACCTTACTTCTACCAATGTGGTATTTGCTTTAGTCGTAAGTTTTCAGCTGGTATCAAAGTATAACTGGCTATAAATAGTAGTATATATAGTTTCTCATTGTAGCTCATTTTAGTATGCTTGAAAAAAATGTTGTAAAATCTTGAGTTGAGAAGTAATATATACATATTTTGAAAAACCGATCATCTTGTATTTGCTCTTACTTAAGATATTTTGCTTCATCAAACAGAGTGTGACTTAATGAGTTTAAGAAATAACATTGTGTTGAATGACAAAACTTGATCCTGCATTATTATATGCTCAATCGAAATCAATGTGCCAAACTTAAAATCCCAAATAAGTGTAACTCAAATCATGTATAAATAACTGATTAAATAACTAAATAGTTGAACAAAAATTGGTAATGATATATACATTAAAAGGTAATTATATATACATTAAAAAGTAATTATATATACATTAAAAGGTAACGTCGGAGGGCGGGGGGTAGTGTAGCTAACACTACCTCCTCTTAAGCGTACAACTCAGCTTCCTTTCCTTTTTTTATGGCTGCTACCACCGGTGTAACCCATAGTTCTTCCGCCTCTGTTGCTAATGCCACCACCCCCGCTAGATCTAGGTCGTCAATACAACCACTAAAGCCTATGTTTGCCCTCCCCTGTTTCAACCGAATCTGTGAAAGAGAAAGGAAGTTGTAATCCAGATCTGAAAGACGAAGATGAAGGTCTGAAAACGAGACCCTGTAGATCTTCACTTACACACCTGGTTCTGATGAGATATGCGATTTTCAGATCTGCCGATCTGGGGAGGTCTTCGGTGTTCTAACTTTCAATCCGACGGTGTAGTTGTGTTAGTGGTGTGACAAAGTGTGGAGGTTGCAATGATGGTGTGGTTGTGATAGCACTGTGGCGATATTGGTGACAGTGGTGTGGTGGCGGGGAATAGTGGTGGTGGTTTCATGGAGGGGGGGTAGTGTAGCTAACACTACCTCCTCTTAAGCGTACAACTCAACTTCCTTTCCTTTTTTTATGGCTGCTACCACCGGTGTAACCCATAGTTCTTCCGCCTCTATTGCTAATGCCACCACCCCCGCTAGATCTAGGTCGTCAATACAACCACTAAAGCCTATGTTTTCCCTCCCCTATTTCGACCGAATCTGTGAAAGAGAAAGGAAGTTGTAATCCAGATCTGAAAGACGAAGATGAAGGTCTGAAAACGAGACCCTGTAGATCTTCACTTACACACCTGGTTCCGATGAGAAATGCGATTTTCAGATCTGCTGATCTGGGGAGGTCTCCGGTGTTCTAACTTGCAATCCGACAGTGTAGTTGTGTTAGTGGTGTGACAAAGTGTGGAGGTTGCAATGATGGTGTGGTTGTGATAGCACTGTGGCGATATTGGTGATAGTGGTGTGGTGGCGGGGAATAGTGGTGGTGGTTTCATGGAGGGGGGGGGTAGTGTAGCTAACACTACCTCCTCTTAAGCGTACAACTCAGCTTCCTTTCCTTTTTTTATGGCTGCTACCACCGGTGTAACCCATAGTTCTTCCGCCTCTGTTGCTAATGCCACCACCCCCGCTAGATCTAGGTCGTCAATACAACCACTAAAGCCTATGTTTGCCCTCCCCTGTTTCGACCGAATCTGTGAAAGAGAAAGGAAGTTGTAATCCAGATCTGAAAGACGAAGATGAAGGTCTGAAAACGAGACCCTGTAGATCTTCACTTACACACCTGGTTCCGATGAGAAATGCGATATTCAGATATGCTGATCTGGGGAGGTCTCCGGTGTTCTAACTTGCAATCCGACGGTGTAGTTGTGTTAGTGGTGTGACAAAGTGTGGAGGTTGCAATGATGGTGTGGTTGTGATAGCACTGTGGCGATATTGGTGACAGTGGTGTGGTGGCAGGGAATAGTGGTGGTGGTTTCATGGCAGGGTGATAGGACGTGGTCTCGTTGGTGATGGCGGTGGCAGTGTGGTGGCAGAGGTGGTGTCCAGGCGGTGGCAATGTTATGCGGTGATGCCTTTAAAAGGGATTGTAATTTAGATTGTTTGATTTGAGATGAAATTTGACTGAACTGTAAGCATGTTTGGCAATGTCAGCTAACTTTCTTTTTCTACTAAACAAATTGGAAATAAAGAGTGAATGTGTATCGTTTTTCTAATATTTTATTTCAAAATAAACAGAGATAAATATAATACGTTTTAATTTTATATAGAAATTGCAATGATTTTACGTTTTGACATATAGTTAGTTTGTAAACGAATCGGAGCGATTATAGTATATATTTTATTACGTCTCATATGGCACTGCCACACATGCTTCTTTTTATGTATTTTTGTGCTTATCTGTGTTTCGATGTAAATTTTCATTGAGATCGTAACAAATATAATACTTTTTCATTAAACGTATAAAGTTGAAGTGCTCTACATTTCGGCATAATTTAGTTGAAAAATGAGTCGAATAGATTGTACACTATACTTTATCATGTCGCGTAAGCTGCCACTACAACACGCAATAGGTAAGAAACTAGTTATATATTATGACTTAAAGGACCCAAATCATTGCAATTGTAATACTAGAATCATTCTCAATTTGATTCAAAACCACCGAATCAAACTCGGAAAATCTTTTGAATTAAAATAGACCAAATCGATGTTATATAGTTGTGGCAAAACACTTTAATTAATTCCCTTTAACTTTTTGTAACTTTAAGACCATAAGTAATGGTTAATACCCATTAGTGACTTAGACAAATAAGGATGTGCTAAGTATTTCTTTTGCAGGTGACTTAGAGAAATGCGGATGTGTATTTGTCTACCCGCATAGACTAATGCGGGTGATGTAAAACAAATACTTATTCTTAATAGAAGAAATAAGGCAATGATTTTACACGTCCCTAAAGAAAAATACGGATGTTGTACACACTAATGCGGTTGTAAACAAACAAATGCTTATACAGTTATTTTGTATTTTGAACTAGTAAAATATGATAGTTAAGTCATTGTATAGGTCATTATATAAGACTATAAATAGATAAAGTTTTCACTTTTAGTAACTAAGAACTCTGAGAAAACTTTACACACAGAAAATCCTTATTATAATATTGAATCATATTATCAATATACAATGAACATTATGAGTCTATCTATTCTATTTGAACATTGATTATTGAATTTCCGATACAATCAAAAATAGAAATCTCTCATATATTTGATCCTTATTAATTCTAACCCAGTCACAATCAATTTACTTTCATCTGCCCGAGGTTTTCGTTATTGATCAGAGTGTGACAGATTGGTATTAGAGGCAAAATTATAGGTAATTAGGTTATTAAAAATGAAATAACCTAGACTATAACTAAATATTCCACACATTTTTCCTCTTATGTCTCCTTATGTTAAGTCATGATTATTATTTATACACATATGCAACATGCCTTATGTGATTATTCATTTACACTCAATTACGATCAACAAACTCATGGCTCTCATTTTGAGGTATATTGCCTAAATCAAATGGATTCCTAAAACTTTAAATTTTGAATTTTATTTATGGTTTTCAAATCTCGTCAACACCTGGTCCCATAACTAATCACCTGCGATGTTGGAAGGGTGGGTCCTTGTACCTTGGGGTGTTCTATCTACTAAAGGTATTCGTATAAATCCAAATAAACATATGGATATGTTACTTTACCTGGAAACTCTTGGTGTGAGTGTCCACTTATAAGTAAGGATGTCTTTATTAAGTTTTTGGTGGACTTAATACTTTGATAAGTGAATGTATTCGTTTTGGTTTGCGAAATAAATGTTTACACGTGGAATATCTTAACGTGATTTTGATTCTCTTATTTCTAATATTTATTTTAATATTCCATAAAACTCACCATCTAGTTCTCACAAGATCTCCTGATATTCTTTAGAAATGTCTACTCAAAATCATTCTCGTTCTAACAATTTCAGTCGATAGATTACAGCTACTGTTGGTAGGAAAGTAGTTGTAGCTATCCCGTCATTGTTGACTCATCTGAATTAAGGCACCATGTTGTTCATTGCTCCTAATCCACCTCTAACTTGTACATACAAGTAGTTTAGTTCTTGTAACCCCATTATGTAAGGCCTCGTTCCCGGGACACTTATAGCCGGTAAATCATTGCACATAAAACATATATTTTCATCATATTACATAAAAATGTTGCAGTGGAACATTTAAACAAAACACTCCATTTCAATATAATAGTGCAGGATCGTTGAAGGGTGTAAGTTACAACACAACAACACAAATAGGAGATTAACTAGACTTTAATCAAACAGTAAACTGGATTAACCAAGTTGAGATACTAAGAACACAAGTAATGCAAGAGACAGAACACAAAAAACACAAGTGAATGGTTTTCAAGAATATAGTATATTGCTTTCTCTATGTTCTATTACAAGTGTTACAAAGCATATTCGAAAGATACAAGAACAAGAGATACTTATACTAGCCGGCTATACTTTGAAAGCCAGCTGGATACAATTGACTAGACACAAACAAAATCAATTGTAGAGTCAAAAGGCAGATTGCCTTTTGACTTGTGACTATGACATGCCATAGCTCACATCCTTATTTATTACAAAAAGGATAAAGTACATAAAGTAGAAAGGTACAGACTCAAGACCTCAATGTATAGTTACCAAAAGCATGGACCTTTCCACCAACTCGTGTAAGTTGGTGACTTGCAGAGATGCAGCGGAAAGGTGTCCATCTTTACGGAACAGTACATCAGATAAAGCATATTACTAAAAGTCTTCGAAAGAAATCTGTCTTCATGGTCTTGAAGCTTCGGAAGACTTTGTCTCTGAGGCTTCGGAAGACTTAATGTTTGGCTTCAGAAGATATTGGTCTTGGCTTCGGAAGATTTCACACTTAGAGTATTTTTTGTTTCATGTGTGAAACTTCCTAGGCTTCTTCTTTAATGTACTTATGCAGCATCAGGATAGACTTAAGATGTTTAGGTTGCATCAGCCTCTTTATTAATCTCTACAAACTCCCCCTAGGCTGATGCTACCAAAACACTTAGAAGACTTCAGATATCAACAGTCCTCATTAGGATGATCACCAATCCTTTCTTCATAAGGTGATCAGGATCCTTCAGACTGTCAAAGTGTCTTCTCATATCAAAGAGGTCATGCAGAGGCAACTGAAACATATCTTGCCATGTGTAAGTTTCTTTAATGCCTTGATCTCTAATGACATGCCATCTTTCTAGATTTTTGGTGTGTGTCCAAGACAAGATGGGTCTTCCTGATGCTAGAGGAGCTATTTGAATTGGAGTTGATGTAGCATCCTCTGACTGCACAATCTCAAGATGTTCTGACTCATCCTCGGATTTAGAAGAGGGTGCAATCTTCTTCTTCTTTGGCTTTGGTTTAGAAGCCATCCTCTTCTTTCTCTTGATAGATTTTAACTGAGAAAACTGGCCTGCAGCACCAGATTGATCTTCATTGTCTTTCTCAGTTGGGACTTCCTCTCTTTCAGGCTCAGAAGGAGAGGGAGGTTGACCCTGCTGTGGATCAGAAGATGAAGCTTGCTGAGTTTCAGCAGGAGGTCCAGGTTGTGTTGTCTCTGGTTGTTCAACCTTAACCTCCACTTCAAGTGGGGCTTGACTTGGAGTGGAGTGTAAGTCAATGAGCTCTTCACTTTTGATCTTCTGCTTGATCACCCTAATATGCTCAACCATAGTGGATAGAGACATGGGGCCAAGTCTCCTTCCGGAGAATCCATATAGCTTCAAGAAGCTCATCATCCTCTGCCTATCAGCAGACTTCTTCATGCTCTTTTGGATGATGGCTCTTTATTTTGCAGCTTCTTCCTTTAGCTTCTTCTTGTTGTCTTTCTTTCATTGACTAGCTCAAGCTCAAGTTGTTTTAAGTACCCAAACTCAATATAGTCATAAGGTAAGGGAAGGAGTGCATCTGCCTGATAGAGGCCTGTGGCACTCAAGTAGTTAATCATCTTGATTCTGTCTTCTTCCTTATCTACCCGAGGTTCTTGTTAAGCCACATCCTCTTGTTTAGGACTTTCTTGAACTGGTGAGAGGGTAGGCATACCTTTGTACAGTCTTTTTCTTCTTCTCTCTTCTTTGACTTGTACTAGGAGTTCTGCATCTTCTGCCTCCTTCTTCTCTCTTGACCTTTCCAGGTCAACCAGTTCATTCATTCATCCAAGGGGAGAGAAATGAAACTATCAATGTCATAGTTCCTAGTCTGCAGATAGTTAATCCTGACCGCCCTTAACTCATCATTCTGAGTATCTGGTCTGGGGGCAGCCCTGATAGCAGACTCCATGAGTCTTGAAGACTCAGGAGAGGAACTTTCTCCCCTTAGCCTCCTTTTCCTCTCTCCCTCTCCTCCTCAATCTCCTCAGTTGTCATTTTTCTTTTCCTTTTGTCACTCACAGACCTTTGTGACTTAGGGTGGAGAGAGCTTTGGTCTTCATTGCTTGTTGCAGCATCTGAGCTCAGGCCAGAGAGAGGTTGAGAAGCACCTTCACCAGCAGGTGTCTCAGAAGGAGTGTGGATCTCTGCAGCAGTTGATGATGATAAGACAGGGCTCTCAGGTTCTGCCACTGGGCCTTCAATCAAGGATTCCCCTATGAAGCTAATCTTAGGGTCCTCCTCAACATCCAGTTGACCAATGGTATTGCCTGATTGCCTAAGTCTCCTTCTTAAGTTGAACTCTACAGTGATCCTGTCTTGCATTCTTTTAGCTAGTCGGTCAGCTTGTCTTGATTGGCTTGGTTGACAAGTGGCATGTTGACTAGATCCAGACCTTCATAGTAGTCCAAGGTCTAAAAATTGAAGACTTCTTGTTGCCCTTGAACTCTTATGATGATTAAGGCTTTCCTGATGTTGTCATACCTCCACCCAATGATGTGATTGGAAGATGGTAAAGGTGACATAGCCCTTGGTATCCCACCCTCAAACAAACTCTATATGAAGGAGTCTGTGTAGTCCACATCAATGTGAACTTGAGGAGGTTGCTGAGAATGCACAATTGCAAGTGAGGATGGTGAGTCCTCAATGTCCATTCTCTCTGAAGAACTCCCAGGTTCTGTGGCTGTAATGACTTTCTCCCCCTTTTTGGTAGTATCACCCACTTGCATAGGTGAGCTAGAAGATAGATCAATCACATCCACAGGTTCTTGTGTTCCTGGTTGAGCTCTTCTTAAGGGTCTTCCAACTAGTTTTTCCTTAAGATATGAAATCTCAAATTGCTGATCATTGATCCTGTTGTTTAAGGTAGTCACCTGATATTCAAGGTGACTGACCTTTGAGACTAAGTAACTGCATGTTTTAGACAGTTTTTGCACCAATAGTCTCAGATTCCCCTCATCTTCATCAGACGATTCGTTGGGGGACGAGATGATTCGACCAGAGTCCTCTCTCTCACCACCAGCTTGAGGTTCTTGGCTGTTGGTTTTCCTCTGCTCACTAGTAATCTCAGTTGAGATGTCAGTGGGCTGAGTTGCCATGGTTGAGGTCTTAATGATGTAATCACTTTCAGAAGTGAGAGCCTCTTCCATATGGACATCCTGAACAGGTTCAGGGGTGTCCACCTTAGTTGTAGGTGACTGATGGGGGATAGATGTAGGAGACTCAGGAGTATTCATCTCTCTTTGAGTAGAGGAAAAGAAGAAAGACTCATTATATTCACTGAAACTAGATCTTCATCAGTATAGAAGTCAAGGTTGGGAATTGGTTGGTTGAGATCTATAGGCTGGGGATGGTAACTGTCCCTGGAAGGTTGATCACTTGAGTGTTGAGGCTTAGAGTGATGGCTTAAGGCAGTTGGGCTAATGAGCTCATCAGGCTGAGCATGAGTAACCTCAGCATTGATTCTTGAAGAGATGGGAGTGGTCTGCTCCTCTGGAGAAGTGGGAGCTCTAGTGTCCATTTCTTCCTGTATGGATGAGTATATGGGGGCCTCCACAGACTGAATAGCCTGAGCAGGGGTTCGTTTGGATTTTCTTTGGTGAGTGATGGTCATTTGAGGTTGTGAGAGTGGTTGGGAGATAGCAGGTGTGGGCTTAACACTAGCTTGTGCTGCTAGGTTGTCACCTTGAGCAATGAGCTCTAACATTTTTGGGACTAGGGCTGTTTCTACCCCAGAGAATCCAACAGTGGGCTTTCTCAGAATTTTAAAGATGTCGGGGTTCATCTGTCCCAATTTAAGAGTGTTACATGTTTCACTCAACTGTGAGCCCAGTTCACAGTTAAGAATGTCCTAGACATATCTAGGAAACATGTAATACTCTAAGGAGTCTAAATTTGCAAGTATATCTGTATAGACAAACTGAGAATACCTGAATTTGACCCCCTGAACCATTCCATGGATTATGAAGGAGAGATCTTCAGGAATCTGGTCCCATCCACCATGCTTGTTTGATAAGCTGTGGATGACCACATGGAGCAGGAATCTCCATTGGGATGAGACCTTCCTTTTCCTAAAGGTCTTTATAGAGAAATCTCCCTCATATTCCATCTGCTCAAAGGAATGATAACAGCTTCCTTTGGGAAAAACACCTCACATTCTTCATCATCCAGCTGAAGATGCCTATTGATGATGGCCGAAGTGATGAAGATTATTCTCCCGTGCACTGTGGCAGACAGTGCCTTCTCCCTATCCATAATGACCTCTTGGAAGGTCTTCCAGAATTCAAGCAGCTGATCCTCATAGAGTGGAGGATTAATGGATAGGGAGGTGAAATAGTTTGACAGAGTTAAGAAATGACAAACCCCTGAGAAATGAGGATCTTTCTAGAGCATAATAGAGCAACCTGATTGTGTTGTCTGTGTAGCTGCATGGTAAAGTTGGGATCATTTCTGTGAGCAAGGTTGGCCATTTTGAAGTAGCTTAAGGATGAAGAAAGAAGATAGAAAGAAATTTCAGAGAGAAATTTGGGATTTTAGGTTTGGAGGAAGAGCAGATGATAGAAAGAGGGGGAAACCGTTGGGTTTATATGTGAGAAGGATTTCAGATAAAGTTTAACGAAAGAGGATAAACTTTGAAATCCGGATGTCGGTCCCACCTCTGAAAAAGTAGTTTACCTTTGCTCAAAAAGTAGTTTTCTTGGAAGTCAAAAAGCTTTCGAATGTTAATTATCTTCGGAAGTTTTAATTAAAAAGCTTCCGAAGCTAAAATGACTTCGGAAGAATTTCCTGAGAGTTTTGAGAATTTTTCTTCGGAAGAGAAATTAAAACTTGAGTGCTTTGTATATAAAACAACAAAGCTTCCGAGAGTTAATTTGCTTCGGAAGTAAATGGTCCTTGAAAATAAGTAAGTGTCTGAGACAAGTATTTAAGCTTCGGAAGATAAATCTGAAAGCTCTTTCGAAGGTAAATTTCTTAGACAATTATTTATTTTGAAGGCATGATTTGCTTCCGAAGTTAAAAGCATAACTTCCGAAGTATCAGAAATTTTCAAAAATCTAAGGAAAGTCTTCAAAAAAAATTTTTTATCCAAAGAAAACATGAGCTTATGAAAGTGATGAACTAGACAACTTAGGACACACATATATTTTTTTAAGAAATAATAAGAATTAGTTTTAAGAAAAGCTTACTCAAAGTTTATCATCCCAATAGCTTATAGTAGATATTTAAATCTCTGTTCATCAAACGCCTTTGTAAACAGATCAGCATATTGTTCATCTCTATGAACTTTGACTAGTTTAATTAATCCCTTTTCATAGCTATCTCTTATTAAATGACACCTGATATTGATGTGCTTTGTCCTTGAGTGCTGCACAGGGTTCTCTGTGATTGAGATAGCACTGTTATTGTCTATGTGAATGGGAGTCTCCTTGAAGTTTAACCTATAGTCTAGCATCTGATTTTGAATCCAAAGTACTTGAGCACAGCAGCTTGCAGAAGCAATGTATTCAGCTTCAGCAGTTGATGCAGAGACACAGGATTGTTTCTTGCATTGCCATGAGACAACCCTTCCACCAAGAAATTGACATCCCCCAGATGTAGACTTTGCAGTCATATTGCAACCACAATAATCACTATCTGTATAGGCATAAAGATTGAAGTCAGGATTCTTGGGATACCATAAACCAAGTGTTGATGCACCTTTGAGGTATCTTAGAATCCTTTTGATAGTGATAAGGTGAGACATCTTAAGGTTGGCTTGATATATTGCACAGATGCAAGTAGCAAACATGATATCAGGCCTGCTAGCAGTAAGATACATAAGAGACCCAATCATAGCCCTGTATAAGTGCTCATCTACACACTCCCCTCAAGATCAGGATCAAGGGAGTGGTTCCTAGCTATAGGTGTCTTAGCAATCTTACAGTCAGTCATGTTGAACCTCTTAAGTATGTCTTGAACATACTTTGACTGACTTATGAAGATGCCATCTTCAACTTGCTTCACTTGAATTCCTAGAAAGAAATTGAGTTCCCCCATGACACTCATTTCAAATCTGTCTTTCATCAGCTTCTCAAAGTCTTTGCAGAGCTTTGGATTAGTTGAACCAAAGATAATGTCATCCATATATACTTGAACTAGAAATATGTATTTTCCTTGTCCTTTGATGAAGAGAGTTCCATCTATAGTACCTCTCCTCTATCCATGTTTACAAAGATACTCAGATAGTGTGTCATACCATTTCTTGGGTGCCTGATGCAGCCCATAGAGAGCTTTGTCAAGCTTGCAGACATAATCAGGATGATCAGGATCTACAAAACCAGGTGGCTATTTGACATAAACCTCTTCATCTATCACTCCATATAAAAAGGCACACTTCACATCAAGTTGAAAGACCTTGAAGTTCTTGGATGCAGCAAATGCCAGGAATATCCTAACAGCTTCTAATCTTGCCACTGGAGCAAAGACATCAGTGTAGTCAATACCTTCTTCTTGTGTGTATCATTGAACAACTAGTCTAGCTTTGTTCTTGATGATGATGCCTCTATCATCTTTCTTGTTCCTAAACACCCATTTGGTTCTAATGGTAGTCTTCCCAGAAGGAAGAGGACAAAGGTTCCAAACTTTCTGCCTTTTGAATTGAAGCAACTCTTGTTGCATAGCTTCAACCCAACTTCCATCCTTTAGAGCTTCATCAACTTTCTTTGGCTCTATCTGGGATAGAAAACAAGAGTGAAAACAAACATTTGCTTCATGGGTTTGTCCTCTTGTCTTTACCCCTGAGACAACATCTCCAATGATGTTTGTGGTAGGGTGAGACTTGTGGATCCTAAGCTAAGGGATCATAGCAAGTTGTTGAGAAAGATCTAAATTAGAAAAATTTAGATCTGGCATGGATGTTTCTCCCACCACATCAACTTGATCCAAGCAGTGTGTGACATCATTGATGTTCTCATCAATGGTGTGATTAGTGGCATCAAGAAATTCTTGGTCACTATCACCACCACCATTGTTGTCTTCCACAGTTGAGGTGTTATTATTTGGTTGTAGAGCCTCTGAGCTGGAATTTGAAGGCATACAAGATGTATCAGCTGAGTTTGTCATTGTTGTGCTGATAGAAACCTCATTTGCAGAAGTAGTTCCAACTAGAGCTGAAGATGTATGACTTGAAGGTTTTCCTAGCTCAAATCATGGATCAGGATCACCTGTATTTAAATTTTTTGCAGACCCTGAAACATTCTCACAAGATTTGTTAAAACAGTTGGTAACTAAATCAAGATCAATAACCAAACTGGACCAGAACCAGCAACACAGGTGTGTGTTCATTGAAAGTCACATTGGCTGACTCCTCAACAATTCTAGTTCTGAGATTGTACACTCTATAAGCCTTAGCTTGGAAGAGTATCCAATAAAGTGTCCATCATCTGATTTCTCAGCAAACTTGGCAATTTGATCTTTGGTATTCAAGATGGTGTAGGGACAACCAAATGACCTAAGAAAACCAATGAAAGGTTTCCTCTTGTTCCAAAGTTCATAAGGAGTCTTGCCATGAGTCTTAACTACTAAAACTCTGTTCTGCACATAGCAGGCAGTGTTGACTGCCTCTACCCAGAAGGTGATAGGCAGCTTAGAGTCAGACAACATGGTTCTTGCAGCTTCAATCAATGTCCTGTTTCTCCTCTCAGCAACACATTTTGCTGAGAAGTCCTGGGAGCACCGAATTGTCTTATAATACCCTTTTCATCACAAAATGTATCAAGGATTTAGTTCTTAAATTCAGTTCCTTGATCACATCTTATGATTTTGACCTTGTGATCAAACTGATTCTTAATCTTTAGGATGAAATTCTTCAGAATCTCAGGAGTCCATCCTTAGTTCTAAGGAAGAAGACCCAAGTGAATCTTGTAAAGTCATCTGTGATCACTAGATAGTATAAGGTCCTTCCTAAACTCATTACACTGGTGGGGCTAGAGAGATCCACATATACAAGTGTAGGGGTGTAGTGATGGAGTTCCTTTCCTTAGGCTATGAGATACCTTATGTTACTTCTCTTTCAGGCATGCAACACAATGGTCATCACTTGTAAACTCTTTCTTTGGTATTCCAGTTACCAAATCATGCTTAATCAATTTGTTCATGTTCTTAAAGTTTACATGGCACATTCTTTTATGTCATAGGAAAGACTCATCACTATTGGCTTTAGAAAGAAAGCATAAAACTCTCTAGAGGGAGAGGTTTCTTGCAAATCCATCTTGTATGTTTTCCTTTCCTGGGGGCTCTAAGCAGAATATGCTCATGAGGAATGACCACACACAATGCTTAAGTACAATGCACTCATGCTCAGTAATGAGCATGTTATGACTCTGCTCACAAAATTAAGATACACTCAGAAGATTGTATCCAAGCTCCTTAACAAAGTTTACCTTTTCTATGCTGAGCTTACCATTTGTGACCTTGCCCCTCCAGAAATGTAACCACCTTCATCTCCTCCAAAAGCAACTAGTCCTCCATCAATCCTTTCAAAGTTCTTGAGTATGACCTATTGCCTATCATGTGCCTGGAACAACCACTGTCTATGATCCAGACATTTTTGTCTGTCTTCAGCTGTCCCTGCACAAAGAGATGATTAGTTACATTTGGAAACCCAAGCCTTGCTTGTCTTGGGCTCATTTGCAGAAGGTAATTCAACAGTAATAGATCCTGTGGTTGTTCTAAGAGGATCTTGAGTTGTTGTTGATGGAGAATTCTCAGTCACTTGGTCTTTCTTAGACATCCACACCACCTTTGGAGTCTTGGACTTGACCTTCAAAACTTCAGAAGCTTTTGGAACTTCGGAAGTTTTAATGACTAAACCTTTGGAAGATTCTACAAACACTGCAGCACACTTCAATGCTTCGGAAGAACTCCTTTCTTCCAAGACCAACTTCTCTTCCGAGGGTAATTTTCCACTTCCCTTCTTCTTAGACTTGGAGCTTCCGAAGGAAACAGATTTTCCTTCCGAAGCTTGAATCTTCTTAGAACTCTTTGAAGTCTTTGTTTTGGTCATATGGATAGTACCTTTAGGATTGAAGGGACAATCCTTAGCAATGTGAATGGTACTTTCACACATGACACAATTCATCTTCTTCTTCACAAGAGCCTTTTCCTTGGAATAGGACTGTCTTTGGTCACATCCCTTCTCCACCTTCATCTTTGCATATAATGAGGCAATCCTCTTAGGCTGAGGACTGTGCTTGGAGTTTGATGGTCCAGGCTGTGTAGCAGTGGTACACAACAGACCAGTCTTTTTCTTGCTACTGAGATGAGTTGAACAAGAACCAGAACTCTTAGCAGAAGAGTTTTGGTTTATGTCTTCAGTCCCTATCACTTTAAACCCTGCAGAGATAAAAACTTGTTTCAGCTTAGAGTCAAAAGTAGCCTTGATCTATTGAGCCTTCCTTGCCTTTCTTTTGCTCTTTCT
Organism: Flaveria trinervia; assembly: GCA_025506515.1. Lineage (NCBI taxonomy): Eukaryota > Viridiplantae > Streptophyta > Magnoliopsida > Asterales > Asteraceae > Flaveria > Flaveria trinervia. The sequence continues at coordinate 19,683,128 of CM046457.1, forward strand.
GATCAAGTTCTTTCTCATGGACTTGGTCATCACAGTCTTCTTTTTCTCCTGAAGGATAGTGGCCCTTCTTGGAATCCTCCTCTTCACTCTTCTCATAGGGATTCTTCACTATCTCTTCTTCATCCTCTTCACTCATAGGATCTATAAGAGGAAGCTCATCTTCACAAGTTCCACACCTAGGAGATCTTACTAACAAAATTGTGTGTGGAGGAGCTATCTCATTGGATCCCAGTCCCTGCCTGTTTTGATAGCACACTTTGTTGTGCAGGGATGAGGATATCATGTTCTTGAAGGTCTCCTCTTCAAGAACACTCTTTTCTGTCCTGGCTTTGCTGATCACAAGCTCAGCCTGGCACTTAGTTAATTTGGTTATGAGATCTTTGATTTGAGTCCTAAAATCTGTGTTCATGTTTTAAAACTGAAATGGTTTTCTCTAAGTCCTCTATCTTCAGTTTATAATCATTTTCAGACCTTTTAAAATTAGATTTTAAAATGTTTAGGACTCAAGGTCAGATCTCAGTTCCAAGTTGTAGGACCTGTATCTGTTAACTTTAGCAATGCATTCAGGAGTACAGAGATGTTCCAATACCTTGGTTTCATCATGATCTGCCATTAGTGCTTGGTTTGGAGAAGCATCTTCTACTTGAAAGCTCCAGTCAAAGCCTTCTTCTTCACAGCAACAGCAGCTTGCTGCTTTGACTTCTCATTCTGGAGAGCTTTGTCAGTGTAGTTTGGTCTGGATTGTGTTTGGCCACCATTAGTTCTAGGTGCCTTACACTCTCTGGCAAGTGACCCATCAAGTTACAGTTGTAACACTTGACTTTGCCTTTGTCCAGTCCAAACTTTCCACTGGTGCATTGCTTGGAAACTTCCTTCCAGTCCTCTTGTAGAACTTCTTGGCTCTATGAGTGACAAGAGCCATCTGCTGGACTATTTCCATGTATTCCAGATCATCTGGATGGATACAGTCTAGGTCTTCAAGAGTGAAAAGAGAGTTGCCACAGCTTTCATCAGAAGACACAAAAGCTTGAGAAGAGCTTGTCTCTTGGAGTGGGCTTCCTTGAGTGTAGTTCTCCCTTGGTGTCTCTGGGAAGGTGATGAAAGGACCCTTTGGTGAATTGTCAGGGTAGCATAGGAGATGATGTTTGGGTTCTATGCTATCCCTTTCAACCACATGTAGGGCTGAATCCATTTGATTGTTGGAGTTTCCAGATGAACCTTGCATGTTCATCTCCATCTGGTAGCCACTGAGAATCCCATATAACTCTGTCAGAGTAAGAGTTTTGAGGTTTTCAATTCTCTTGATCACCACATAGTAGTGTGTCCATTGCCTAGGAAGTGAGGACGTGAACTTCCTTACAATGTCTCTATTTTCAAGAGAAACTCCTCCATCCACTAGGGTATCCATAATCTCAACATACCTGAAATACTGCTGAGTCATGGTTTCACCTGTTTTGAAGGTGAAGTTTTCAAACTGCTGCTTCAGGAGATCCTTCTTGTTCTCCTTGGCTTCAGAGGAACCCTCATACATCAGTTTCAGTGCATCCCACAGCTGTTTGGCTATTTTGCACTTCTTGAAACCTCTGTACATAGAGTTTGGAAGGGCAGTTTGAAGGGTTGTCATGGTTTTTCTGTCTATCTCTACTCTCTTCTTATCTTCATCAGAGTAGTTAGCCATATCTTTGGGAATCATAACAGCACCAGTAGCAGAAGGGGTGTTGGGTATGAAAGGTCCATTCTCAATAGACACCCACATTCTTGAATCAAGAGGCCTGATGAAACCTTCTATTCTTAAACACCAGGTATCAAACTCATCAAGAGTGATCAGTGGGGACTTGTTCATGGTTCCAGTTTCCATATCAGTTTTGGAAATGGCTGCCATTTGAAAAGTTTAGTATTTGTGTGTGTGAGGGATCTTAAGATGGTGAGATCTTATATCAAGAGCCTGAAATGCTCTGATACCAAATGCAGGATCGTTGAAGGGTGTAAGTTACAACACAACAACATAAAGAGGAGATTAACTAGACTTTAATCAAACAGTAAACTGGATTAACCAAGTTGAGATACTAAGAACACAAGTAATGCAAGAGACAGAACACAAAGAACACAAGTGAATGGTTTTCAAGAATTCAGTATATTGCTCTCTCTATGTTCTATTACAAGTGTTACAAAGCATATTCAAAAGATACAAGAACAAGAGATACTTATACTACATCCTACAGCCGGCTATACTTTGAAAGACAACTGGATATAATTGACTAGACACAAACAAAATAAATTGTAGAGTCAAAAGGAAGATTGCCTTTTGACTTGTGACTATGCATGCCATAGCTCACATCCTTATCTATTACAAAAAGGATAAAGTACATAAAGTAGAAAGTTACAGACTCAAGACCTCAATGTACAATTACCAAAAGCATGGACCTTTTCACCAACTCATGTAAGTTGGTGACTTGCAGAGATACAGCGGAAAGGTGTCCAGCTTTATGGAACAGTACATCAGATAAAGCATGTTACTAAAAGTCTTCGGAAGAAATCTGTCTTCATGGTCTTGAAGCTTCGGAAGACTTTGTCTCTGAGGCTTCGGAAGACTTCATGTTTGGCTTCGGAAGATATTGGTCTTGGCTTCGGAAGATTTCACACTTAGAGTATTTTTCTGTTTCATGTGTGAAACTTCCTAAGCTTCTTCTTTAATGTACTTGTGCAGCATGCAGGATAGACTTAAGATGTTTAGGTTGCATCAGCCTCTTCATTAATCTCTACAAATAGCTTTTGCAAAATAATACATCGTTATCCAATTACAAAACCAAAGTTGCATTACATCACAAAAGCATTATAACATTGGATGCCATCCCAAAGGAACTGAGTAGTCGCCCCATGCCATCCTCACCAACATTACCTGCCAACTGGAAACACAAAAAAGTCAGCGTTGCTGAGTGAGTTCTAGTTTTATAATAAAACATACCTTTATTTCGTTAAAACCGTTCTTCACATTTAGGCGATCATACATCATACGTACACATAGATAATATCATTATTATCTTCATCATTCATTCATTAACTTCAGTTCGTACATAGTACGTTATTAACTTTCTCATTCTTTCATCATTACATCTTTTCTTTCCTTCAACCATATACTTTACCCTGCTAATCCGGTACTAGACCTAGGTCTATCATAGACCTCTTATAACGGTGCCCTGCACCTCTGGTCACAGCACCTAGGGTAGAGTTTAGTGTACCAATGCCATGTGCAATACCCTGCTATTCCTGGTACTGGACCTAGGCCTATCATAGACTAGCTATAATGGTGCATCGCACCTCTGGTCACAGTACCTAGGGTATGCAGCAATGGTTCTATAAAAATGGTCAATCAGAAAGAAAGACCCTGGTGTGCATCCTCCCGGGGTAGCGAACCCACACACCGTTGGGCTAACACCTTTTAATGGCATGTACCGACATACAAGGCTTGCAAGACTTTCTTTACTTTCATTCATTTATTAATGCATGCATTTATCAGGTTCCTTTTTCATTATCTTTCACTTTACGTTACATAATACTTTCATTTTATTCATTAACATTCAACGTAAAGTCACGGGAAAGATAAACATACATCATAACAAGGAACATCAACATCATACAGAGCAATATCATACATACATAACATACATCATGCATAATCATACAACATCACACATCACATCAATCACGCGCATCGCGTCATGTAACCATATGGCATCACCCATCATCATCATCATCTTAAATCATCCATGCCCATCACATCATCTATACCCCAAAGGTCCGAGCCTACCTCTTACCTTCCTGAAGGTCAGACAATACTATGGTCATTCGGGCGTATGGACCCTATTCGATTGCATGGTCTTCCATGCGTATGAGAACACTCAGGCGAATGGACCTCTAGTCGCATAGCCTCCAGTCACATATTTCCCCTGCGAATGAACCCCAGTTGCATGACATCCGGGCGTATGGACCTCAGTCGCATGACCTTCATGCGAATGGGCCTCAGTCGCACACCTTTCGTGTGTATGAACCTCAATCGCACGACTCACAGGCATATGGACTCCAGTCGCATGACCTTCAGTCGCATGACCTTCAGTCACATGACCTTCATCCGCATTTCATTCAGTCGCATAGCCCTCAGGCGTATGACCCTCAGTTGCACTACTTTCGTGCGAATGAACCTCAGTCGCATTCCATTCGTGTGTATGGACCCAGTCGCATGCCATTTGGATGCATGGACCTCCATTCGGTCACCTAGCTCTAGCTGATGTAGAATGCAGTTCATCCCGAACTGCAGCTGCCAAGTTCGACCTCCAAACTCTTCCAAACTCTTTTAAGCTTAAATAAACCATTCTAAACCTTAGGGAAGCATACCACGACATCATTCAAGCACAACCAAGCTCGAATCAAGCCCCAAACGAATTATACACATACACATACATACACAAACGGGATTTCACCCAAAATACCCAAAAACGATTTTCAGATGTGTTCCAGCCCCAAAATCATTCAAAACATGTAAAAGAGGGGTCCTAGAACTCACATAAACGATCCCGTCGAGTAGAGCTTCGATTTGACCTGCTACACTTCGATTTTCACGCTCGAATCCACCCGAACCAAGCTTTTCTCCTCTTTTTCTCCTTCTCTTCTCCATTGGCTGAGTTTTGCAAGAATGGGGAGGGTGTGGGCTGCCCTCCCCTTTTATACCCTCACTCATCCAATTTTCTTCTGGTTTTGGCAAGTTTGGTCCCTCGACTTTGGACTTTATTTCTTTTTCTTCTTTCGTCAGCTTCAAAGAAATTTTCGGGTGTTACACATTATATTTTTCTAACATTGGTTCAAAAGCATTAAGAATAGCTTCCCTAATAGTGTGTGTCACTACAAATGTTCTTTAAAAAAGAGCACTCACTTGGTAGAACGAGAAGAAGCGTTCGTGTGGAACTGATGTTACAATGGCCTTAACTTGGGATGAAGTTCAAGAGCTCATAATTCGGGAGTTTTGTCCGATAAAAGAAATAAAAAAGATCGAAGTTGAATTTTAGGAGTTGTCTTAAGGCATTAGTAAAATTTTTGCCTCTAAACGATTTCACGAACTCAGTTAGCTTGTTCCCCATCAGGTCACTCCTCTAACTCGGCTATCAAAAAGTACATCGGTGGTCTCTTAATGCAGATTCAGGATACTGTTTCGTGAAAAATCCTACAACTATTAAAGATGCCATTTGTTTAGCTACTCAATTAACTGATAATCATATGAAGGTTAGGACTTTAACTAGGAAGCAAAGTAAAATATTGTTGAAAAATCAACCAGTAAGACTACCAAGAAGGATAAAGCCTCAATCTTTCTCCAAGAATAAGAAAAGAAAGACTAAGTCTCAAATGTTGAGGCTATGTCTACTATTCTGGCCAATCAAACTAGCTTCTGTTAATCAAACACCATCAAAGAGGCCTTACCCCCGAAAAGAAGCCTTTCATAAAACTTTCCTATAATATAGCTCCCACAAATATTATCATCCACTAATGTATGAAGGACTGTGTAAAGGTCCCTGTTAGCATACCAAATGCTCACCTCCTCCCGCTATCACTTACGGTCATGCATGTTTCGTGTGGTGACCTAAATCATTTCCACAATCAATGTCTCCAACTTTCTAATTCAGCTCTAATGGCTTATGGGCGTGCTTTCAACATCAATGCCCATCAAGCCCAAAACAACAACGATATGGTGAGTGGTACGTTTCTAATCAATATTTATTATGTTGTAGTTTTGTTGATACTAGTGCCGATAAGAGATTTGTATCCCTTGAATTTGTGCCTTTACTTGCTAGTTCCTAAACCAAACTAGGAAAAACCTTTATAGTAGAAATAGTCGATCGAATAGTTGTTACAACTGACTCTATTATTTTAAATTGTACCCAAAATCTTAGTGAGCACAATTTTCTAATTGACCTTATACCGATGCACTTTTGAAATTAAATGTCACATTAAGCATGGATTGGTTATCTAAGAACCATGCTGAAGTTGTTTGATTCGATAAATTTATTCGGATTCCCCTTCCATCTCGTTGTGTCTTGAATATCTATCGGAAAAGCCTTCCAAAGGCTTAAACTCATGTCTTGCATAAAAGCTTAAAAGTATCTCTACAAGTGTTATATGGCTTTCTTATCCCATATTATGAAAAGGATGAAAATTCAAAGAAGATTGAAGAGCTTCCAATTTTTTAGAATTTCCCTAAGATCTTTCTCGAGGAATTGATTGGTCTTCCTTCTGTACCTCAAGTTGAGTTTCAGATCGATCTTGTGCCTGGTGCAACACCTAAGGTAGAGTCTCCTTACCGTCTAAAATGTGAGAGCTTGCTAGTCAACTTCAAGAGCTTTCAGTTAAAAATTTCATCCGAGGAGCTCTAGTCTTATTTATGTAGAAGAAAGATAGTTTATTTTGGATGTGCATTGACTATCTAGAACTCAAGAAACTCACTATTAAGAACTAATATCCCTTGCCAAGAATTAACAACCATACTTATCATATTCAAGGAACAATTTATTTATCTAATATTAATATTTGTTTAGGTTAACATTAGCTTCGAGTTCCTGATAATGATATTCTCAAAACATCTTTTCGTAATAGATATGGCCATTCAAAGTTATGCCATTTGGTTGACCAATGAACCTTTAATGTTCATGGATTTGATGAACCGTGTGTGTAAGCCATATATGGAAAAATTCATGATTCTTTTCATCATTGATATTCTAATATACTTAAAGTCTAAGTCTGATCATAAGCAACACCTTATTTTAATCTTTGAAAAGAAGAAACTTTATGCTAAAGTTTGTAAGTGCTAATTATGGCTTAGGAAGTATAATTCCTTAGTCAGATTGTGAATGAGAAAGGAATTTATGTAGATCTTGTAAACATTAAAGCAGTAAAGAACTAGGTTGAACCTAAACTCCCAATAAGATTTGTTCATTCCTCGGTCTAGCCAATTATTTTCATCATTTCCTTACTAATTTTGTTAAGTTTATTATGACCCCACTACCTTAAAAACGAAAGGGAAATAAAAAAATCTAGATTTTTATAGAGGAGATAACGATGTCAGAAACAAAACAAGAATTCTCTACAATGACACTGTAGACCAATGGAAGGAATGTAGTGTAGCTTGGTAGCACATTCGTTTTGGGTACAAAATGTCACGGGTTCAAATTTTTTTCATCCATACCTATTACTGCTCAAAGGGGCAGTAACTCATAAGCGTAAGCGTTTTAGGTGATGTCCAAAGCAAGAGAAATCCTTTCACTCTCAAACATAAGTTGTGTAATGCTCAGATTTTTTTTCCTTTTGATGGGAACGATGATTTTCTTGTCTATTATCTATGCAAGGTATTGGTTGTGTTCTTATACAACATGGTAAATTTATAGCCTATGTTTCAAGGCAATTCAAAGTTAATGAAAAGCATTATACAACTCATGATCTTGAATTGGGTGTTGTTTTTGTACTCCAAATTTAGAGACACTATCTTTATGGCACCAAGTGTGTTTTCTTCACCGATCATAAGTACCTCCAACATATCTGCAATCAATAAGAACTCAACATGAGGCAACGACGATGGGTCAAATTACTTAAGGACTATGATTCTGAAATTCATTATCATCCTAGAAAAGAGAGTCCTACAGCTATACATTGAGTCATAAGGATTATGTTATGCCTTAGTGCGCCACAGTTTAATCTGATCTCAAAACTTGCATTCTTGAAGCTTATCATGTTTCGGTCACCAAAGAACACGTATGATGAAATATCATATGGTATTGAACTTCAATTGGAAACCATGTTTGATGGTTTGATTTATTTATTGGATTGTCTTTGGATTCCTAACCGTGATAATCTTCGCACCATCATCATGAACAAGTCTCACAAATCTTGTTATTCCATTAATCCTGATCTAGATAAAATGTTTATGAATCTTTGTAATTAGTACTGGTGATTCAGCATGAAAAAGGACATGGCCCTTTATGTGTCCTAGTGTCTTTATTGTTCGAATGTCAAAGCCAAGCCCCAGCATCCTTCTGCATTATTTGTGTTGGAGCATATATAGTCATATATAGTGTGTCCGTCGCTTGTCGAATAGTCTAGGCTTAATGTTATACACCTGATATGTTGTAAACACATGAAACTGGGTCATTCGCAGGAGCATATGCGAATGAGACTCAGTCGTACGACTGAGCCATGCTAATGGACCAGCCGTGCGACTGAGAGATGCGATTGGGACATTCGTAAGACTGACCATAAGTATGGTCCAGTCATACGATTGAACCATACGCATGGTCCAGTCCTACGATTGAACCATACGCATGGTCCAGTCGTACGATTGAACCATACGCATGGTCCAGTCGTACGATTGAACCATACGCATGGTCCAGTCGTACGATTGAACCATACGCATGGTCCAGTCGTACGATTGAACCATACGCATGGTCCAGTCGTACGATTGAACCATACGCATGGTCCAGTCGTACGATTGAACCATACGCATGGTCCAATCGCACGAATGGGCCCAGTGGCATCTAATATGGGCCGAGGCCTATATATACCAGTTTCAATGTGTAGATGAGGAGGTTTGAGATAGGAGTCTGCCCGGAGCCTAGGGCTGCCGGATGAAAGGGGAGATCATGCTCGATCTTCCCCTTGCCAAGAGTCTTGATTCTTATGTTGTAACGAACTTGTAATCGTTAGGTTTTATCAATGAAACCATTCAATTATAGTTCGTATTATTTTTTGACTTTTTGGTTTGTGCTGTTGTTTATCCTCCGTCAAGAACATGCTCGGATGTTTACCGATCCAGCGACTTCACAATTTGTTTAACCCAAGATTCCTGTGTGGAAGTATGAAAACTTGCCCATGTAATTCATGATAAAATTGCCTTTTTATTTCAAATGGTTTTGATAGTATATAGGTCATAGTTGACTGTTTCACTAAATCGACATGTTTTACCTATTCCTAAAGATTATAGAGTCGAGAAATTAGATCATTTCTATATCAACCAAATATTCATTCGTCTTGGTGTGCCTTAAGCATAATATTTGATCGTGAAAAATGTGTTAGAAAATGGGTCAACATAAATTTAGAGAGTTGCAGGTTTTCAAGACTCGATAAAATATTCAGTTGCATAGTTCACTGAATCATTGCTATAATCATGTATATGCATCAACTAGTTTAGGTTATATGTATTTACATTAAGCCCACAAACTACAGCTTAGTGATAGTTGAATAATGCCCTAAACAAGTACATATCACAAATACTTGTAAGTATTATTTAAGCTAGTAATATAAGCATCCATCATAGTTGATTGTATATTTATATGTTCCAATCATGAATGAGGTTGTCTTATCTATATCAATCCATAGGCTACATCCAGTAGTTAAGTGGTTATTTTCAATTTAGTAAGAGACTTCTAGTGTGATAATCAATTAACTACACTAATACATAGTCGAGTGGAGTAATGTGCATACATGGTTGTAGCAAAATTTGAAAAGTTAGTTTAACATGTTTCTCCATCAAAAGTAAGTAAAATGGTCAAAGAGGGTTATGAGAAACTCGGTGTCGAGTTTCGGATGATCATAGAATTAATCGGTGGGAATAGTTATTAGGTTATACCTATATAATCAAGGAATAGCATAGTGGTTCAATTCTCATTTTAGTTGAAGTTGCACTAAGTACTCTTTTCGTCCATCAAGTTGATATTTCATTTAGTTGGTTTCATCCATCGATTATTACTGACCCGTTGGGCTGTGAACTTAAGCAAGTTCATGGTAGTTGAGTGTTGGTGGACCATTGATGACTTCGGTGTATCACGTGTGGTCACATGATGAAAACAATAAGTCAACATTTTTTAATAGTTATTGAAAATATCAAGTCAGTTTCGTTTATTTTTCAAAAAACACGTGGTGTTTTCATATATGTACATTATATATTATATATTTCTATACTAAGTATATATAGGTGTCTTGGAAGTATTAGGTCTTCGGAAATTAGTGTTACAACTTTTTAAATTTATTTTGCTAAAATAATAATTTTCGAGATTTGTCCATTCGAAAAATGTAATAATATTAAAACCGGGTTCTTTATCATGTCAAGTTAGTGGCCTGTTTAGTAGGTTTTTAAGTTCTTGATTTGTTTTGGGTTATTATTTGATCATATGTGTGTTAATCATACCTTCATTGACTTGCTCATGTGATTTTACAAAGATTACGTACTGGGTTAGATTGGACCTCAATGGTCATGGACTTTTGGCCTGTTGTGAGTATTGGGTTGGCCGAAAGTTGGTCCATGAGTTAGGTTTTTCGATCTTAAAACTTTTCTTTACTTCTACCATATGGCCCGAAGTTTTATTGTTCTTAAAAGAGAGTTTTATAAGGATGGCCCTTGATGGTTGGGCCATCACAAGCCCTAGATTGGGCCCCTCCAGGCATTAATATTGGTCCTCGAATGCAGCCTATTAGGTTTGTTCTTGGGCTAGTTAATCGTGTTTTGGTTCATCTTATAACCATACATATCTTACATTAACGTAATCTTGGATTCGAAGTTATAATACTGGTGTTTATTGAGCCTTAGTTGGTCCTTGAACAACAACCCATTGGGTATGTTCTTGCCTGTTTTGGGTCGTTCATGTAGGCTCTTAATGGGGTTTTGTGTTAGTTTTACATTGGTGTAATCTTAGGTTTAGTGTTTATAAATAATATGGTCTTATGGGCCTTACTTTTGGGCCTATTAGCCTCAGTTTGGGCTGATCCAATGCATTACCTTGAAGCCTGCTCTTGGCTCCTTTCATGACACAAATCCATACTTCTATGTGTGGATTGAGTATGTATAATATTAGTTATTCAGTTTAAGTTTTTAAGGTTTTTGTGTTTTTCCTTGGAATAGAACCAACTTGGGACTCAAAGAACACTTAGTAATCTTACTAATAAGTATGAAATAAGTTCAAGTGTAAGTACTTACGTAGAGGTGTGATCAAACGAAGGTGTACAAGAGCTTTTACTTGTAAAAACCAAGACTTCTCCCTTGCTTGAACTCGACTGAAACTGCAAAGAACCAAAAGCATGCGGTCAGTTTTGGGGTGTGGAAATGAGCTGGTATTTACTCCTTTATATAGGTGGTATGATGTTTAATGCTGTTAGTTAAATTAATCATGGTGGCCCAACTTGATTAAAATCATGCAATGTTAAAAGCATCTTTAAACAATGTTATTGAGTGATGAGGTGATGGTTGTTGGTGGCTAGAGGGGGCTAAATGATGGGGGTGTGGATAACACAAGAACTCATGTCAATGTGGTTACGGGGTGTCGTTTTTGCTAAAGTTGGGTTTCGGATTCAGTTTTTCCATTCATTATTTATAGTTCATGCAAATTCACAGGTTTAATACATATATAGGTGGCAGACATATGCATATATGTTATGTTAGTTTGATCATCTTGTATTTAGATTTTGGTTTTGGTTTTTGATTTAACTTGCATATTTTACATTAAACGTTAATTTAAGTTACAAGGCTTTTTGTAATTAATTTTCTAAGATGAAAATGTGGGAGAATATGATTATTGTTTTCGGTATTAATCATTTCACTTTAATTATTTTGACCTGTGCAGGATCTTTGGTGTGTTAATTTCATCGTGCACTTTAAGTATAAGTCCATTGATGTCCAAATAACTTTATAATTTTCATGTCCTCCACACCTCTAGATATCAAGTTGCTGACATTTTCACAAATGGATCACCACATGTCCTCTTTGAAGACTTCCACTCCAGTCTCATATACTGATATCCTCCCGCTTCAACTTTGGGGCATATTAGCTTAGATATATATTGTAAATATATATTAGAATTATTATATTATTAGCTTCAAAGTTGTTATATATAGATATAGTCAAAGTTGTTAGATTTTCTCAAAAGATGGGGTATCTTATATCAGTTAAAGAGATGATCACGTTTTGACTAAACCTGTTCGTTTTAATACTTTCGAATTAAGCATTTTTTTTCCTTTGTCAATTTTGGGGACAAAAATCTCTAAAGAGTAAGTAATGTTAGGTATCGAAATAGTAGAACTAGTTTGTAATTCTTAAATAGTATAGGGTGTATTTAGTTAGTTGTTAACCTAGTTGTATTTAAACAAAGTAAGCCGAAAAAACAGATTAAAAGGGTATCGATGAATTGAGACAAAGTTCTCTTTGGTTCTTCTTCTCTTAAAAAGATCTCTATGTTTAATTACCAACAAAAAAAAACATTTCCTGAAAAACCCAATCTGAAAATGTGCACAGAAAAACTAAAACTAAATCTAAACCTGTTACATACACAAATGACTGGTTCTGGAAAGAAAAAAATAGGCAAGAAGACACATGTGATACTATCAAAACCAAATATTTAACAGCGAATAGAAGAGAAGGCACTTTACTTCAAGAATGTAATTATGGGGAATCATTTTCACTTTGTAGCAGGAACATATAATATTGTTACACAAGGTATCAGTGACTTCAAGAGTATACGAACTATAAATTATATAGAATAATGTGACAGCATCCTAGGACGCTGCAAGTCTGTAAGGGTTAATGTTAGATCTATGCAAATCAGGTAACGCTAGTCATAATCATCTAGATAATGATCATATAATCTTTCCCAGGGCATTTCTTTACGACAGGCGATTAACGAAAGATTATAACTACAAAATACAATACTAATCTGATGTTCTTAGGAGACTAAAGAGAAAGATCCTCAAAATCCAACAATCTTTGGCGCAAGTTTAAAAGTTTTTTTTCGAAAAGCCAAAAGTTTAATGCCCTTCAGATAGTCAGAGAGCTTATCTTGATAATCTTTATGGTCTTCAAATATATGCTTTGCTCAGAAACAATTGTAAGCTTTTGTAGGGTTCCAATGTGACATCAATCACTTTCCTTACTGTATCATGCGTCTGACAACCATATAACGTGAAGGATGATTAGATGATGAGACCATTAAAGAACACTACAGGTGACACTTTCTACCAAATTTCTTGTGAATAGGAAGATTCGGGTTATGTTTATATTCAAACAGGTTGATGGATCAAATCAAGAAATTTAGCAAAATGGCGATGGACCCCGACTCCGTTAGTGTATTTGTTATGTGTACATCTTAAACCGCTTCAGTAAAGAAAAATAGATGATTACTGTAATTATAGTCTTTTTATCCAAATTTTATGCATTACTTAATTGTAGAAATTATAGCAAAATGGATAAAAGTCTGTTTTGCCTACCAGCTCATGCAGATTACAATGGCACTGAAAGTTATCAATTTTTTTAGCCACCCAACCCATCCAACCCACTAATTTTGTGAACTCTGAAGAAAATAGAGGAGAATAATCTCTTACTTGTGGATGGTATTTTCCCTTCCATGGCATCTCTCTTCCGTTGGCAGCTTTTACAAAGGAAAGGACCATCCCAGGGCCTTAACTTTCCCCTTGTATTGCCTGATTCATGGTGTATTGAAATCCCTTCCCCGGGTTTCATTTCTATTTGACACACCGCACAAATGAACAACCGGAAAACATTACAGAGCGGGTATTTGGTATCTAACCTGCAAACCAGAAAGAAAACAAAGTGAATCAAACCCGCCAGTACAAAGTTATAAACTATATTAACAATGTGCAATATATATACTTATTATACCAACCGTTCTGAAAGCATAGCAGATCCTTCCTCCACAAGCTCCTCCACCAGATCTGGGTCAAAATATTCTTCTTCTCCATCATCAAGCTTAGGTGGCTCCTCTGTACTCTTTTCCTGAACATGGTTTTAAATACTCGTTTACCCGTCTTCTTAGGTGGTTGCAAAGGGGATACGTCTTTTCTGGAGGTAGTATATCAATGACAATGCAGGTTGTATCATCCCGCAATCCTTTCACTTGCACAGCTTCCTGCATATGGGCACTGAAGAAGTTAAAATTGGATGTTCAAAAAGGTTGTCTTTTTCTATAAACATACTTTAACAATCTGTGCCGCTGCTGCTTCAGGTGCCAAACCACGACTGCACTCTAGGCCTCTTCCACAGAAAGAGCATCCCACACACCATCACTTGAGATAACAAGCCTCCCACCAGCAGAGGATAGCTGCAGCTCACAGATCAGGAAATTCAATCATGTTAACAGAAATTTATTAAACAAGAATGTCATATTCATGCACCAAGATGAGAAATTAACCTTCACTTGCTTAACATAAGGAACGGGAACGATAAACTCCCCAACATCCCGGTCTCCTATAGAGCGTGAAAGGCATAAGCCTCCAGGCCAACATCTCAAAGGCCCAATCTAACAGCAAAAATAACATTTTCATAAGAAAAAACAAATAATGAAATGTCAACACTCATATCATTCTTCAAGTATTTTCTTTACTCAGTAATTTTATTTTGATCTGAACATGCTCAATTAATTTGTTTTGATATGAACATTAAATTTAAAAAAGCACACCTAGAAACACATAAATGTGATAATCAAGTTCCTAGTCTTCTAGAACGTATTTCCAAATCAATCAGAAACATAACAGATCATGAAACTAGGTTAACAAAACGTATTGCCAAAAACAATGAAAGTATGGAGTGATAAAAAAAAGTTACCTCAGTACCACCACCAGTATTAAGCCTACCAACCTCACCACCACTTGCAGTGACACGTTCCCTCCTATCGGGCAAGGAAAATTATATAAATAATAAATTATATAATTAAATTAATATTCAATCCAGAAAAACACAAAGGGAATGCATCACATGAGTTTTCTTGACTTACTCTTCTTCGTTGGAGTCAAGTCTGTGATCTGCAGATAGATGATATATTGCACCATCAGCAGATTCAAGAATGCAGCGGGAATCCCCAACTGATGCTACCGTGACAATTGATCCCTCGATAATTACAAAGGTAACAGTTGTCCCTGACATTTGAGCTGTGTATGCATATTAGTACGCATGTAGTATACGTGACACACATACTGATATTAGAGAAGGAAATGATGGGCCATATGCTACCATTATTATTACATCCACTAACATATATGGTAACTTACACTGCAATGATACAAGAATTTACCAAGCATTGAACACACCCTGTTTTTTATGAAATGTTTTCCATTCACTTGGTTACAACTTATACGTCCTCTTTTCAGTATTGGGACAACAATCATATAGAGTCGAGTAATACCCACTCTTCATACAACCAGTAATGGTCGCCAAACTGTACTTCCACAACAAGCACAATAAATATGCTTCAGAATTAGCCAAAACACCAACCAGTTAAGGAAGGATTATAGCATTTATTTCATTTATTAAAAGGAAAACAGGAAAGTTGCAACCAGCATGTTGACTGATGCCAACGTAAGTAAGACTAGTCAACTGACTGTTTCAGAAAATAAAGCTTCTAGTTGTTATTTCTGCCACCGCTCTGAAAATAACGTGAAATGGAAAATGGTGTAGCATCAATAACTCTAGAGAGAGAGGAAAAAAATAAAAATAAAAATAAAAAGATTGTACTTCCACCTTCCAGGATAGTATAGAATCTCAGTACTGCTACACAAAGATACATTGCTTTCAAAGTAAGATTTCAATGATACCCCCCCCCCCCTTTTTTTTTCGTTTATTACTTTTCCTCATTTGATGTATTCGTGTAATCCATAAGCAAGCAACAGATTTATGTAGAAAATAACCTTTTACACATGGATGTTCAATTTTTTCCCTGTATATGCTAGAAACATAATTCTATTACGGAAAAGGAGATCTATCAACAATTCAACATAGCATGTGTCATATACATGTTAAGTCCAAGAGGTAAAATATTGCATTTTGATAACTCAGTAAGTCAGACCTAGTTTAATACAAAGGGATTAAACCCAAATATTAAAGAGCTCATAGGGATTTGATCCCAACTTCCTAACAACCAAAGCTAAAGTTAAGCGTGCATCATTAAGTTGATGAAAAAAAATATGGAAACCTTTTTCCTCCTGATAAGTTAAAAAAATAAATAGGGACGCAATTTATGTAGATACTATGACCTAATAAGTAATTACAACTGGAAAATCCCTTCTTTAATACGAAAGATTAAAAGCTCCAAACAATATATTTCACAGAGGTTTCAACTATCACAATTGATGCTTGAAGTGGAAGAATGTTGTTTCCAATTAGAACTTGAGATGCCTAGGCCTCAATAAGGCAAGCTTACAGCTCCTCACATATGACTCAATACTAGCTAGCTAACAAGTTCAATGAATCAATTCAAGTAGTTACATGTTTCCACATGATTGTGTGGTCATACTTACTAGTTACTAACTTTAAATATATGTGTATGCACGTGCGTGTGTGAGCGTGTGTGCGTGTGCACGCGCATCAGATAAGGTCTGGTACTGACGTTAAGACAATTACAAAGAAGACCTATGACGAGGCTGCTAAGTTATCTTCAAGTCTTGGTACACGTCACACAGCGATATACAGTCACAGCCATCCAACACATACAACCCCTTAAAAAAAGTAGATAAGAAGTGTGTCCGTACATTTTTCTTGGAAATCCTTATCTGTTTTCACAAACCCAGCCACCAAAGCCCTAGGCAAAGCTGCCACCCATTCATCACGGTTAAGACCAGGCGGAATTGCACACAAAACATTGCTTAAAAGGTTTTCCTTAGTATATATAGCTGCTGCAGACCCATTATGCCCATCAAATATCTGCAAACCAAAATTAGCTAATAGCTCAACAACAGAAAATGATTGAACAACATACTGCTAGAACCCTAAGTCACTCATCCAACTTAAGATTTACTATCCACCCAATGCAATATGCTGATTAAAGAAAAGAAAACAGAGTGATTGAAATCATATCATTAGATCATACCCCAAAGACAGAATAAGTGGTGACACAATCTCCCAACAGCCGCTCGCATTCACTCTTGATCAATGTGAAATCCTCCCCTTTTTTGGACTGATTAGCCTCACCGCTAACGATCTCCGGCCTATCAGCCTTCTCGTTCACCAACTCACGCTTCAACAACGCCGACAACGGCACATGCTCACTCTTAATGCAGGACATTTCCAGATTCCACAAATTCAACAAATCAACTCCGACTACTCATTCATCAGAAATCCTAAACACACACAGACAACAAATCTCACAACAATCAATTACAGCAAGCATCAGAACCGATAATAACAACACGATTACCTGAAAACCTACATACATAGAAGGTAAAACTCGTTTTTGTTATGGTAACAGAGATTGAACAATGCAGATGAAGAATTGATCGACAAAAAATGAAAGAATCGGCATTGTTGAATGAAATGACTTACAGATTGCAGGAGATAGATGCTGATAGAAAGGTGGATTGATTGATGAATTGATTGGTGGCGTTGAGGAAGAAAAAGCAGTGATTCGATTCGATTCGATGCAAAAATTTCCGCGCGAGAGAAGGGGGATAGCTGTGACTTTGATGTTATTATTATTCCTAATAATAATAATAATATTATTATTATTATTATTATGTTATTAATTACTTGTATGATGTGCTGACATGTCCACACACACAAAGCGCGTGTGTCGTGAGGTGTCTTTAGCTGTTTTCTATCTTTTACTTGACTTCTTTTTTATTTCTAGGGTTACTTCTATACGTAACTAATTTATTTAATAGTATTTTCTTTTTTATTTGTAAGAAAGTTTAATACAAACTATCGATCTAGAAATATAAACAACGGAACCCATCAAAATCAAATGTGTAGTCACGTCGACGCAACCGACTTGGTCAATTTAACTTCTTTTTTTCCTTTACAGGAATATAATCTAAACTGTGTAAGTTAGAACTAGTATAAACTTATGTGTTATGACAAAAGTAATCTATCATAAAAAAAAAGTCTGACGTCAAAATGTTGATAAAAAATGAATGTCGATTCCTCGCATGTTAAGATTTGCTTTACGTACTGCGGCATAAACAGGACCCAGTTGTCATGAACATACGTTGATAAAATTCAAAGTTTTTTAAAAAATAAAATCATTTTGTAAATTCATATTGAAACATCATAAAAATCAAACCAATAAACAAACCAGCAACGATATGAATTTTTAAGGTTGATAATATTAATATTAGAAATCAAAATTGTTAACAAATCTATATTGAAATAACAACTAAAATAAAATAGTTTATAAATACACATATTTAAAGGTACAATAACCTACAAAAATGAATTTATCAAAGTCTCAGGTTTTGAACCCGAATTGAAATTAAAAGCCTCAAAGACACGACGTCTTAAATAATAAGCCAAAGTCACATAATTTGTTTTACATTCACCCACTTAATATATGTTTTGTATTATTATGATTTTTTTTCCTCTTACACCTTTAAAATTTAATGATTTATTAAATTGTATGTTTGTAGTTATGCCATGTTTATATTTATGATTTCAACATGAATTTTTAACTTGATGAATGTTAATGTACAAATCATCAAGCTTCTTACAAATTTTAACACCCTCAACTCATCACACACGAAGGTCATGTCCACTAGTTTTATTTATTAAATCAAAGTTTTTGATGGTCTAAATATATATTGCTCTTAATAGATTCAAATCGAGTTTGAGTCGGTAATAATTATACTATAAAATTTGCTATTGGAATAAAAGTTGAAATTGAAAATGTTATCGATTAATTGGTAGTATCTGTTAATTAATTATATTATAAATTATTAAAAGTATCATTTTTCAATATAAAAACTTAACCTGCAAACAGAAAATTTACAACCATGTGCCCATCCCCAACAGCGCACACAAACACCCTCACACTCTTCCCCCCCCCCCCCCCCTAAATTCATGGGTTTTTCATATTCAACTTCTGAATTTAATGTTAGTTTGACTTTTTATATAATTTTAAAAGCACAAAAAATACATTAAAGCATCACCCAAATGACAGAGGATCGTCAATCGAATTTAAATCTTTTAATTTTTCAGGAAATCTTTTTATTCTATTAAAAAAAGTAAATGGGTTTGTCATTTGTTATCATCACATTCATTTTAATCAAATTTTTTTTTTCGCTTCTCTATCTTATTAAATAATCATATTAATTACTAATAATATTATCTATTTATTT
Organism: Flaveria trinervia; assembly: GCA_025506515.1. Lineage (NCBI taxonomy): Eukaryota > Viridiplantae > Streptophyta > Magnoliopsida > Asterales > Asteraceae > Flaveria > Flaveria trinervia. The sequence continues at coordinate 19,702,262 of CM046457.1, forward strand.
TTACATTATAAAATAATTAACTTTTTAATAAAAAATAAGAAAGAGAATTTGTTTATTAATGCCATTTCTATAGAGATAGTTTTTTTATAAAATATTATTTTAAAAAAAAAATAAAACTGTTTTTGTGTAATATTTCAAAATTGATTTTTTATTTTATTAAACAAAAATAATTAAATAAGAAGTTCTAGTAAGAAAATTTTTTAAAAATGAAAATTTTTTAAAACGTTTTTTAAAACATTTTGTTTAATTTATCTTTGGAAAAAACAAAATAAAATTTTCATATTATTGTTTATTACTTATAGTTATTATTCATACATTATTTCAATCATATTATGTCTTAGTTTATTATTTTATAATTAATAATTATTATTTTATAATTAATAATTTTTATTTTATTTAATATTTTATTTATTCAACCACCTTAGAACACTCTTGAACTCAATCTCTATTAATTATATTAATTGTAAAGATTTCTTAACAATGATTCTAGAAAACCATAACGAAAGACTCATAATTATTGTTTTGGTCTTAAAATGTGAGGTACAAGCTTTCGTCACCAAAGTTTCAATACGCCTAAATTTACTATTTTAAAAAAATAGATTTGTTGAAGTTTAACACTCCGTAAAGAATAAATTTTAGAGAAGATGTGTAACGCCAAACTTTTCGGAATACCTATAAATAAATAAAGATGAGGGAAATAAAAGTGTGAGGGTGTAAGAATTAAGTTTTTACCTAAATTTAGAGAGGAAGGTTTAGGAATTAAAACTCAAATTTCCCATCACAAGTCAAGTTGGGAAACTTCAAAATTATAAATTAACAGTTCAGATTTTTATACGAATCGTATGGCACCATACGTGTCATATAGATCGTACGTATAGCCCTATACAAAACGTATAATCTATCTTGACAGCCATCTAAATTTTTCTTCTTAGTTAGTGTCGACATTTGCACCACAATGGATCACCAGTTCGGTGACGATTCCGGCAAGCACATAAATACTCACATACGAAGACACAAACTGAGATTCACCAAAGTTGGTCGAGGTGGTATTGTGGGTGTGTGGTGAGGTGAGGGAGGTAGTGGAAACTAGAGATGGCGGAGTTGGCAGTGGCAGGAGGAGACGGCGGTGATTGAAGGAGCGCCGGGAATGGTGATATCTGTAAGTTCTTTTGAAAGGCTAACGTTTGTGAAAGAAATGGTTGAGTTGTATGGTTAGTGATGCTATGTTGGTACCGGAGTTGAATGATGGTTGGTAGAGTTGTCAACAGATTGGCTGGTCGAAGGCGGGTGGGTCATTAGGGAATCGAAGGTGGTGGCAAATGTGGTCGAATGTGGTGGCGAAGGTGGGCGTAGGTGGTCGAAGGTGGTGGTAGGTGGTCACCAGTGGTGTTGGAGTGTAAGCCCCGTTCCCGGGATGCTCACAGTTGGTAATTCATCGCATATAAAACATATATTTTACATTTAATCATTCGTAAAGTATTGCAGCGGAAACATAAAACAAATGGCATTTCATTTCATTATAAAAACTTTTGCAAAATAATGCATCGTTTGTCGGTTACAAAATTGCATTGTTGTATTACATCACAAAAGCTTTAAATAAATGGATGCCATCCAAAAGAGCTGAGTAGCCGCCTCGTGCCATCCTCAGCAACGTCTACCTGCCAACTGAAAACGTATAAAAGTCAGCGTTGCTGAGTGAGTTCTAGTTTTACAATTAAACATATATAAAATCGTTATTTATTTCCTTTCAGAGTCCATACTATACGTTTTATTCATTCGTGATCATACATCATACGTACATACAGATAACATCATTATTATCTTCCATTACGTTCGTTAACCTTCGTTCATTCATTACATCTAGTGACATGTACGTTACCCTGAACATTGTGCACGAAGCTGGTAACTGGGCCTGAGGTCTTTCATAGACCTCGAACATTATGCACGAAGCTGACTCCAGTACCTAGGGCAAGTACATTCACCATTCATCTTTTCTTTTTCATTCCGGATCAATGCCATATGCTATACCCCGAACATTGTGCACGAAGCTGGTTACTGGGCCTGAGGTCTTTCATAGACCCCGAACATTGTGCATGAAGCTGACTCCAGTACCTAGGGCAAGCGGCAAGGATCCCATACATATGGTCAATCACAAGGATTGGACCCCAGTGTGCATCCTTCTGGGGTAGCTAACCCGCACACAGTTGAGCTAACACCCTTCATTGGGTGTGGACCTCCATACATTTGCTTGCAAGACTTTTTACGTTCGTTCATTCGTTAATGCATGCATTTATTCATCATGTTCCTCTTTCATTATCTTTCACTTTACGTTACGTAATACTTTCGGTTCATTCATTAACATAACACGTAAAGCCATGGAAAGATACACATACATCATCATAAGGAACATATCACACCATTCATACATCATCACACAGGGCATCATACATACATAACATACATCATTCATATTCATGCAACATCATCACCATCATCATCATCATAAGCATCAATCATAATGCATAACATGCCTGTCATACCATCTATGACCCCCAAAAGTCACTTATATAGTCCCCTGGGAATCTCCCAAGTCAAAGCCTACTTTACACATTTTTCCCAAAAATTAGAAAAATATTCTAAGTCTCAGGCGCCTGGGCACTATGCAGGCGCATGGACACTATTCAGGCGCATGAGGAACACTTAGGTGCATGGGCCACTTTCAGGCGCATGAGCACTATGCAGGCGCATGGGGAAACACTTAGTCAAATTCAGCCCAGTTTTGGGCGCATGGGTACTATTCAGGCGCATGAGCCACTTGGCGCATAGGCCACTTAGGCGCATGAGCACTATTGGGGCGCTTGGCCCTACACTTAGTCATCCGACTAATATTTCCAGGCACATGGACCACTGTTCAAGCGCATGGGCTATACTTAGACTTTTCTAAGGAAAATTTTGGGCGCATGAGCTACTATTTAGGCGCATGACTTACACTTAATTCTTTCTAAGGCAACTTCAGGTGTATGAACACTTATCTAGGTGCATGAGCATTTTGTAAAACATATTTCTAGGATGTTTTCAATCCTAATCATCGAACCCATATGTTCTAAGCATAATATGGCTATTCTAAACATGAGTAGCCTATAAACCATCAAGAACCAACATCCAACATACACAATACATACGGGTATTCACACGTACACTTTGTAAAAATCATTTTTAATACGTTTTCAGCCACAAAGGTAGTTTAAAACATGTAAAAACCAGGGTCTAGAACTCACCTGGTGCAACTTGGGTGTTCTTCCTTTTAACCCGTTTGCAAAGAGTTCAAAACACCTAGAAACAACATCCAAAAACACACACACCCGAGCACAACTCGACTGAGAAGATGACCAGAGTGGTGCAATATTAAAATATATTTAAGGAGGGTTTTTAGGTAATTTTTTATATTTTTATATGTTTTATCTAATTTGCTTTAAGGGTAAAATCGTCATTATTTTAAATTTTTACGAAAAAACACACGGATGTTAGACCTAGGGATAAAATTGCAACATTTTTTCAAAATTTTGGGCTAAACCAATACTTTTTCAATTCCAAGGATGAAAAGTGAATTTTAGCAAACTTCAGGTACGATCTGTGTAATTTGCTATTATTATTATTAGGGTTATTAGTATGAGTTCACGAGTCCAGTTAGAATTTCATTATAAACTTTATATAATGTAATCAAACCTATTGATAATATTCAATTAAGTTTTTTACCATCTAACATGGTATCAAAGCCACCCTAAGCTCTCTACCACCTCCTTCGTGCCACTACAAAAGATACAAACCCTAACCGTCCCTACCACGTTCAAACCATAAACATGACGGCATGTCACCATCGTTGTCGCTTTGTCAATTCTCTTTTCGTTTCTTTTAGTTCTCTAATATTCTTTTGTTCTGAATAATGATTCATCCCTGTTTCAGATTCAATCGACTAATCTTCAATCTTTCTTCCTCACAAAACCCGTCTACCCAGATTTTCATTAGGATGAAGTTTCTGACTAGGCATATGACTCTCATTTCAGATGTGGTATCTCATCTTTCTTGTTCTTTTCTTTCGTTTTTTCTTGCCAAACCACGATCCGTTGCCACCAAACAATGCTGCCTGGCCACAGTCACCGGCTTTCGGTATGACCCATCACTGCATAACCATCATTGTCAGGTGTCATCTTATTCCTTTTTTAAGTTTTCAATTGGGATACCAATCACATAATCATGTTGTCATTCCCCACCACCTTTCTCCCTCTATCACGCTTCGCCTACATTATCAGTTAATATCATGAATTGCATTCAAAGTTTTGGATTAAAGATTACAAGATTATGGAATTTTGGCCCAAATTATGACCGAGAAGAATATTTTTTTATGTTTCTTTGTCATTGTATCCTGTCTGAGAATCTCATTATCTATCACTCTAACAACGAAATAGTATTAAAATATATTATTATTATAAGGGTTATTAGTATGAGCCCTGAGTCTGATTAATTTTTTAGGATTCATTGTAAACTCTATACAATATAATCAAATTTGTCAATAATATGCAATTAGTTTTTTACCATCTAACATTTTAGATTATATTATTATTACTAGGTTAGATATTAGTGTATTGTATGAGTTGTAAAAATTTATGTAATAGATTAAATATATATATATATATATATATATATATATGTAAGGCCCCGTTCCCGGAGACCTCACAGTTGGTCAATCACAGCAGTTAAAACATTACACATTATAAATATACAAACTTAAGCAGCGGAAATAATTTATCAAAAACCATTCGTTTCATTTAAATCACTGTTGTTGAGCAATACATCAACGTTTAACTGATTACAAAAGAATTATTTTACTGCATTACAACACAACAACAACATAAAATACGAATGGATGTCAGTCTTTCCCTGCTGAATAGCTTCACCCTTGTGCCATCCTCAGCAATAATTACCTGCCAACTGAAAATGTATAAAAGTCAGCGTTGTTGAGTGAGTTCTAGTTTTAAAAGTAATAAAATACTTTCTGTATGTTGTATATGAAAATACTCTTTCTATGAAATACAACTCTTTACTGTGTATGCGAGCACGCATTAACTATATGAACAGATACTATTCGATCTCTTTACTGTATGCCTTGTTTGTTCTGTAATATTTTATCTTTATCTTTCACTTTCAGTATGGACCAATGAGCAATACCCTAAACTATATGCACGATGAAAACCAGTGATGGGCCATCTATATCCCTCAAGAGGGTTCTGTTTACTGTATACAAGGCCGACCCAAACACCTAGGGTACGCTACAGAGGTCCTGCCAATCTCCAAGACTAGCCCTGTGTGCATAATAGGGTAGCCAACCCGCAGTACAGTTGAGCTAACGACAACACGGTTGTGTACCTCCTGTAAGCTTGCAAGACTTGTTAACATTTTATTAATGTTCCTCTTCTTTTCTTTATTGCTCTTTCTCTTTATTATTACGATATACTTTACGTTACGATAATATACATACCACGTAAAGTCACACACTATAAGTAATAATAATAATTGCAATAACAATAATAAGAAACAATCATAAGGCAATCATAATCATGCACGAAATCCATCATTAATAAGCCCTAGTCAAACCTCGGTCAAAACCCTAAGAGCACAAACTCCCAAGAATTCTTTAATAAATTATAAGTGTTGGGCGCTTAGACACTATTTGGGCGCATGAGCCCTGTTTGGGTGTTTCGTTACTATGTAGGCGCATCATTCACACTTAACTGTTTTAACTTTTAGGCGCATGAACAATTAAGGCGCATGGGCACTATTCGGACGCATGGACACTGAGGCGCATGGGCCACGTGGGCGCATGGGCACTATTGGGGCGCATGGCCCTACACTTAGTCGTCCGACTAATATTTCTAGGTGCATGGACCACTGTTCAGGCGCATGGGCTATACTTAAACATTTCTATGGCAATTTTAGCGCATGAGCTACGGTTCAGGCGCATAGGTTATACTTAAATCCTTCTAAGGCATTTTCAGGTGCATGAGCCTTATCTAGGCGCGTGAACCTTCTGTGTAACATGTTTCTAGTATGTTTTCAAACCCAATCATCGAACCCAATCTGTTCTAAGCTTAACATGGCTATTCTAAACATGAACAACCTATAAGCATTCAATAATCAACATCTAACATGCATAATACATACGGGTATACATACATAAACTTCGTAAAATCATTTTAATACATTTTCAGCCCCAACGAGAGTTTAAAACAAGTAAAAACCAGGGTTTAGAACTCACCTGGTGCAACTTGGGTGTTTCTTCCTTCTAACCCACTTGCAAATGAGTTCAAGCACCTAAAAACAACACCAACACACACACATGGACACACACACAAGCATATAAGCACATAAGCATGTAACCGAGATAAAACCCGTCATAAATACTTAAGGACCACGAATTCTTACCTTGAATTCGTTCTTCTTCTTCTTCTTCAAACCAAGAGTTTCTGCTCTTTCTCTCTAAATCTGATTTGCAAAAAGGTGAAAAGTAGCATGGTGTGGGCGGCCATGTTGCTTTTGTACCAACTTTTGAAAGATTTGTCCTTTTGACACTTTTAACCCCTCATCTTGGGTTAATTAATGTTTCTTTCTTTTTATTACTTTTATAAAAATACCGGGTGTTACAATATATATATATATATATATATATATATATATATATAATATATATATATATATATATATATATATATATATATATATATATATATATATATATATATATATATATAATCTAATACATGTTATAGATAACATATCAATAAAATTATTATATATAACAAACTTAAGGCACAAACAATATATTTTATTATTCATAATATATAATATACATAAACCTTTTATATATCTTTTTAAAATTAAATTTTTAGTTTAAACAATGATTAGCTGCAAATTAAACTACATTAATATCCAAAAAAGTAATATTAAAGTATTTTTAATAAAAGATTATTTATTTCTAGAAAGAAATTTTGTTGATTATTAAGTATCAAATATATAAGAGTTATTAAGTAAACTTTCTTATAGTCAATTTTTTATCAAAATGTGAATTTATTGTGATGGTGACACATGGACAATCCGAGATAGAGCTAAGGTGGAGTTGACGAGAATATGTTAAAAAGTGAAGTAAATAAAGGTTATTAGTACGAGTCCACGGGTCCAGTTAGATTTCTAGGGTTTCTTTGTGAACTTATATAAAGTAAATAAAGTTAAAAGTATTCGTAAATATTTCTTAAGTTGCGATTAACTGTGAAGGCGATGGATCGGTTGACATCCGAGCGTGTTCTTGACGGAAGGAAACAAAACCAAAAACCAGAACAAACAGAACACGAACTATAATAAAATGGTTTCATTGATAAAACCTAATGATTACAAGCTCGTTACAACATAAGAATCACAACTCTTGGCAAGGGGAGATCGAGCATGATCTCCCCTCTCATCCGACAACACTAGGCCCGGGCACAATCCTTCATCTCTCTACACAATGAAACTGGTATTTATAGGCCTCAGCCCATATCAGATGCGACTGGGCCCATTCGTATGATTGGGCCATGCGTATGGTGCAATCGTACGACTAGACCATACTTATGGTTCAATCTTACGAATGGCCCAATCGCATCTCTCAGTCGCACGACTGGTCCATTAGCATGGCGCAGTCGTAGGACTGAGTCTCATTCGCATATGCTCCTAGGAATGACCCAGTTTCATGTGTTTACAACATATCAGATATTACATTAACCCTAGACTATTCGACAAGCGACGGACACACTATATATGACAATATATGCTACAACAAATTCCCCCTTGGACGTTGCTTGCGAATAGTAGATAACACCTCTTATAATCTTCCGTCAATCGTTGCTCTGGTATCCAATAGAATCAAATGAAAAACCATATTAGCCAACATTTTTGATCTGTCAGGTTGCTACAATATCCCTGAAAATGAATTTAGGCGTAATAGCTTTCGTTTACTTTGCAGAACACCATCATAGCAGCAAGATTCCCCATATGACTGATTTTTCCAGATAATGACATGAACAGTTTTCCATTGCTTCAATCGTCACACAGGCTAACCTGATTAACATTAACACCTACAGAAATTCCCTCTCAAATTCAGCATATCCCAATATATAAACATTGTGCTCTCCTGGCATCTTCATACGGTGTATTGGGCAAAAAGTAGAGGGTTCCAATCCACAGTTGACAATCTCAAACAAATCAGCATGCACTCAGATTAATCATCAGAAACCAGCTCACATCATCACTTTCTGATTGCGTCTTCAATTTCTCTAAACATGGATTCCCCATAAGAATGAGAATCATCTCTGTGCGGATAGATGTAACTTGATTGGCCCATAAATAGTCAGATGCTCCTGACTACCCCACAAAATCAGCACCGACTGCTAACATCTTCTCTTATCTCTTTTGTGTTCTAACTATAATCACCTATTCTAAATGTCCAACGAATAATGGGGTATCCATCGAACTTATTTGACAAAAGAACTGTAGGACCGTTTAAGGGCTTTAACACAATTACAACACAACGACACAAAAACAGGAGATTAACTAAACTTTAATCAAACAGTGAACTGGGTTAACCAAAGTGATACAAAGAGCACAAGTAAAGTAAGAGACAAAACAAGAGAGTATGGTTTTCAAGAATGCAGTATATTGCTTTCTCTATGTTCTATTACAAGTGTTTCAAAGCATGAGATAAAAGATACAAGAACATGAGATACTTATACTACATCCTACAGCTGGCTATACTTTGAAAGCCAGCTGGATACAATTGACTAGACACACAAACAAAATCAATTGTAGAGTCAAAAGGCAGATTGCCTTTTGACTTGTGACTATTGTCACACCCCAACCTTGACGGCGGAAACGTCGAGATGTGAGGGTTAAGATTGTTCACAGCCACATAACGCTATATTAAATTGTAAATATTATTATCATAAGTCTTGAAATGGAAAAATACAATCATAAGTCTTATACAAAGAATAAGTTAAACATAACATAACATAATGTAACTTTTATTTCATTATCTAGGTCCAAGTCCTAGATTATAGCATGCTTCAAAAGGATCACTTTAAACTTGAGGTTGACCTGAAACATGATATAAATAAGAGTCAACTAAAAATAGTTGGTGAGTTTCCAAGGTTTTCATACATAATATGAAAAAGAAAGTTACAAGTAGCAATTCACGTCATAGGTTATAAGCTAGTAAGGTTATAGAACACATATCGTTACAACCAAACCTCGACTTGATTACAAGTATAAAAGATTGGCTAAGTGTATTTGGTTCCCTAGTGCACAAGCATACGACTCCTAGGAGTCGGCAATACATCGACTTTAGCACCAAATAGGCTTGTCAGGCCCAAAGATCTAAGACGTCGCCAGACTAGCAATAGTTAATGATTGTAAACAAACTATGTATCTCATATAAACACTTACAATAAACAAATAACCATGACAAAATAATAAGTTGAATTGCATGTGATTTACAAGTCTCAAATGTGTATAAGTGTATCATGTATACGCTATCATGTTTCACCCCAAGTTAGTTAGTTAAAAATATGAAAAAGGGGCAAGAAAACTCACTTGTCAAATAAGTATATAATGAAGATTATAAGAATAAAAAAAATATGCCGTTCCAAGATAAAACGTCACAAGGCACCTAAATATATAATATTACAAGATTTTGGTTAATAATAAGATTAACGAGTTAACAAGAACTAGGGTATTAGTATATTGGGGATTTTTATAAAGTTAAATAAATTATTATAAAATTACCATTTATGAAAATTTATAAATTTATTTTTAAGGAAATTGATCCTTTGTAAATAACTTGTGATTTTATTTATAAAATTATATTTAAATTCTATAAATATCATGATAAATCCAAAAACATATGGTCTAATATTAATTTATATCTTTAAGTATTATATAACAATCTAACTTATTATAAAAATACTTAATTATTACATTTGCAAATAATTTTATATTAAAATATTACAAAGTTTTACAAGAAAAATTTTTAAAAATATTCAGATGACTTTAAAAATATTTAGGGTTTATAAAATTCATTTTTATAATTATTAAAAATTTCCTATAATTAATTTAAGGCCAAAAAGGCTTTAAAAAATTACATGAGGGTGCCCGGGTTCGAACCCGGGACCTCATGGATGTGGGGGTAATGCTCTAACTAGTGAACCAAGGCTTCAGCCGCGGTAAGTACTGGTTTCTAAATACTATAAATCCGTTTAAGAAATATTCCCCAAACCTTAAGAACCCTAGAATCATTTGATTCCAAATCGACCCCCAATTCGATTATGAACAAGAAATTAATATTGGGGCTTTTAATACCCACGTAAAACCGATCAGAATCATGTGTTTGATTACCCGTTTTGAGATCGATTTGTTAGCGAGGAAGACGAAGAACAGTTACGAACTCGTGAAGCTTGTTCGATGTTCAACCGATGGTTCCAACCAAATTCGTTGTACAGGGAGCTTCTAATGGTGCACAGGATTAATAGCCCTCAAACAATTTTCGTGTATGAAGCTCGGATGGTAGTTTTTGTTTGAGTTGCAGGTCGCGGCTTCAAAGGGTAATCGGGGTGCAATTCGTGTGTGTTTCAGATACAACTGATAGTTGTAATCGATTAAGGGCAGATAGATAATCGTGTAAGTTGAATCAATTTGATTATTATTGCGGTTTAATACCCAAACGTTATGGGTTTAATGTGCTACGGTTATACACTCGGTTGCTTGGTATTCGGCGTTAAATCCTTAGTTATTAGGTGCATTAAGGTTCGAATCACGCACTCGGGTAATTCGGAACGATTGGGCTTCGAAACCGAGGGGCTTTTGGCATCTTGAAGCTCACCGGAACTTGGCCGGAGAATGGTCGGCGGCCGACGGGGAAGAAGGGGGAATGGTTTGGGTTTTTAAACAATTACACAAATGGTCCCTCAAATTTAATAGTTAACATTTTATGCTAAAACTTTGTTTTAAGTTTATAGATTTACAAAACAATCCCCCAAGTTTTTAATTAAATTTTTAAACACTTTTAAGTTAACAATCTTATTATTATTACTATTATTATTATATTATATTATTATTATTATTATTATTATTATTATTATTTACTTAATTTAGAACTTAAACAAAGAATCATACAATAATAGCCCAACAAGATTCATAAATTGTCTAAATAACCCATATAAGAATTAATAAAATTAACTTTTAATTAACGGAAATACGAGATGTTACAACTATGAATGCCATAGCTCACATCCTTATCTATTACAAAAAGGATAAAGTACATAAAGTAGAAAGTATACCGACTCAAGACCTCAATGTACAGTTACCAAAAGCAGGGACCTTTTCACCAACTCATGTAAGTTGGTGACTTGCAGAGGTACAGCGGAAAGGTGTCCAGCTTTTCAGAAAAGTACATCAGAAAAAGCATGTCTTAAAAGTCTTCAGAAGAAATCTGTCTTCATAACTTGAAGCTTCGGAAGACTTTGTCTCTGAGGCTTTGGAAGACTTCATCTTTGGCTTCGGAAGATATTGGTCTTGGCTTCGGAAGTTTTTACACTTAGAGTATTTTCTAATGCATTGTGTAAAACTTCCGAAGCATTCTTCACTTCAGTACTTAGTGCATGTTGCTGAGACACTTTGGATGTTTTGGGTTGCATCAGACTTACGGAATCCTTACAAACTCCCCCTAGGCTGATGCTACCAAAACACTTAGAAGATCTTCAGATGTTGGTAGTCTTCAGTACAATCAAGACCATTCCTTTCTTCATTAGATGGTCAGGATCATCAAGATTCTCATAGTATCTTCTCATCTCAAAGAGATCATGCAGAGGTAAGTTGATTATGTCTTGCCAGGAGTAGACATTCTCAACACCTTGATCTCTGATAACATGCCATCTTTCTGGATTGGTAGAATAAGTCCAGAACAAGATGGGTGTCTCAGTTGTTAGAGGAGCCACTTGCATAGGAGTTGATTGGGCAGTCTCATCATGCACTCCTCAGGTTGATCTGATTCAGCCTGAGGTGTAGAGGTAGATGACTTTGGCTTCTTCTTCTTAGTCTTTGGTTTGGAAGCCATTTTCTTCTTCCTCTTAGATGTCTTTAACTGAGAAGACTGGTCTGCAGCACCATGTTGATCATCAGTGTCTTTCTCAGTTGGTGTTCCTCCCTCACAGGTTCAGAAGGAGAGGGAGTTTGACCCTGTCTTGGATCAGAAGATGAAGTTTGCTGAGGCTTAGCTGGAGGTTCTGGTTGAGGTGTCTCAGGTTGTTCAAACTTGACCTCCACTTCAGGTGGGACTTGACTTGGAAGAGAGTGCAAGTCAATCAGTTCTCCACTTTTAATCTTCTGCTTGATCACCCTTATATGCTCATCCATTGTAGATAGAGACATGGGGCCAAGTCTCCTTCCGGAGAATCCACTAGCTTCAAGAAGCTCATCATTCTTTGTCTGTCAGCAGACTTCTTTGCATTCTTTTGAATGATGGCTCTTGACTTTGCAGCTTCTTCCCTTAGCTTCCTTTTGGTTGTTTTTCTTTCTTTGACTAGCTCAAGCTCAAGTTGCTTTAGGTACTCGAACTCAATGAAGTCATAGGAAGGGGAAGAAGTGCATTTTCCTGATAGAAGCCTGTGGCACTCAGGTAGTTGATCATCTTGATCCTATCTTCTTCTTTATCTACCTGAGGTTCTTGTGGAGCCACATCTTCCTGTGCAGGACTTTCTTGAACTGGAGAGAGAGTGGGAGCATGCTTGTAAAGCCTTTTCTGTCTCTTCTCCTCTTTGAATTGGAGAAGTAACCTTGCATCCTCTTTCTCCTTCATCTCTCTTGACACTTCTATGTCAGCCAGTTCATTTAACTCTTCTAAGGGGAGGGAGATGATTTCATCAATATCATAGTTCCTGGTTTGTAAATAGGTAATCCTGACTGCCCTTAACTCATCATCTTGATATTTGGTCTGGGGGCAGCCCTGATTGCAGCTTGCATGAAGGTAGATGACCCAGAATAACTTTCTCCCCTAGCCTCCTTTTCCTCTCTCTTCTTCCTCCTCAATTTCCAGGAGTCATTTTCCTTTTCCTTTGTCACCAACAGACCTTTGGACTTAGGGTGGATTGAGCTTGGCCTTCATTGCTTGGTGTAGCTTCCATGCTCTGGCTAGAGAGAGGCTGAGAAAACCTTCACCAGCAGGTGTTTCAGATGGAGTTTGGACCTCTGCAGCAGTTGTTGATGATGAGACAGGGGTCTCAGGTTCTGCCACTAGGTCTTCAGTCAAGGTTTCCCCTATGAAACTAATCTTAGGGTCCACCTCAACATCCAGTTGACGATGACATTGCCTGATTGCCTATGTCTCCTTCTTAGAGAAAACTCTGCAAGGATCCTTTCTTGGATTCTTTGAGCCAGCCTGTCAGCTTGTCTTGAATGCTTGGATTGACAAGTGGCATGTTGACTAAATCCAGTCTTTCATAGAAGCTCAGATTGGAACTGAAAAACTTCTTTTTGGCCTTGAACTCTGTGAAGTATAAGGCTCTTCTATCCTCATCATACCTCCACCTTATGATGTAGTTGCCAGTTCCTTGTGGTGGAGATGAGACAGCCCTTGGTATACCTTCCTCAAAGAGACTCCTGATGATTGAGTCTATAGAGTCCACATTAATGTGAACTTGAGGAAGTTGCTGAGAATGCACAACAGCAAGTGAGGATGGTGAGTCCTCTATGTTCATTCTCTTTGAAGAACTCCCAGGTTCTGTGGTTGTAACAACTTTCTCCCCTTTTTGGTAGCAGCACCCACTTGCATAGGTGAGCTGGAGGATAAGTCAATTACTTCCACAGGTTCTTGTGTTCCTGGTTGAGTTGTCCTTAAAGGTCTCTCAGCTAGTTGTTCCTGCAGATATGAAATGAAGTGAAGTTGCTGATCATTGACCTGGTTTTGTAAGGTAGTCACCTGAGATTCCAAGTGACTAACCTTAGAGACTAAATAGGTGCATGTTTTTGACAATTCTAACCTTTAGTCTCAAATTCCCCTCATCTTCATCAGAAGAATCAGTGGGGGATGAGATGATTGGACCAAAGTCCTCTCGCTCACCACCAGCTTGAGTTTCTTGGCTGTTGGTTTTCCTCTGCTCACTGGCAGCCTCAGTTGAGATGCCAGGGATCTGAGTTGCCATGATGGAGGTCTTAATGATGTAATCACTTTCAAAAGTGAGAGCCTCTTCCATATGGACATCCTGAACAAGTTCAGAAGTGTCCACCTCAGTAATGGGTGATTGATATGGGATAGACTGAGGAGAGTCAGAGGTACTCATCTCTCTTTGAGTAGGTGATGGGAAGAGAGACTCATGGTACTCACTGAATCCTAAGTCTTCATCAGTATAGAAGGATAGGTTGGGAATTGGTTGGTTGAGATCCAAAGGCTGGGGATGGTAGCTGTCCCTGGAAGGTTGTTCACTTGAGTGTTGAGACTCAGAGTGAAGGCTTAAGGCTGTTGGGCTAGTGAGCTCATCAGGCTGAGCGTGAGGAACCTCAGCACTTATTCTTGAAAAATGGGAGTGGTCTGCTCCTCAGGAGAAGTGGGAGCTCCAGTATCCACTTCTTCCTGTATGAGTGAGTATATGGGTGCCTCCTCAGACTGAATAGTCTGAGCAGGGTTTGTTTGTATTTTCTTTGGTAGGTGATGGATATTTGGGGCTGTGTAGGAGGTTGGAAAGCAGCAGGTGTGGGTTCAACACTAGCTTGTGCTGCTAGGTTGTCACCTTGAGCAATGAGCTCTAACATTTCTGGGACTAGGGCTGTTTCTACCCCTGAGAAGCCTATAGTGGGCTTCTCATTATTTTAAGATGCGGGCTTCATCTGTCCCAATTTAAGAATATTACTTGTTTCCCTCAACTGTGAGCCAAGTTCACAGTTGAGAATGTGTTGAACATATCTAGGAAACATGTAATACTCTAAGGAGTCTAAGTTTGCAAGTAAATTAGTATAAACAAATTGTGAATACCTGAACTTGACCCCCTGAACCATTCCATGAACTATAAAGGAGAGATCCTCAGGAATCTGGTCCCATCCACCATGCTTGTTTGATAAGCTGTGGATAACCACGTGGAGCAGGTATTTCCACTGGGATGAGACCTTCCCTTTCCTGAAGGTCTTTACAGAGAAATCTCCTTCGTAGCCCATCTGCTCAAAGGAATGATTTACAGCTTCCTTTGGGAAGAACACCTCACCTTCTTCATCATCCAGCTGAAGATGTCGGTTGATGATGGCCGGAGTGATGAAGATTGTTCTCCCTTGCACTGTGGCAGACAGTGCCTTCTCCCCGTCCATAATGACCTCTTGGCAGGTCTTCCAGAATTCAAGCAACTGATCCTCATAGAGTGGAGGATCAATGGTTAGGGAGGTGAAGTAGTGAGACAGAGACAAGAAACGGAAAACCTCTGAGAAATGAGGATCTTTCTCAGAGCATAACAGAGCAACTTGATTATGTTGTCTGTGTAGCTGCATGGTAAAGTTGGGATCATTTCTATGAGCAAGGTTAGCCATTGTGAGGTAGCTTAGAGATGAAGAAGAAATTTCAGAGAGAAGATTTTGGGTTTTAGGTTGGATGAAAAGCAGATGAGAGAAGAGGGGGAAACGTTGGGTTTAAATGAGAGAGAAAGGGATTTCAGATAAGTTTAATGAAAGAGGATAAACTTTGAAATCTGAACGCGGTCCACCTTTGAAAAGTAGTTTTCTTTTCTCAAAAAAGTAGTTTTCTTGGAATTCGAAAAGCTTCGAAGGTAAATTATCTTCGGAAGTTTTAATGAAAAAGCTTCCGAAGCTAAAATGACTTCGGAAGAATTTCCTGAGAGTATTTGATGATTTTGCTTCGGAAGAAAAATTTAAGACTTGAAAGCTTTGTATAGGGATCAATATAGCTTCCGAGAATTAATTATTGCTTCGGAAGGAAATGGTCCTTGAAAATAAGTAAGTGTCTAAGATAACTATTTAAGCTTCGGAAGATAAAATTGAAATTTCTTCCGAAGATAATTTCTTAGATAGTTAAATATTTTAAAGATGTGATTTTCTTCCGAAGTTAAAATGAATAACTTCCGAAGTCTAAAAATCATCAATTAATCTAAAGAAAATCCAATCCAAGGAAAAACATGAGCTTATGAAGATGATTGACTAGACAACTTAGAACACACATTTTTAAGAAATAATAAGAATTAGTTTTAAGAAAAATTACTCAAGGTTGATCATCCCAATAGCTGATATTAGATATTTAAATCTTTGTTCATCAAAAGCCTTTGTAAACAAATCAGCATATTGGTCATCTGTGTGAACCTTGACAAGTTTAATTAATCCCTTTTCATAATTATCTCTTATTAAATGATACCTGATGTTGATGTGTTGGTCCTTGAGTGCTGCACAGGGTTCTCAGTGATAGAGATAGCACTATTGTTGTCTATGTGGATAGGAGTCTCTTTGAAGTTAAATCCATAGTCCAGCATCTGATTTTGAATCCAAAGCACTTGAGCATAGCAGCTTGCAACAGCAATGTATTCAGCCTCAGCAGTTGATGCAGACACACAGGATTGTTTCTTGCATTGCCATGAGACAATCCTTCCACCAAGGAATTGACATCCCCCAGATGTAGACTTTGCAGTCATGTTGCAACCACCATAATCACTATCTGTATAGGCATACAGATTGAAATTAGGATTCTTTGGATACCATAGACCAAGTGTTGAAGCACCTTTGAGGTATCTTAAAATTCTTTTCACAGTGATTAAGTGAGACATCTTAGGGTTGGCTTGATATCTTGCACAAATACATGTAGCAAACATGATATCAGATTGCTAGCTGTAAGATACATAAGAGACCCAATCATAGCCCTGTATAAGTGTTCATCTACACACTGCCCCTCAAGATCTAGACCAAGGGAGTGGTTCTGGCTATGGGTGTCTTAGCAATCTTACAATCAGTCATGTTGAACCTCTTGAGTATGTCTTGAACATACTTTGACTGACTTATGAAGATGCCATCCTCAACCTGCTTCACTTGAATTCCCAGAAAGAAGTTGAGTTCTCCCATTGAACTCATTTCAAATCTGTCTTTCATCAGCTTCTCAAAGTCTTACAGAGCTTTGGATTGGTTGAACCAAAGATGATGTCATCTACATATACTTGAACCAGCAATAAGTCATTTCCCTGCTTTGATGAAGAGAGTTCCATCTATAGCACCTCTCCTGTAACCATGTTTACAGAGATACTCAGAAAGTGTCTCATACCACTTCCTGGGTGCCTGATGCAGCCCATAAAGAGCTTTGTCAAGCTTGCAGACATAATCAGGATGATCAGGGTCTACAAAACCAGGTGGTTGTTTGACATAAACCTCCTCATCAATCAATCCATATAAGAAAGCACACTTTACATCAAGTTGATAGACTTTGAAGTTCTTGGATGCAGCAAATGCCAAGAATATCCTAACAGCTTCTAGTCTCGCTACAGGAGCAAAGACATCAGTGTAGTCAATCCCTTCTTCTTGTGTGTATCCTTGAACAACTAGTCTTGCCTTGTTCTTGATGATGATTCCTCTATCATCCTTCTTATTCCTAAAACCCATTGGTGCCAATGTACTCTTCCCATGAGGAAGTGGACAAAGGTTCCAAACTTCTGCCTTTTGAATTGAAGCAGCTCTTGTTGCATAGCTTCAACCCAACTTCCATCCTTTAGAGCTTCATCAACTTTCTTTGGCTCTATCTGAGATAAGAAACAAGAGTGAAGACAAATATTGCTTCATGAGTTTGTCTCTTGTTCTTAGCCCTGTGTCAACATCTCCAATGATGTTTGTGGTGGGGTGAGACCTGTGGATCCTTAGTTGAGGGATCACGGCAATTTGCTGAGAGAGATCCAAATTTGAGAAATTTAGATCTGGGCTTAAAGATTTACCCTCCACATTATCACACTTATCAAAATTAACTTGATCCAATGAGTGTGTGACATCATTGATGTTGTCATCTATGGTATGGTTATTAGCATCAAGAAATTCCTGATCACTATCACCATCACCATTATTGTCTTCTACAATTGAGGTATCTTTATCTGGTTGAGAAGCCTCTGAGCTGGAATTTGAAGGCATACAGATGTATCAGCTGAATTTGTCATTGTTGTGCTGATAGAAACTTCTTGTTGAAGTAGTTTCAACTGGAGCTGAAGATG
Organism: Flaveria trinervia; assembly: GCA_025506515.1. Lineage (NCBI taxonomy): Eukaryota > Viridiplantae > Streptophyta > Magnoliopsida > Asterales > Asteraceae > Flaveria > Flaveria trinervia. The sequence goes on from CM046457.1 coordinate 19,720,564, forward strand.
TATGACTTGAAGATTTCCTAGCTCAAATCTTGGGTCAGGATCACCTGTATTTAAATTTTCTGCAGATCCTGAAACATGCTCACAAGATTTGTTAAAACAGTTGGTAACTAAATCAAGATCAAACAGCCAATCCAGACCAGAACCAGCAACACATGGTGTGTGTTCATTGAAAGTCACATTGGCTGAACTCCTCAACTATTCTAGTTCTAAGATTGTATACTCTATAAGCTTTAGCTTGAGAGGAGTATCCAATGAAGTGTCCATCGTCTGATTTCTCAGCAAACTTGGTGATTTGATCTTTGGTATTCAAGATGGGTGCAGGGACATCCAAATGACCTGAGAAAACCAATGAAAGGTTTCCTCTTGTGCCAAAGTTCATAAGGGGTCTTACCATGTGTCTTAACTACTAAAACTATGTTCTGCACATAGCAAGCAGTATTAACTGCCTCTGCCCAGAAGGTGATAGGCAGTTTAGAGTCAGACAACATAGTTCTTGCAGCTTCAATAACTGTCCTGTTTCTCCTCTCAGCAACTCCGTTTTGCTGAGGAGTCCTGGGAGCACTATATTGTCTTGTAATACCTTTTTCATCATAAAATGTATCAAGGATTGGTTCTTGAATTCAGTTCCTTGATCACATCTTATGGTTTTGACCTTATGATCACATTGATTCTAACTTTTAAGATGAAATTCTTCAAAATCTCAGGGGTTTCATCCTTAGTTCTAAGGAAAAAGACCCAAGTGAATCTTGTAAAGTCATCTGTGATCACCAAACAGTAAGAGGTCCTTCCTAAACTCATTACACTAGTGGGGCCAAAGAGATCCATATGTAACAAGTGTAGGGGGAGTAGTGATGGAGTTCTTTTCCTTAGGCTTGTGAGATACCTTGTGTTGCTTCCCTTTCAGGCATGCAACACAAAGATCATCACTTGTAAACTCTTTCTTGGCATTTCAGTTACCAGATCATGTTTAATCAATTTATTTATGTTCTTAAAGTTTACATGGCACATTCTTTTATGCCATAGGAAAGACTCATCACTATTTGCTTTAGATAGAAAGCATGAAACTTCTCCAGAAGGAGATGTTTCTTGCAAATCCATCTTGTACATGTTCCCTTTCCTGGGGGCTCTGAGCAGGATATGCTCATGAGGAATGACCCTCCTGGCTTGAGACAATGCACTCATGCTCAGTAAAGAGCATGTTATGACTCTGATCACAAAATTGGGATACACTCAGAAGATTGTACCCAAGCTCCTTAACAAAGTTTACCTTCTCGATGCTGAGCTTACCATTTGTGACCTTGCCCCTTCAGAAATGTAACCACCTTCATGTCCTCCAAAAGCAACTGGTCCTCCATCAATTCTCTCAAAATTATGGAGTAGAGACCTATTGCCTGTCATGTGCCTGGAACAGCCACTGTCAATTATCCAGACATTCTGTTTGTCTTGAGCTATTCCTGCACAAAGAAAATGATTAGTTACATTTGGAAACCCAAGCCTTACTTGTCTTGGGCTCACTAAGTGTAATAGAAGGTAATGCAACAGTAATAGATCCTATGGTTGTACTATGGGGATCTTCAGCTGTTGTTGATGGAGAAATTTCAGTCATTTGGTCTTTCTTAGACTTCCACACCACCTTTGGAGTCTTGGACTTGACCTTCAAAACCTTAGAAGCTTTTGGAACTTCACACATTTTGATGACTGAACCTTCGAAAGATTCTACAGTCACTGCAGCAGACTTTAGTGCTTCGGAAGAACTCCTTTCTTCCGAGACCAATTTTACTTCCGAAGGTAATTTTCCATTTACCTTCTTCTTTGATTTGGAGCTTCCGAAGGAAACAGACTTTCCTTCCGAAGCTTGAGACTTCTTGATTCTTTGAAGTCTTTGAATTGGTCATGTGGATGGTACTTTTAGGATTGTATGGGCAATCCTTGGCAATGTGAGAAGTACTTTCACACATGACACATAACATTTTCTTCTTCAAAGGAGTGTCCTTTTGAGAGCAAGACTGGCTTTGGTCACATTCCTTCTCCACCTTCATCTTGGTGAGTAGATGCTGAGACAGTTCTTTTGAGCTGTGAACTGTTCTTGGAGTTTGATGGTCCAGGTGTGCAGCAGTGGTACACAGCAGCTCAGTCTTCTTCTTTGCACTGTGATGATTTGAACATGAACCAGTACTCTTAGCTGAGGAGTCTTGGTTGATGTCTTCAGTCTTTACTACTTTGAAACCTGCAGAGATAAAAACTTGTTCTGCTTAGCATCAAAAGTAGCCTTGATTTCTTGAGCCTTCTTTGCTTTCCTTTTGCTTTCCTGATCAAGTTCTTTCTCTTAGACTTGGTCATCACAGTTGATTTCTTCTCCTCAGAAGGATAGTGGCCTTGGAAGAATCCTCATCTTCACTCTTTCAGAGGAATTCTTCACTATCACTTCTTCATCATCCTCACTTATAGGATCTATGAGAGGAAGCTCATCTTCACAAGTTCCACATCTAGGAGATCTTACAGACAAGATTGTGTGTGAGGAGCTATCTCATTTGATCCCAGTCCCTGTCTGTTTTGATAGCACACTTTGTTGTGCAGGGATGAGGATATCATGTTCTTGAAGGTCTCTTCTTCAAGAACACTCTTTTCTGCCCTGGCTTTGCTGATCACAAGCTCAGCCTGGCACTCAGTTAGCTTGGTTATGAGATCTTGAATTTGAGTTCTAAAGTCTGTGTGTTCATGTTTAGAGCTGAAAGGTTTTCTCTAAGTCCTCTATTTCAGTTTATAATCATTTTCAGACTTTCTAAAATCAGATTTTAAAATGTTTAAGGACTCAAGATCAGATCTCATCTCCAAGTTGTAGGACCTGTATCTATTTACTTTAGCAATGCATTCAGGAGTACAGAGATGTTCCAATACCTTGGCTTCATCATGATCAGCCATCAGTGCTTGGTTTGGAGAAGCATCTTCCACCTGAAAACTCCAGTCAAAACCTCCTTCTTCAACAGCAACAGCAGCATATTGCTTAGTCTTCTCAGACTGAGGAGTTTTGTCAGTGTAGTTTGGTCTAGGTTGTGTTTGGCCCCCATTTTCTTTAGGTGCCTTACACTTCCTAGCAAAGTGACCCATAATGTTACAGTTGTAACACTTAACTTTGCTTTTATCCAGCCCAAACTTTCCATTGATAGCATTGCTTGGAAATCTTCTTCCTGTTCTCTTGTAGAACTTCTTGGCTCTGTGACTGAGGAGAGCCATCTGCTGAACTATCTCCATGTATTCCAGGTCATCTGGATGAATACAGTCCAGGTCTTCAAGAGTGAAGAGATAATTCCCACAGCTTTCATCAGTAGACACAAAGGCTTGAGAAGAACTTGTCTCTTGGAATGGACTTCCTTGAGTAAAGTTCTCTCTTGGTGTCTCCGGGAAGGTGATGAAAGGACCCTTATGTGAGTTGTCAGGGTAGCATATGAGATGATGTTGGGGTTCTATGCTGTCCCTTTCAACTACATGAAGGGCTGAACCCATTTGATTGTTGGAGTTTCCAGATGAACCTTGCATGTTCATTTCCATCTGGTATCCACTGAGAATCCCATACAACTCTGTCAGAGTAAGAGTTTTAAGGTTCTCAGTCCTCTTGATCACCACACAATAGTGTGTCCATTGCCTAGGAAGTGAGGACATGAACTTCCTACAATGTCCCTGTTCTCAAGAGGTACTCCTCCATCCACTAGGGTATCCACAATCTCAACATACCTGAAGTATTGTTGGGTCATGGTTTCACCTGCTTTGAAGGTGAAATTTTCAAACAGCTGCTTCAGAAGATTTCTTCTGTTCTCCTTGGCTTCAGAGGAGCCTTCATACATCAGCTTCAGTGCATCCCACAATGTTTAGCTGTTTTGCACTTCTTAAAACCTCTGTTACAGAGTTTGGGAGAGCAGTCTGAAGAACAGTCATGGCCTTCCTATTCAATCTCTACTCTTTTCCTATCTTCATCTGAGTAGTGGCCATATCTTTAGGGATCATACCAGCACCAGTAGCAGAGGGGTGCTGGGTATGAAAGGTCCATTTACAACAGATTCCCACATTCTTGAGTCAAGAGACCTGATGAAGCCTTCCATCCTCATGCACCAAGTGTCAAAATCATCAAGAGTGATCAGTGGGGATTGTTCATGGTTCCAGTCTCCATATCAGTCTTTGAGATGGAAGTCATTTGAAGAGTTTAGTTTTTGTGTGTGTGAGGGATCTTAATATGGTTAGATCTTATATCAAGAACCTGGAAAGCTCTGATACCAATTGCAGGACCGTTTAAGGGCTTTAACACAATTACAACACAACGACACAAAAAGAGGAGATTAACTAAACTTTATTCAAACAGTGAACTGGGTTAACCAAAGTGATACAAAGAGCACAAGTAAAGTAAGAGATAGAACAAGAGAGTATGGTTTTCAAGAATGCAGTATATTGCTTTCTCTATGTTCTATTACAAGTGTTTCAAAGCATGAGATAAGATAAGAACATGAGATACTTATACTACATCCTACAGCTGGCTATACTTTGAAAGCCAGCTGGATACAATTGACTAGACACACAAACAAAATCAATTGTAGAGTCAAAAGGCAGATTGCCTTTTGACTTGTGACTATGACATGCCATAGCTCACATCCTTATCTATTACAAAAAGGATAAAGTACATAAAGTAGAAAGTATACAGACTCAAGACCTCAATGTACAGTTACCAAAAGCATGGATCTTTTCACCAACTCATGTAAGTTGGTGACTTGCAGAGGTACAGCAGAAAGGTGTCCAGCTTTCAGAAAAGTACATCAGAAAAAGCATGTCTTAAAAGTCTTCGGAAGAAATCTATCTTCATAACTTGAAGCTTCGGAAGACTTTGTCTCTGAGGCTTCGGAAGACTTCATCTTTGGCTTCGGAAGATATTGGTCTTGGCTTCGGAAGTTTTTACACTTAGAGTGTTTTCTAATGCATTGTGTAAAACTTCCGAAGCATTCTTCACTTCAGTACTTAGTGCATGTTGCTGAGACACTTTGGATGTTTTGGGTTGCATCAGACTTAAGGAATCCTTACAAGAACCTCAAGGTGAATGTGCTTCGCTCATCCTCAAATTTGTGCAAAAGGTAGTTCCAAAACTTTTTTTTGGTCTGGAACACCGTTCATTCGTATGACATGGAGTACAATTATCACATTCGTGTGAGTGGATAATACGAATGATATCTTCGTGAGATTGGTCATAAGACTGGTCCAGTAGCATGACTGGTCATAAGACTGGTCCAGTAGCATGACTGGACATAAGACTGGTCCAGTAGCATGACTTGTCATAAGACTGGTCTAGTCGCATTCCAGTCGTACAAATGGTCCAGTCGTTTGGTCCAGTCATACGAATGGTCCATTAGCATAGCCCAATCGTACGAATGGTCTATTAGCATGGTCCAGTCGTACGAAGGGTCCATTAGCATGGTCCAGTCGTACAAATGGTCCATTAGCATGGTCCAATCATACAAATGGTCCATTAGCATGGTCCAGTCGCACGAATGCTCTATTAGCATGGTTCAGTCGCACGAACGGGTCTGCATGCAGATTTTTAGATCTGCAGCCGCCATGGCTACCAAAAACCCTAATCTTATGAATTTTACATGAACCGAACCAAAATAGATATCATAAGATTCGTAAGGGTGATCGGAACGTGGTTCTGGGTTCGATTTTAACCAAGAAACAACATACGTGACAGGATCTGAGCAAAACACGAAGAACACGAAGTGGGTTTAGCGTCAAAGAACCTGAAATCGATCTAGAAATCAAGAGCTCGGGTTGCTAGTATGATTGTTAGATCATTCTAGCAGTAACCGGCTATGATACCAATTGTGAAGGCGCTGGATCGGTTGACATCCGAGCGTGTTCTTGACGAAAGGAAACAAAACCGAAAACCAAGAGACAAACAATAACATGAACTATAATAAAATGGTTTTATTGATAAAACCTAATGATTACAAGCTCATTACAACATAAGAATAACGACTCTTGGCAAGGGAAGATCGAGCATGTAACAACCGGTTATTTAAAAAGACAAGAAATGAAGAATAAAAAGAAAGAAAAGCATAAAGTCCAAGAGGAGGGACTAAAAGTGTCCAAAAGGACAAAACTTTGAAAAAGTTGGTGTAAAGGTGGGCATGGCCGCCCACCCTCATTTCACATCACCATTTTCGCTCGGTTTTAGAGAGAAGAGAGCAGAGAAACTCTCGGTTGAAGAAGGTGAAGCAGAGAAAGTGAATTCAAGGTAAGGATTCAAGATTTTATGTATCTATGACGGGTTTTGGTCCCGTTTGTATGCATATGTGCTTATGTGTTTGTGTATGTGCTTGGGTGTGTGTGTGTTTAGTTTTGTTTTTAGGTGTTTGAACTCATAGCAAGCGGGTTAGAAAGGAAGAAACACCCAAGTTGCATCAGGTGAGTTCTAGACCCTGACTTTTACTTGTTTTAAACTATCTTCGGGGCTGAAAATGGATTAAAACAATTTTCAAAACTTATGTATGTTTACCCGTATGTAATGTGCATGATTGGATGTTGATTCTTGAATGCTTATAGGTTGTTCATGTTTAGAATAGCCACATTAAGCTTAGAACAGATGGCTTTAATGATTGGGTTTGAAAACATACTGGAAAACATGTTGAACAGAAGGTCCATGCGCCTAGATAAGGCTCATGCGCCTGAATTTGCCTTAGAAAGGTTTAAGTGTAATCCATGCGCCTAAGATTACCTTAGAAATGTTTAAGTACAACCCATGCGCCTGAACAGTTGTCCATGCGCCTAGAAATGTTAGCCAAACGACTAAGTGTAGGGCCATGCGCCCCAATAGTGCCCATGCGCCCAAGTGCTCATGCGCCTAAGTGTCCATGTGTCCGATTTATCCATGCGTCTAAGTGTTCATACGCACAAATAGTGCCCATGCGCCGAATAGTTCATGCGCCTAAAGTGATAAATGCTTAAGTGTTGGCTGATGCGCCTACATAGTGATGAAACGTCCGAACAGGGCTCATGCGCCCAAATAGTTCCCATGCGCCTAAGCACTTAGAAATTTTTACAGAATTTTCTGGGAGTCTGTGCTCTAGGGTTTTGACCGTGGTTGACTAGGGCTTATTTATGATGATGTTCCATGCATGATTATGATTGTTCCTTATTATTGTTATTGCTATAATTATTATTACTTATAGTATGTGACTTTACGGGGTATGTTATTATCGTAACGTAAAGTATATCGTAATAATAAAGTGAAAGAACAATAAAGAAATGAAGAGGAACATTAATGAAAATGTTAACAAGTCTTGCAAGCTTACAGGAGGTGCACGACCATGTTGTCGTTAGCTCAACTGTGCTGCGGGTTAGCAACCCTATTATGCACACAGGGCCAATCAATTTAGATTGGCAGGACCTTTGTAGCATGCCCTGGGTCAGAACCCTTTCGAGGGATACAGTTGACCCTTTCGGGAGATACAGTTGACCCTTTCGGGGGATATAGTTGACCCTTTCGAGGGATATAGATGGCCCATCACCCGTTTTCCATCGCGCATATAGTTGGGGTATTGCTCACGGGTCCATACAGAAAGTGAAACATAAAGATAAAAGTTTACAGAACAGACAAGGCATACAGTAAAGAGAACGAACAGTACTTGTTCATATAGTTAATGCGTGCTCGCATATACAGTATAGAGTTGTATTTTATAGAAAAGAGTATTTTCTTATACAACATATAGAAAGTATTTTATTACTTTTAAAACTAGAACTCACTCAGCAACGCTGACTTTTATACATTTTCAGTTGGCAGGTAATTATTGCTGAGGATGGCACGAGGGTGAAGCTACTCGACAGGAAAAGACTGACATCCATTCGTATTCTATGTTACTGTTGTTTTGTAATGTGTTAAAACAATTCTTTTGTAAACAGATAATGATGATGTATTGCTTAAAAACAATGTTTTAAATGAAATGAATGGTTTTTGATAAATCAATTCCACTGCTTAAAGTTTATATAATTATAATGTGTAGTGTTTTAACTACTGTGATTGATCAACTGTGAGGTGTCTGGGAATGGGGCCTTACAAGTTGGTATCAGAGCCAAAGTTTAAGAGAATTGGGTTAAATAAACTTTTTAAAACCTAAACTTAAACTGAAAATGGGACAAATGGAGGGAAGTCAGCCCGAGTAGCTACGTGCCATCAGGTATGTCTTTTCCTAATGTTAACCGGTATTATGTGCGCATGTTATTTGATTATGTGCTCTTAGTAGATTTAGATACTGATTAAGTCAGGATAGGAGATGCTTGGTATGAAGAGTAAAGTAAGTGGCTAATCACAACTGGCCACTATAATTAGAGACTTACTGTCACACCCCCAAACCACAGCGGTTTCCCGCGGGTGCGAACATCATGATTTCATAGTCACTGATCGACCACTACATGGTTTTGTAAAACATACATCTCAAATAAGTTTAAAATACATCATTGTTCAGAGTTAAATTTGCGGAAGCAATAGTAATAAGGTAAATTGTTTCAAAACATGACATTACGAAAATGATGTCCCAAACAGCATGAATGGCCCTAAACATGAGATGTTCCATGCTAGCTTAACTTGGTGCATCTATCAATTACCTGAGAAAACATGCATGAAAAATGTCAACATAAAGTTGGTGAGTTCACAGGTTTGAAAGTATTAGTAAACAGTGTAATGGACCACAAGTCTTTCCATGATTTGATTGTTGATCATACAATACTACAATATTATATAAGCACCGCAACCGAAGCTAGACTGTAACTGTAACAAATTGCCCCTACCCATGCCTACCGTAAGCATGAGTGTTAACAGGCTAATAATGCACCCGTTTAGACCTCCAGTCAAGATTAGGGTAATTAATCCGGTGGGGGTAGTCAAACCCAATAGTACTATCCACGATTACCTCGCTTTAGGAAATAACTAACGGTCCGATAACAGGGGACTTTATACGGTAAGTAAACAACTTATATAACATTTGAAATCATTAACAAGTAAATGTGTCCTGAAAATAGTAATTTGCATGTAATCTCCCCCAAAAGAAAAATAAGTAAAATGGGGCCGTGAAACTCACCTGTAATGCACGCGTGAATTCTAGCAATAGTCTGTACGTATGATTGGTCTAGGAATCTCCTAAACAAATTCACAATATATTCATGAGGTCATGATTACTAACCCCAGATGGTCATGCATAACTCATCCACAAGTTAGTTTTGAAAATGTCGCTTGACTAATTAGACACGCCGAGTCGTAAATGTTTTATTAGATTCTTGTCTTCATATCTATCTTCCTAAAAGTACATAATGTATTAAATGTGTTTTATATTAAGTATAATGGTATTATACTTTCCATGTGTATGGGTTTCCCTTTTTTAATCAAATATCTTCAAAAGTTTACTTATATAAATATATGCATTTGACAGAATCAAAGGGATTTTTGAGTTTGGTTGTCCTCCTCTTTCATGATACAAACATTTTTTATAAAATCTGATATTTTTACCATATTTAGATCTATGTCTTAGGATTCTAAAAAGGTATATCTTGCAATATGTATCTAGGTTTAAGTCCCTCGAAATGGGTCATGAAGCAACAGATGTCAGTGCAGCATTTTTCTGTACATGTCCAGGGATTTCACCTTTTTGAGGGGTCAAACCTTATATTCACAAATAGAGACTATAGTACTTTTAAACATAACACTTTAAGCTAAGTTACCACAGAAGGAAAATCTCCATTTGGTTACTTTAAGCATAACTTATGCCTCAATCTTTCAGCCCTATTTATTCTGTTAAGAATTCAGGTTCAGCACTTTAATTTGTTTGTATGTTTTGGAAGGGTTATACTCATCTATAAATTTCAAGGTTGGATGGGTTATAAACTAGACATCCTAAGGTTAATGTTAGGCTTAAGAAACTGTTCATTTGACCATGTTTAGGTCGAGTTATGGTGTCGAAAACATAGAACATGAATCTGCCAGAAAATGTCTTACATGTTTTGTTACTTTTTAAACTTTGCTAGAGCACTTTTGGATGATTAGTGAATATGAACACATCATGATGGTGTATCGAAGATTATAAACAAGTGATAACCTTAAACAAGCAAGGAGAAAGAGATGGTAGTCTTGAAATGCAAGAAAAAGAAGATTTGATCCTTTGAACTAAGAACCAACAAGAAATAGGTGGGAAGATGTTGTAGGATGCTTGAAAGCTTCAAAAATCACTTGATCTTCAACCAAAGGCACTTGAATCACCCAAGATTTGAAGGAAATAAGTTGAAAATCAAATGGAGTGGTGGTAGGAGTGTCTTGGCCGAATTTTAGAGAGGGAGAAAGAGAGAAGATGAGTGTGATGTGTTGGTGTAGTTGAAGTGAAGGGTGCATGTCTTTTATAACACTCAATCCTCTTTAAGTGTAAAGTTCTTGGAGCATGGGCTCCTATTCATGTCAAAGGATGGGGAATGGTGTTCCAAGAGTGGTAAGGTAGACATGTTGCTTCACATCAAAAGAGAGGCTTCATGAATATGGCAAGTTGTGTTTTGTCAAATCTTGTAAGTTTTGTGAGCTTTATTGGGAAGGAGGTGGAAGAGTAATGTGGTGGTGGCTTGGATGACCACATGCATGGAAAGGGGGGTTTTGGTTTTCATATTTTGTGTAGTATTGGGTATTTAGGTGGTATTTGTTGCACCATAGGTATTTTTACATATTTTTATATTTTTACTTTTTACTTTTTAAAATGCATTAGGATATTGTAACAACTTGTATAATATCATATATATATATATAGTAATATAAGTATTTATGGTATGTTAATGATGCATCATGTAGTTAGTAGGTCCGTTAAAAGATTCGTTCCGGGTAAAATATTAATTTACGCGATTAGGTTATATAAATTTAAGATTTTCCAGTGTATTTAATTTGGAATCTAAAATACTTTGAAACAATTTAAAGTATTTATTAGCACACATATATTAATTATCACCGATGTTCGTGTGTGCCGTTGTATCGCATGTATAAATGGTAATTACGCCAAATCACCGATGCATGAAATGTAATGCTTGAAATTTTACAATATATGAAATTTTTCAATGCATGAAACGACTTCAATAATTGGAATTTATTGAAAATCAGTATTATAGATGTAATTATAACCAAGTCAAGGTCGGGTATTGACCTGAAATTGCCGGTTGTCACACTTACTATACTTGACATAAACTGAGTGTTACCTTGAATGACCGCATTGGTGTTTGAATCTTATAGTTTGCTTTTCGAGGATGGCTGGCGGTAGATCTTCCAAAGCCTCTCGTGGTGGAGGTCACGGTGCAGCTCCACGACCTAAGAGAGGGAGACCAAAGTTGAGAAAGTGGTTCATGAAGAACCAAAGGCCCCTCATCCGAAGGGTGGCGACGAGAGCGCCAATCTGAGAGCCTCGTAAAGGAGGCTATGGTGGAAGAGGTTCACCAGGTCATGCAGACGATTCTACCATCTGTGGTGACCGAAGTGATCAAGGCCGTAAGGGATGGGGAAAGAAAGGAGAGGAACAGGTCCTCGGGAGGACGGGAACAACCAGAGCCGGAAACGGTTCTCTCCGATGATGAGGACGAGGAAGAAGAAGAGCCTGCGCCGGAGGCGACACGAGGCTGCAACTATGGGGCGTTTATGAGATGCAAGCCCCTACTTTCGATGGAACGACACTGCTGCAGCTACTCACCGGTGGGTGAGGGAAATGGAGGTTGTCCTCGATATCAGTGAGTGCCGTGAAGATCAGAAGGTGAAATTTGCTACCCACTCTTTTGTGGACTCGGCTTTGTGCTGGTGGGACAACATTGTCCAAGCCGAGGGTAGCAGGGCCATTGGGAGGCTGAGATGGCCTGAACTAAAGAAGTTAGTGATTGAGGAATTATGTCCTCACAGAGAGATGGATAAGTGGAAAGGGAGTTCCTGTAGCTGGAGGTGGGAACGATGACACACCAGCAGTACACCACAAAATTCAATGAAATGGCACGGTTGGTGCCCGATCAAGTGACACCACTGTCACGAAAGATTAAGAGATACATCCAGGGGCTGCCGCGGATATCCGTAGGCATATGATCGCCGCCCGGCCGAGCACTTTTAGGTCGGCGGTTGATTTGGCTGGTAGATTATATGATGAGCGCAAGGTGGGAGTGGCTGAGGTGAACAAGAAGGGTGGTGGTGACCGGAACTGGAATGGGAAACAGTTTGGACGTGGTGGAGCTGCTCCAAACCATAAGGTGGCGAAGGTGGGTGACCGACGTGTGGTCACAACTGGTGCAGGGTTGAAGAAGTGTGGCAAATATGGAATGGAGCATACTAGTGAGTGCAGGATGGGAATGAATGTATGCTTCAGGTGTGGCCAGCCTGGCCACATCGCTAGAGACTGTAAGAAGCCGAGGGCGGAGAGCTCTGGAGCAGAGAAGAAGAAGCCGGAGGAAGGAGGGCAGAGGGCGAGTGCTAGAGCTTACACTATGACCCGGGAGAAAGCCAAAGCTGATCTCGATGTTATGTCAGGTATGTTTCTAGTAAACCAAACTTGTGCCTCTGTATTGTTTGATTCCGGTACTAACAGGAGCTTTATTCCACTACTTTCTGTGCTAAGTTGCCTGTTAGTAGTAGCAAGGTCAGTGCACCATTCGATGTAGAAACTTCTATTGGTAAGTCCACTAGAATTACTGATGTGATAGAGGACTGTGCCATAGAACTAGAGGGCCATAGGTTTGCTGCTAGATTACACGTGATACCCCTAGGTGGATTTGATGTAGTACTAGGGATGGACTGGTTAGCAACCTATGAAGCAAACATCGTGTGTCGTAAGAAGATGATTCGATTAGTTATGTCCGATGGGAGTTTGGTTACGATTTATGGAGATCACGTTACTACGATCCCGAAGATGATTTAAATGGCGGTGGCGGGAAAGTGCATGAGACGTGGATGTAGTGCCTACTTGGCCTACGTAAAGGATGTGGACGCGCCAGCACCACAACTATCTGATGTACCAGTTGTGTGTGACTTTCCGGACGTATTCCCGAAACACTTACCCCGCGTGCCACCAGATCGCGAAATTAAGTTCCAAATAGATCTGATACCCGGTGCTCAACCCGTTGCCAAAGCACCGTATCGATTAGCTCCCACAGAAATGAAAGAACTGATGGAGCAGTTGCAAGAGCTACTCGATAAGGGGTTCATTAGGCTGAGTATCTCTATTTGGGGAGCTCCGGTGATGTTTGTGAAGAAGAAAGACGGTAGTATGAGGATGTGCATTGATTATCGTGAGCATAACAAGTTGACAGTGAAGAACCGATACCCCTACCAAGAATAGATGATATGTTTGACCAGCTCCAAGGTGCCGGTTGGTTTTCAAGGATAGATCTTCGATCTGGTTACCATCAGCTGAAGGTGAAGGAGCAGGATATCCCTAAGACAGCTTTTCGCACGCGCTACGGTCACTATGAGTTCTTGTTATGTCATTGGGTCTGACCAACGTGCCAGCTGCTTTTATGGACTTGATGAATCGAGTGTGTGGGCAAATGTTAGATAAATTAGTGATTGTGTTTATTGATGATATCCTGATTTATTCAAGGAGCGAGGAGGAGCATGCCGACCACATTCGGTAGGTGTTAGAGACGTTAAGTAGGGAGAATTTGTATGCCAAATTCTCCAAGTGTGCGTTCTGGTTACGCGAAGTTCAATTCTTGGGTCACGTGATAAATCCCGAGGGGATTATTGTAGACCCTGCTAAGGTGGAGGCTGTGATGCAATGGAAGTCTCCAAGACACCATCCAAGATTCGTAGTTACTTGGGGTGGCGAGGTATTATCGAAGGTTCATTCAGGACTTTTCCAAGATCGCTTCTCCACTGACCAAGTTGACCCGAAAGGATGTAAAGTTTATATGGGGACAAGCCCAAGAACAGGCGTTCGAGGAGTTAACGGTGAGGTTGACTCAAGCTCCTGTCTTGTCATTACCCGAAGGGAGCGAGGATTTGGTGGTATATTCAGATGATTCTTACTCGGGGTTGGGGTGTGTATTAATGCAGAGAGGGAAGGTTATAGCCTATGCATCCCGACAATTGAAAGTTCATGAGGTCAACTACCCTACTCATGACTTGGAGCTAGCAACCGTGGTTTTCGTACTAAAGATTTGGAGGCACTATCTGTACGAGACGAAGTGCACCATTTTCACTGACCACAAGAGCTTGAAGTACTTCTTCAAGCAAAAGATCTGAACATGAGGTAGAGGCGATGGTTGGAGCTTATAAAGGATTATGATTGCGAGATCCATTACCATCCGGGCAAAGCCAACGTGGTGGCTGATGCTTTTAGCCGGAAGGAGAGGCCCGAGCCGATTAAGGTGAAAGCATACCAACTGATCATGACCTCTGATGTAATGAAGCAAGTCAAGGAGTTTTAGGATAAGGCATTAAAAGAAGATCATCTAAACTCTGAAAGAATGAGAGGTCTGGTTGGGGAATTGGGTGAAAACATACTTGGTGTTAAAACTCGATTTGGACTGGTGTGGATTCCTTGTTTCGGGGATCTACGTGTGAGGATTTTGGATGAAGCTCACAAGACTTGATACTCCATTCATCCTGGTGCCACAAAGATGTATCAAGATATGAAGAAAGAATATTGGTGGCCAGGTATGAAGCGTGACGTGGTGGAGTATGTGAGTAAGTGCCTTACTTGTTTGCAGGTGAAGGCGGAACATCAGAAGCCGTGTTGGAAGATCCAACCTTTGGATATACCAGAATGGAAGTGGGAGAACATCACCATGGATGTCATTACAAAGCTACCACGTACTCCGAAGGGGTACGATGCCATATGGGTGATTGTTGACCGTTTGACGAAGAGTGCTCACTTCCTACCAATCCGCGAGACATATTCATCCGAGAGGTTGGCTGACCTGTTCATCAAGGAGATTGTAACTCGTCATGGCATGCCAGTGTCCATTGTGTCTGATCGTGACACCCGGTTTACATCTAAATTCTAGAAGAAATTCCACGATGCTATGGGGACGAGGTTACATATTAGCACGACTTATCATCCCCAAACTGATGATCAGTCAGAAAGGACCATTCAGATACTGGAAGACATGATTCAGACATGTGTGATTGATTTTGGGGGAAGTTGGGATAACCACTTACCGTTAGCTGAATTCTCGTACAACAATAGCTATCACGCCAGCATTGGCATGCCACCATACGAGATGCTATACGGTAGGAGATGCAGAACACCCGTTCATTGGGGTGATATTGGTCAAAAGAATTGGGGAGCGTCGAGGTAATCGAGGCTACGACTAAGAAGCTTGAGAAGATCAAAGCCTTCATGAAAGCAGCCAAAGATAGACAGAAGTCGTATGTCGATAGACGACGCAGACCGATCGAGTTCCAGGTGGGTGACCGGGTTATGTTGAAGGTCTCACCTTGGAAGGGTATTATCTAATTCAGGAAGCAGGGCAAATTGAGCCCAAGATATATAGGCCCTTTCCGAATCACTGCTCGAGTAGGAGAGGTGGCCTATAGATTGGAGTTACCAGATGAGTTAAGTGGAATCCACCCAACATTCCATGTGTCTCATCTGAGAAAGTGTATAGCTGATAAAGACATGATTGTTCCACTGAAGGATATCGAAGTAGATGAAAGGCTCAATTATGTAGAGCAACCAGTGGTAATCATCGATCATAAAGAGAATAGGCTGAGAAATAAAATGGTTCCTTTTGTGCGTGTACAGTGGAAGCACAGGAAGGGATCCAAGTCTACATAGGAGACTGAGGAGGAGATGAGGCAGCATTATCCTTATCTGTTCGAGGAATAACAGGTTTCAGGGACGAAACCTATATAAGGGGGGTGGATTTGTAACACCCGGTTATTTAAAAAGACAAGAAATGAAGAATAAAAAGAAATAAAAGCAATAAAGTCCAAGTGGAGGGACTAAAAGTGTCCAAAAGGACAAAAATTTGAAAAAGTTGGTGTAAAGGTGGGCATGGCCGCCCACCCTCATTTCACATCACCATTTTCATTCGGTTTTAGAGAGAGAGAGCAGAGAAACTCTCGGTTGAAGAAAGATGAAGCAGAGAAAGTGAAATCAAGGTAAGAATTCAAGATTTTATGTATCTATGATGGGTTTTGGTCCCTGTTATATGCATATGTGCTTATGTGTTGTGTATGTGCTCGGGTGTGTGTGTGTGTTTGGTGTTGTTTCTAGGTGTTTGAACTCATTGCAAGCGGTTAGAAAGGAAGAAACACCCAAGTTGCATCAGGTGAGTTCTAGACCCCGGCTTTTACTTGTTTTAAACTATCTTGGGGCTGAAAATGTATTAAAACGATTTTCAAAACTTACGTATGTTTACCCGTATGTAAGGTTGTTCATGTTTGGGGCTGAAAATGATTGGATGTTGATTCTTGAATGCTTATAGGTTGTTCATGTTTAGAATAGCCACATTAAGCTTAGAACAGATGGGTTTGATGATTGGGTTTGAAAACATACTGGAAAACATGTTGAACAGAAGGTCCATGCGCCTAGATAAGGCTCATGCGCTTGAATTTGTGTTAGAAAGGTTTAAGTGTAATCCATGCGCCTAAATAGTAGACCATGCGCCTAAGATTACCTTAGAAATGTTTAAGTACAACCCATTCGCCTGAACAGTGGTCCATGCGTCTAGAAATGTTAGCCGACGACTAAGTGTAGGGCCATGCTATTATTATTATTACTTATAGTATGTGACTTTACGTGGTATGTTATTATCGTAACGTAAATAATATCATAATAATAAAGTGAAAGAGCAATAAAGAAAAGAAGAGGAACATTAATGAAAATTTTAACAAGTCTTGCAAGCTTACAGGAGGTGCACGACCATGTTGTCGTTAGCTCAACTGTGCTGCGGGTTAGCTACCCTATCATGCACATAGGGCCGATCAATTTAGATTGGCAGGACCTTTGTAGCGTGTCCTGGGTGATTGGGTTGGCCTTGTACACAGTACACAGAACCCTTTCGAGGGATACAGTTGACCCTTTCGGGGGATACAGTTGACCCTTTCGGGGGATATAGTTGACCCTTTCGAGGGATATAGATGGCCCATCACCCGTTTTCCATCGCGTATATAGTTGGGGTATTGCTCACTGGTCCATATAGAAAGTGAAACATAAAGATAAAAAATTACAGAAGAGACAAGGCATACAGTAAAGAGAACGAACAGTACTTGTTCATATAGTTAGTGCGTGCTCGCATATACACTACATAGTTGTATTTTACATAAAAGAGTATTTTCTTATACAACATATAGAAAGTATTTTATTACTATTAAAACTAGAACTCACTCAGCAACGCTGACTTTTATACATTTTCAGTGGCAGGTAATTATTGCTGAGGATGGCACGAGGGTGAAGCTACTCGGTAGGGAAAGACTGACATCCATTCGTATTCTATGTTACTGTTGTTTTGTAATGCGTTAAGATAATTCTTTTGTAAACAGATAATGATGATGTATTGCTTAACAACAGTGTTTTAAATGAAATGAATGGTTTTTGATAAATCAATTCCGCTGCTTAAAGTTTATATAATTATAATGTGTAGTGTTTTAACTGCTGTGATTGACCAACTGTGAGGTGCCCGGGAACGGGGCAATACAGAGCATGATCTCCCCCCCTCATCTGGCAGCACCTAGGCCCCGGGCACAATCCTTCATCTCTCATAATGAAACTGGTATTTATAGGCCTTAGCTCATATCGGATGCGACTGGGCCTATTCGTACAATTGGTCCATGCGTATGGTTCAATCGTATGACTGGACCATACTTATGGTTCAGTCTTACGAATGGCCCAATCGCATCTCTCAGTCGCATGACCGGTCCATTAGCATGGCTCAGTCATACGACTGAGTCTCATTCGCATATGCTCCTGCGAATGACCCAGTTTCATGTGTTATATTAGGTGTATTACATTAAGCCTAGACTATTCGTCAAGCGACGGACACACTATATATGACAATATATTCTCCAACAATAACCCCGACCAATAAATAAAGTTAGAATATTAAAATCCAATATAAAAAAGGTATAAGCTCTTTAGGCCAATTAACCGAAATGGAATAAAAAACGGTATCACAATTCGCAAGCACAAATGAGTGCTTAATGGATAAACAATAGGAACAAATTAAAAGTAGTAATCACAAACATATGTTCATAATCTATCTATATAAAAAAAGGTTTGAAAGTATCATTTGTCAAAATATCAGGCTTTTTTTAACTTAGATTTCTCGTCTCTCTCCTAATAAATGATAATAATACATACTATTTATATTATTTAAAACATTTACATAATAAATAATAGATGTAGTAAAAATTAAAAATTATAGGTATTTATAAAAAAACATAAAAAGAATAACAATATAAAACTTTTCTTAACACTACTATTTTTAAACACAAAAGTTTTAGAAAGTGTTCTTAAATATTATAAGGATGGTTTAAAATGAAATCATTTTTAAAAGGGGTAACTTTGTAAAATTGTAACTAACTTTCAAAAGTGTTCCAATTAAGTAACTCAAGTTTTAAAAGTGTTCCAATTAGATCACTCATTTTTATATTTTATACAAATTAAAAGTCATAACATATTTTTTAGCATGTTATACTTTTGGATTCAGTTAGAAAAATATTTTTTTCTATCTTTTGATGCTGATATAGAACGTTGACATAATTTTAGGCATTTTCTATTTTTTCATAATTAACATGTTTTTTTTATTTTTAATATAATGTTATATATTGAAATTCTAACTCAATGTTTTTTCCATCGTTACTTTTTTATCATAATAAAATTTGGTAGTGATTCGATTTGATCGTTTGGAGGTACAATTTGAGAAAAATATGCATGAGTGATTAAATTAGAACACTTCTGAAACTTGGTTATTATTCTGTGACATTTTCCCTTTTTAAAAAAAGCAAAATAAAAAATAATTTTATAAAAAGAAAGTCTAAAATGATATTATCGTTGTTTTACTTAGGGTACTTATTTTTACATAACTCAATTTTTTCATGTTTTTATTAATAAGTTTTTTATAATTTTTAATTTTTATTACAAAATATTTGATATTTTTATCTATATAACCCGTGTATCCACACGGGATACTATACTAGTACAGATATAGAAGGGTGATGACGACAAGTTGTTAAATATGTACGAGCGTACGTATATATCTATGTACTAGGTTAGTCCCTGTGTAATCATAGATTGAATAAACAACTATTAAATTATTATTAATATAAACCTATGCATTATAAGATCAATTTAAAGATAAAATGATGTTAATTATGTATAAATAGCTACTTTAAGTATAATATTTAATTATAACATTATAAAAATTATATATACTTTAGTTCAAGAAAAAAACTATACCATATTTTATCACTCTTGTCACACCCCAACCTTGACGGCGGAAACGTCGAGATGTGAGAGTTAAGATTGTTCACAGTCACATAACGCTATTATTAACTCAATTATTATTCATAAGTTCCAAAGTTAACATTACAAACATCAGTCTCAAATAAAGAAATTAACAAGCATAAAAGAATATTTCAAGTCCATCCATTTATTTATCTAGGTCCATTCCTAGGTGTGAATAAGTTTCAAAAGTGGCAATCACATAAAGTTGGTGAGATTTTCATAGTTTTGAGTACATAAGTATATAAAAGGTGGCAATTTTGTTATGAAATTAATGAACAAAGTAACTAGGGATATAAGACAGATGCACAATCAAACCTTGACAGTTTACAAGTTCTCACGTTTACAAGTTTATACAATTAGCTAAGTGTACTTGCATTAACCAAGCAGGTGCATTGGCCAAGCCAAAAGGCATAACCGTGAACTCGTAATGTACATATCGAGTAAGAAAGCGCGGTCTTTGGAATGTCGTCATCGTGAACACGTAATTGATGATACCCAGAATGTAGATCAATCTTCGAGAATTGGGTTGCTCCTTGAATTTGATCAAAGAGATCATCGATTCGAGGAAGAGGGTATCGGTTTCTGATGGTAGTTTATTGATTCCGGTAGTCGATGCACATACGGAATGAACCATCCTTCTTCTTCACGAACAACATAGGTGCACCCCATGGTGAAGAACTAGGACGAATAAATCCCTTATCGGTCAACTCTTGCAATTGACTTGCTAGTTCTTGCATTTCAAAACGATGCAAGATGATAAGGTGATTTAGCCACAGGGTTTGCACCAGGAATCAAGTCAATCTTGAATTCAACTTCTCGCATGGGAGGTAATCCCTTAAGATCCTCAGGAAACACTTCGGGAAAATCTCGCACGATAGGAATATCTTTCAGTTCCTTACCCTTGGCTTTCGTATTAACTACATACACTATGAAAGCTACGTAGTTCTTACTTAAACACTTCGGACCTTGATGCAGGACATAAGTTTGAGTCTTGGGATGATTTCTCCCTAAAGATTTTCAAAGTATCACCCATCGGTAAAGGAATTCAAATGCACTTCTCGAAGCATAGAATTCCGCACGTTGCTTGGCTAACCAATCCATACCAATAATAACATCAAAAGCTTCCCAGTTGCATAGGAATAAGTTCGATATGGAACTCATGTTCATTAAGGCTCAAGGTAAAATCGCATATTACGACGTTAACAATGATAGATTTTCCATTGGCGACTTCGACCGTGAAGAATTTTTCCAAATTAACATGCGGTTTAGAAAGTAGTATAGGCTCGAACTCCAAAGACACGGGAATGAGGATAACAAAGGATAGTAATTTAAACAAGGATAAGCTAAGAGTTTTAAGGTACACAGAATCGTTCCATTTGGTAACACATGACCATTTGGAAACGTTGACTCGTCAAGGTAAATTGACCCATTTACCTTAGAAAATTGTGTAGTTGACCATAGTTTATCACTCATCCCAAAAATCCCCAGGTAAGCATAACTAGTCCGTAGGATAATGCGAAATGCTTACCTTAGCCCGAAGGCCTTGCCAGGAAATCCAGAATATAGGTGTCTATGTGTCACATAATTCCTTAGGTTCATGAAATCAAAACTTGATGAGAGTTGTATAGATTAGACATAAAGTCTAATGATCCAAGTCATAAACAATAAGTATATGTCCCACGTGTCGTCGAGAATAAGATTAAGAAACTTCATGTTCGGGGAGGATCAAAGAGTCAAAGATAAGTTTAGGGAGACAGATAACAATGTTTAAGCAATCCTATGCTAAGGCATCAAATTGCACATAAGAAGGCAGAGCATATGTAGCATGCAAACCATATATTTTACAAGATAGAAATTTAATTCTATAAGGTTCATGCATATATAGGTCACCATTTGTAATAACCTAAATCCCTATAGTTATGGGCTCTGATACCATTCTGTCACACCCCAACCTTGACAGCGGAGACGTCGAGATGTGAGGGTTAAGATCGTTCACAGCCACATAACGCTATTATTAAACTCATATATACTACTCATAAGTTCCAAACGTAACATTACAAACATAAGTCTCAAATAAGAAATTAACAAGCATAAAAGAAATATTTCAAGTCCATTCATTTATTTATCTAGGTCCATTCCTAGGTGTGAATAAGCTTCAAAAGTGGCAATCAAACTTGCGCGTTTCCTGAAACATGTTAAAAATAAAAGGTCAACATAAAGTTGGTGAGATTTCTATAGTTTTAGTATATAAGTATATAAAAGGTGGCAATTCATGTTATGAAATTAGTGAAAAAATTAACTATGGATGTAAGACAGATGCATAATCAAAACCTTAACAGTTTACAAGTTCTCACGTTTACAAGTTTATACGATTAGCTAAGTGTACTTGGATTAACCAAGCAAGCTTGTCAGGCCCATAGATCTATGACGTCGCCAGGCTAGCAATAGTTAATGATTGCACATATGATCGTCATTACATGGTAAGTACAAAGATCAACTAATCACAACATGTAGTGAATACCAAGAGTTTACAAGAATCAAACAAATTTACAAGTGCAATGATTATAAAGTAACATCTTCACCCCAAGTGTGAAAATATAAAAAGGGGTATAGAAATACTCACATGTGAAATAAATATATAGTTGACGATTAATAAGATTAATGATAGCGTCGCTCCAACATGAACCGTCACAAGTCACCTAATTATATAATTACAAGACTTACATTTAATTCTGAGTTCAACAAGTTAACGAGAACTAGGTTTCAACTTGGTATTTGTCAATGATTTAAACAAATGAAATAAATTTATATTTTCTTGGAAAAAAATATATATTTATATTTTATTCAAAGTTGTGAAAAGAAAAACAATTATATAATTTAAATGGTTATATATAAGTATAAATAAATTTTATAATTAAAAGTTTATTACTCGATAAACAAAATAATTGAAAATGGATATTTGAACAATAATAATTTACTAATTATTATTTTCCATCCATTTTATTAAAAATTATTTTAATAAGCTTTGTTAAAATATTTTATCAATAAAAACATTTTTATTTAAGCTTAGAAAAATTATAGAAAATCTTTGGAAACTTTTGAAAAATATTTGAAATTTATAAAAATAATTATATATATTTTTAAAAACAAAACATGGGGGTGCCCGGGTTCGAACCCGGGACCTCGTTTAGGGGTAGTGTGACTTAACCAGTGAACCAGGGCGCGGCTTGGTTCATATTGGTTTCCGAATCCTATAACCCCAAGTAAAGAGTTTCCTAAATGCAAAGAACCCTAGAACTAGCTAGATCCAAATCGAACCAAAATTCACGGTTGATAATGAAATCAAACATAGGGCTTTTGTTCCCTGCATGAAATCGAGTATATTACAATGTTTAATTACCCGGTGAAGACAGATTCGATGATGACATATATAAGAATAGATCGCGACCACGTAGCACTGGTTTGAAGCTCAAACGGCGATGATAATCAAATTCGTTGTACAGGTAGTTCTAATGATCTCAAAGATGAAAAGCCCTTATCAATTGCAAGTTGGAAGCTCAGAGAGTGGTGTTCGACTGTTGCAAGTCGTGGTTAGTGAGGAAATCGAAGATGATGTTCGTGTAGTGTTCAGGTGTAATTGAGACCAATATTCATTTAGAGGTTTCCAGATGGTTGTTTATGTTAAGTTAATTAGGTTATTATTGAGATTAATATTCGAACAGATCGATTGATGAAGTCGACGATTACTCAACGTGTTTAAGTTCAAACGGTTGTTTAACTCAATTAAAGACTATAATTGAGTTCGAAACATGTCTACGAATCGATTGGGATGATGTTAGATCAGTGATCTAAGTTTGATTAATTAGAGAGTATTGCAGCGGAATTTGAACAACGAATTAACAATTCACAAAGAACACAATTGATATTCAATGTACAGTAAAGTAATGGTTATAGAAAAAGAGAATTCTGCAAAAGAGATATTTCATCATATGCTTTCGTGGTGGCTTAATGTCACACTTTACAACTAGGTCAACATTCCTTATATAGGATTGTGACGTCTGCTGATGTCACTTGATAATGGCATCTAACAGAATTATTCAAACTACTGCAACTATGCAACTACTGAGAATGTTCTCAACTACTGATTACATCTCAGAGAATGCTAAGTACAAGAAACATAAAATACTGAAACTAAACTACTGAACTATAACTACTGAAAAGTAAATACAAGTACTGAAAGAAACCATCACAACTACTGAAGTTGATAACTTCAGCTGTTGTGACAACTACTGAAGTTGATAACTTCAGCTTGGTGACACTACTGATCACTTGTATTCAGTTTTTGTTCTTCAGACTTTGTTCTTCAGACTTTTACTTTCAGACTTTGTCTTCAGCTGATAGCTTCAAACTTTGTCTTCAGTTCTTTACTTTCAGACTTTGTCTTCAGTAGTAGTCTTCAGTTCTTGTCTTCAGACTTTGTCTTCAGACCTTGTAATCACTGATGTCTTCAGCTGTTGTGATCTTCTTCAGCAGTTGCAATGTCTGTGGGACTTAGAGGTTTTTCTGATCAGGCTCATTGGTTCTTTTGGTCCAACAAACTCCCCCTGAACAATACAGCCAAAACCTCTAAACTTATTGATGATCCCACTTATTCTTGGCAGAAACACCCTCTTGATCAGCTTCAGAGGTAATCAGTTAAGCACAGGCTGGGAAAAGGTTTCTAATCTTTTGATTGGCTAAGTATGGAAGGGAACTCTGTCTTGGGAACTGGACACAAAGTCTTGTCCCAACCATGAAACCTAATTCCCATTAATGAGTCTATAAGAATCACTAGCATAGGCCTTAAGAGAACAACTTGTTCCTCCTTGTGAGTTCTTCTGCTTCTCCTCGAAGAAGAACTCTGGCCATAATACTCAGACAGGTATCTCACTGTCTTTCCATTTTTCAACTCCACAGTTGTTATCTCCTATAAGCAAATTCATCAGGGTGAGAGCCTTCAAGCAACAACTGGAGTTCACTCTTCTGAGATCTTCAAGTCTTTTGTATAACAACCCCTTCTTGATCATTTTGTTCTCAAGAATAGATTGAGGGGTTGTCTTGGATTTGTGAGCTCTCTTGAATTCTTCAATGATTTCCCAGGGTGAGACTACCATGGCCATGTAATTGCAGCATTCAAGGTCTTCTCACTTGGCCATGATATCTACTTGGTATATTCTTCTTATGAATTCTAGAACTTACCCTGGGGTCTGGCCAGATCCGCACTCTTTCTTTTTGATGTTAAGAAGTATGTCTAAGAGTGTACAGCCTCAGAGTCTGTTTCTTCATTTCTTGAATGGATGAGGACTGAGGGAAATCCTTATCAACCATCTTGAGAAACTTCTCATCGTGCTATTTCTGTTGTTTTGCTTCTTCAATCTTTACATTCACCATCTGCATTTGCAAGTCAGGAGTTTTGGCTTGGAGCTTTGCCATTTCAGTTCTCTTCCCTGCACCTTCTTCATCTAGTGCTCCAATTATCAACCCCTTATTATAGCCTCCAGCAGAGCATCTTCAATCTTTCCCTTTCCAACACAACTATAACTGGCCCATCTAGTTTGAATCTCTTCTATTTCCAGCCTCTGATCTTAGTGCTAGTGTGGCTGTGTCATGACCTTGTCAAAAGAGCTGATCTATAATTTTATCCATGGATCTGCTGTGAGCTCATCAGCATCTTTGACAAGATCTTCTAAGGATTTCTCTCATCAGCTTTTGACTCAGCACTTTTCTTTCTTTTATATGTGATCAGCTGTTCTGAGATCAGTTCTTTCTCCACCTCCTTCTCTTTTGCAGGTTCTTTCTCATCATCAACTCTTTTTCTTTTCTTTTCTTTCACTGCCTTAGACTTGGAAGTCTCCCCTTTTTTGGTTGCATTAGGATCAGGGGCTTGAAAGGCAGAAAGAGATTTGTGAACAGCATCATCAATGAAAGTTTGTAGATTTGAGGATATCCTCTCATCAATGGCTTTATGCACTATGTCAGTGATGATGGGAGTGATGAGAGGTAAGGAGTTTTGAAATATAGCAACCATCTGCTCAGAAGGGTTCTGTCCCTGAGAGGTGGTGCCAAAAGTAGTGGCTGGTGGCTTAGTTACGTGTGTAGGCTCAGTGTTTGGGGAACCTTTAATGGAGGTGCCATCTGTGGGTTTTTGAGGTAGATGGACTTTATCCTGAGACATTTTGGCTAACAACTCTTTGAGTCTGCTCACCTCAGTCTCAAGGATGGTATTATGGGCTAATACATCATAGAAAAAGCCCAGGTCATCATCAGTTTATGCTGAATCACCTGACCTCCTGATTGAATCAGGATGTACATGCTCTAGTGTAGATCAGTAGAGCATGTGCCCTTGGTCTTGGTACTGGGGACTTCCTGCCTCAGACTGTGTCCTTCATTGGCATTGCCTCTGGTAAGGTCTTATAATGTTACCAACTTCATCCTGATCATTTCTGAGTCAGTAGAAGTGGCAGCCTTACCAGATGTTCTATTCTCCGTTTCTACACTTGGAGAGTGAACATTGTAACCCTTGTGTTGTGGGGTTATCAAAAGCATTTTGGTCCTCCCCCTCAATGGTTGAGGTATTCCTAGTGGTAAGTGTTTACTGGGGAGGGGTGAGGAATGCAACTGACTCAGCACTTTAGTAATTATCAGTGTTGGGCTTTGAGGGCGGTTGCATGTGAGATTGGTCTGAAGCAAATGCACCCGGGGTGAGAGGTGCTCTTCAATGGTACCCCTCTCAATTGAGATAGGTTCCAGAAATGTGGATCCCCATTGTGGTTGCAACAGGATCCTGTTGAGAGGATACATGTGCGGCTTCAGCAGGTTGAGTCTTGGACATAACTGGGGGGTTATAACTAGTATGTATTCCTGTGTTTGCGGTACAGGGGCATCCTCAGGGGACTCATCTCCCTGAGTAGCCTTTTTGGGCTTTTTTGGATTTGGGTTTGGTGGGGACTTGGATCTGGAAGGGGAGGCTGTGGGTTCCCTCTGCTTGGGTTTAGCATCCGGGCAGCCCCTTTAGAGTAGGGTCTGAGTTATGTTGGAGTATACCAGCTAAAGCTAGAGCAGGGACTCCAGACCAACAAGGCCATCGATTGTAATTGATTCAAAATTATGGCCATCAGAAACCGGGATAAAGTATCCATCTTTTGCCACAGGTGTCTGAGCCAGATCCTTTAGTTCAATGAACACTATCTCAGAAAAATTTAGATTTTGGCGTTCAAGGATAGAGTACAATACCTGTTGCCATCGGAAGACATCTGATCCCAAGAAGATGTCTTTAATGCAAGGCAGACATTCACATATGAAAGATAAGTCTTCAGCATCATGGAAGTGCTTTTTAAGTATGGTTGTAGCACTTAAGTCGCCTTCATACCGTTATGGATAAAAGACATATCAGTGTGTTGCTTTCGGGTATTCTTTAGGATAGGTGCCATCATGCAATTTAGGTTTTGCGAATGATGTCGGGGGTGATGAGCACCTGTTTCTGTTTCACCAACGACTAGAGAGTGATTTGTCTATCATTCTCACTAGTTATTACAGAGACGTTGGTCCAGAACTGGGGAAGGAGTCAGGATATATGGTAGGATTCAGAAGAAAGGTTGTTCTGTATGGGAATCCACCATAAGATCGATGGCAGTGTCAAACTTGTTCCAGAAGGCCGATTTCGAAAGGTAGGCAACACTGTTGTGTCGGGGTTTGAGTTTCATGGTTGCCATTGTTGAGAGAGAAAGGTTTGAAAACGGCTAATGAAAAGTTTGGCTATAAGTGCAGGTATTTATAAGGTTAAGAAAAGGCTGAAAAGAAAACAACTGAAAGTGTTGGTGTTGGCATCAGTTGTTATGAAAACAACTGAAGACTTGGTTTTAACTATCAGACATTTGAAAACAACTGAAGACTTGGTTTTAGTCATCAGTAGTTTGTGAAACTACTGAAAACATTGGTTTTGTCTTCAGCTGTTGTAAACACTTAGGACTTGGTATTAGTCATCAGTAGTTGTGAACTACTGAAGACATGGTTTTGTCATCAGCTGTTTAGAGTGAAACAACAGTTTGTGGAAACGACTGAAGTGAAAATTCTCAACAGTAGTTTTCGTCAATTCTTAGCTTTTCAGCTGTTTCATACTGTCCTCAACACTTACTCATCAGACTTTTTAGCTGATTTCAGTTGTTTCATAGGACATCAGTACTTATCTGTTTTTACTGACATAGGAGTTATAACTACATCAGTAGTTGTAACTGCATCAGTTTCTTTTAACAGAATTAGTACATATTGTGACATGTTTACTAATGATCATCAGTACTTGTTTACTGAGATCATCAGTAGTTATCACTTATTCTAGCTGCAACATACCAAGCCTTAACACAAAGTTTTGGAAAGTTGAACTATCCAAAGGCTTAGTAAATATATCTGCAAGCTCATCAGCACTAGGCACAAACTTTGGATCAATCAGACCTTTTCAAAACAATCCCTAATAAATGGTGTCTGATCTCTATATGTTTGGTCCTAGAGTGCTGGACTGGATTCTTGACAATGCACAGAGCTGAAGCACTATCCATTAATAATGGAGTCTTAGTCTCTGTAATGCCATAATCCAATAATTGGTTTTGAAGCCAGAGTACCTGAGATGTACAACTGCAGCAGCAATGTACTCTGCTTCAGCAGTGGATGTAGCAACAGATGTTTGTTTCTTACTCTGCCAAGAAATCAAACAGTTGCCTAGGAATTGACATCCACCAGAAGTTGACTTTTTGGTTAACTTACACCTGCATAGTCACTATCAGAAAAGCAACTAATTTGCATGAGTGTCCAGTGAAAACCAAAGACCTAGAGATTGTGTACCTTGCAGATATCTAAAGATCCTCTTGACTGCAATCAAATGAGACTCTTTAGGAGCACCTGAAATCTAGCACAAACACAAGTTGCAAACATGATATCTGGTTTAGAAGCTGTTAAGTACATCAAGGATCCAATCATACATCTGTAAAGTGTTTCATCAACAGCTTTACCTTTCTGATCTGCATCCAGTTGTGTGGTGTTGCACATGGGATAGAACAGGGCTTACAATTTTGTAAATCAAACTTATTCAAAAGTTCTTTTGTATATTTTGATTGATGAATAAAGGTTCCATCAGCCTTTTGTTTGATTTGCAAGCCTAGAAAGAACTGTAATTCTCCATTGCACTCATTTCAAACTTTTGTTTCATTAGACTTGTAAAATCATCACACAACTGGGGATCAGAGGATGCAAAATAATATCATCAACATAAATTTGAACAAGTAGCTTATGCTGATCCACTTTCTTTATAAACAAAGTTTTATCTATGGAGCCTCTAGTGAAATTATTTTAAGAAGAAAATTTGAAAGTGTTTCATACCAGGCTCTAGGAGCTTGCTTCAACCCATAAAGAGCCTTATCAAGTTTATACACCCAATCAGGATGTTTATTGTCCTCAAAACCTGGTGGTTGACACACATAACCTCTTCTTTATTTTTTCCTATAAAAAGCACTTTTGACATCCATTTGAAAAACTTTAAGATTGTGGAATGCAGCATAGGCTAAGAACAATCTAATTGCCTCTAGTCTGGCTACAGGGGCAAAGTTTCATCATAATCAATACCTTCTTCTTGTGAAAACCTTGTACAACCAGTCTAGCCTTGTTCTTGACAATAAGCCCATTTTCATCAGTTTTATTCCTAAACACCCATTTAGTGCCTATTGCACACTACCTGGGGGTAGAGGAACCAGTTCCCACACTTGCTGCTTTTTGAACTGAAGTAGCTCAAGCTGCATGGCTTCACCCATCCATTGTCTCAAAGCAACATGATAGTTCTTTGGCTCTAGCTGACTGATAAAGAGAGCATAGAAGCAGAAGTTAGACAATTGACTTCTGGTTGAGTCACCAGCATTGATATCACCAATGATTTGAGACATGGGGTGATTCTTCAGCTCTTGGTATACTATAAGATCAGTGCAAGTGTTTGTAGCTGGTTTAGCAGCAGCAGATGGTGATCCAGATTCTTGAACCAAGTTTAGATGGCAAGTCAAATGATGTAGAGGAGTCAGAAATCTCATCAGCATTGTTGTGGATGGAGCTACAAGCTACAGGAACATCAAGTTTAGCAGACTCAGGCAGTTGGTCACTAATCTTGAAAAGGTGAGTACTGATATCATCATCATCTTCAGTACCACCAGGTGGAAGACTTGCTGCAAAAGATGATTTATCACATGATCTGCAACAGCTGGAGATTGAAAGGAACATATTGCAGTATGTCCAGATCAAACAACTCCACAGGGTTTTGTGGAATTTTATCCTTAGGAGATTCATTGAATTCACATGCAAGGTTTCTTCAACTAACTTTGTTCTGCAGTTGAAGACCCTGTAAGCCTTGCATGTGGATGAATAACCTACAAAATACCCTGCATCCACTTAGGATCAAATTTGTGGAGTTGATCCTTTGTGTTTAGAATGAAACAAGGACACCCAAAGTTTTGAAGAATGAAATTAGAGGAGCCAAATGATGTAGAACTTCATATGGAGTCTTCATCAACCTCTGATTTACTAATACTCTATTCTGCACATAGCAAGCTGTGTTAACAGCTTCAGCCCAAAAGGTCAATGGCAACCAAAGTCAGCCAACATAGACCTTGCAGCTTCAATTAGGGTCTGTTCTTTCTCTCCACTACTCCATTTTGTTCTGGAGTCCTTGGGATGCTAAACTGCCTCTTGATTCCTTTTGATAGATAAAAATCATCAGTGTATGGTTTCTGAATTCAGTTCCATTATCACTCCTTATACACTTGACTGATAGGAATACTGCTTCTCAACATACAACACAAAGTTTATAATCGTCTGAGCAACCTCATCCTTTGAATGCAAGAGAAAGTCCATACAAATCTGGAGTAATCATCCACAATTACCAGACAGTATTTCTTCTTTGCCATGCTCATCACTCTCACAGGACCAAATAGATCCATGTGCAGTAACTGCAAGCAGGCAGTGGACTTAGGTTCTTCAATAGGAGGGAGTGAGACTTTGTGTTTTTTCCTTTCAAACAAGCAGTGCAGGTTTCATCACAGTGGAACTCCTTTATTGGTAGACCTCTCACTAAACTATTGTCGATCAGCTGATTCATGTTTTTGAGATTAACATGACCCAGCCTTCTATGCCACAGTTTAGATTCTGAGAAGAGGCTTTGGAGAACAGGCAAGGATGACCCTTCAAATCAATCTTCTTTGACAAATCCAAGCATACACTCTCCAATCCAATCCTGTTGCCTTCAGGAGAGTATGTTCATCCAATACCTTGTCAATCAGCCTCAGAACTTGGGAAGACAAATCTTGCAGTTCTGGCTTGTGAAAAGTGCAACATGCCCTTTATCACACATCTGACTGACACTCAGCAGATTATACTTGAGATTCTCCATATGGTTAACATCATCAAACCTGATTTGTCCATTAGACACATATCCTTTCCCGATGATGTAACCCTTGGCATCATTTCTAAATGAAACAAATCCCTTCTTTCCTTGAGAGTAGTCATTAGAAGAGAACTGCTCCTAGTCATATGCATAGATCCTCCACTGTCTACATACCAGATGCTCCTTGGCATGCTGAAGAACCCTGCATTCATCATAAAGAACTAGTTAGGTTTTGAGACCCAAACCTTTTTGGTTTTGGGTCTGTTTTCATCAGCAGATTTAACCATAACTTGTTTCTTATGATTAACAGCTGATGAAGAAGGAGATGGTGCTGAAATGGATTCCTTGGATTTGGGCTTGGAATGCCTTTTCAGTGGTTTGATCACAGTGCATCTAGTTGGTTAAATCTCCCCAACAATGTTGAACCATCATAACAAGTTGTGTCTGATTTGTAGCTAAAGCTTTCAGTTCTTGTGACATATCAGTACTTGTGTTTGATGAGTTCCTGTGACCACCATTTCCTCCTTAAAATTCACAGACTTAGTCTGATGTTTATCATGAGGAGCACCATCAGCTGTTTTATGACAAAACTTATCCTTCTTTTTGGATTTGGATGAAGGCTTGGTTTTCACATTGGGATGATGTGGTACAAACTTGTCTCAAACTCATTTTTCATTTCATCCATCTGGATTTTAATGAGCTTATCTCTTGTTGAGTTTGGAACCCTTTCTGTACCAACATTCATCAGAAAGATGATTGAATTTACCACATATATCACATGGCTTATTCTTCATCTTGAATTGATCAACTGCTGATGTGAAACTACTGAAGGTGTGCTCTTTAGTACTTTCCTCCTTTCAGTACTTTTGTTTAGTACTGAAGGATCTGTAACAACTGAAGACTTGTTCTTCAGCTGTTCTCTATCAGCAGTTGTTAATCCTTTTATTTCAGCTGATTTGAAATGCTTTTCAGATGTTGTGACTTGCCCTTCAGTACTTGAGGTACTTTGAGGGACAACATCTGAAGGTACTCAGCTTCATGTGCTTATCAGTAGTTAACCCATCAGCCAATTGATTTGCTGAGGTATCAACACTGATTTCATCTTGTGATTTGGGTGATCACTTGAGGATGATGCACATGATGATGTGGTTTGGAAATTACTTTCACCTTCAGATTTTACTATTGGTTTTGGAGTAAAATCTATAGGTGGTGCAATGTGGTTGTAACTATTCCAAACTTCACATTCGAAGCAGATTGCTTGCTGAGCAGCATTTCAAATCCATGTAGGATGATACCCAGCGGTCACACTCAACTTGGGTAACTGCAAGTTTTTCTTTGAGATCTCTATGGTTCTCAAGAATGACCTCTAGTTTAGCCTTTTCATCATTTAATTGGCATTTAAGCTTATAAATCTCATCATCTTTATCCTTAAGGACAGACTCATATTCAGCTTTTCTTTTGGAAAGGGTTTGCTCAATCTCTAGATGTTGATTATTAAAGCTACATTTGCCTCTCTAATAGAGATAAATGCAGCTATGCAAGATTCAAAACATAGCTTGGCCTTAGCCTCAGAGGATACCTGGGTTACCTGTGATGAAGATGCATTGGAGCATGAACTATCAGTAGATTCCAGGGCCATGAGAGCTAGATTCCCAAAAGGATGTTCACCACCATGTTAACCATCACCAGCAAATAATTGCTCATTACCAGAGAGATCATCTGGTAAATGCTCCAGTCAACAATACCAGGGGTGAAGAAGCTGTGATGAGGTTGTGATTGAGATGGTAGAGGCTCAGGTAGGGCTTGAGGTTGTTGTGCAATAGGAACTTGAACCGGATTTCGGTGTGGCATGTAATAGCAGGGATATGGATATGACATTGGACCCTGAGGGACAAAATATGCAGGAGATATAGGTGTGAATAATGACCAGAACTAGCAGGATGTTGCCCTCTGTTTTGTGTACTATTGCTTGGAAAAGTCACAAAGGGTGCAGAGGAGTTAGACCCAGATGATCTACACTCTCTTGCAAAGTGTCCAAGCCCGTGGCATTTGTGACACCTCAACTTACTCTTGTCAAAACCAACTTTGGTTTTGCCAGAGAGTTTTGGAAATTTCCTACCAGTTCTCTTGTAGAACTTTTGAGATCTGATATTAATCAAGGCCATTTGGCTTAGAATATCCATCTCTTCTAAGTCATCATCAGCAATACCCTTTAAATCATCCATAATGAAACACAAATTGTCACTATTACAGCCTGACTGACTGTCAACACTAACAAATGCATGATCTGAACCGTTTGAGGAGAAATCTATATGCTCATCATAATTGCT
The DNA here is from genome assembly GCA_025506515.1 of Flaveria trinervia. Lineage (NCBI taxonomy): Eukaryota > Viridiplantae > Streptophyta > Magnoliopsida > Asterales > Asteraceae > Flaveria > Flaveria trinervia. The sequence goes on from CM046457.1 coordinate 19,753,824, forward strand.
TTCTGATGCAGCATATTCTGACTCATGACCAACCAAGGCAGTGTTCCCTGGTACAAAGTCATCAGTGAGCTTTCCTGATAATGCCAGTTTCCTTTTCTGCTCTATCTCTCTTTCAAATGTAAGCAGTTTCTCATGGAGTTGAGTGAGAGATAGACTATCCAGATTTGCACTGGAGCGTAGGACAATGGTATATGTGTCCCATCTCTCAGGCAGTGATCTGGGGAATTTGTTGTTCATCTGACTATTAGTATATTCATGTTTGACCATTTTCAGCTCAGAGATCAAACAGGAAAAACACTCAAACTGTTGAGTCAGTGACTCACCCTTCCTATGAGAGAATGTCTCATATTGTTGGGCAAGGATTTCTCTGTTGTTTGCTAAGACCTCATCTGTTCCACCAAATTGTTCCTTCAATGCATTCCAGAGGTCATGAGCAGTTTCATGATGCATAAACCCAGAACAGATTTCATTCGGCAGTGCCATGGCCAGAATTCCATGCGCTTTAGCATCAATCTCAAACAGTTTTCGATCCTCATCTGAGTATTGTTCCTTCTTCCATTGGTTGGTTTCCGGATTGTTCACCATAGGCTTGTGTGGACCATGTACCACAGATGTCCAACAACCTGAACTGTTACAGACAGGTGATGAAGCATTCTTCGTTGCCATATGTTATACTCAGTCCTAACCAGCATCGGAGGCTTGGTTGAGGAACCGGTATTGTGAGGGTCATTAGAAGGAGTAGTCATTCTCAGATTCAACCAAATTCAATGAAGTTTTAACTGATTTAGTGCAAAACACAGCAAACTCAATATGAACCAAGAGAAAACTCAAAGCAGATAAACGAAAGCAGCAAAAATTCAATGATCTATAACCAATTCTTGCAAATATGCTAATTCAATCAAACTTAGATATCGAATAGCAGTTTCAATGATCAATTGTTAGATCGATCAATGATTAACCTTGCTCTGATACCATTTGTTAGGATAAGTGATCTAAGTTTGATTAATTAGAGAGTATTGCAGCGGAATTCGAACAACAAATTAAACAATTTACAAGAACACAATTGATATTCAATGTAACAGTAAATGGTTATAGAAAAAGAGAATTCTGCAAAAGATATATTTCATTCATATGCTTTTGTGGTGGCTTAATGTCACACTTTACAACTAGGTCAACATTCCTTATATAGGATATGTGACGTCTGCTGATGTCACTTGATAATGACATCTAACAGAATTATTCAAACTACTGAAACTATGCAAACTACTGAGAATGTTCTCAACTACTGATTACATCTCAGAGAATGCTAAGTATAAGAAACATAAAACTACTAAAACTAAACTACTAAAACTAAACTACTAAAACTAAACTACTGAAAAGTAAATTACAAGTACTGAAAGAAAACCATCACAACTACTGAAGTTGATAACTTCAGCTGTTGTGACAACTACTGATCACTTTGTATTCAGTTTTTGTTCTTCAGACTTTTACTTTCAGACTTTGTCTTCAGCTGATAGCTTCAAACTTTGTCTTCAGTTCTTTACTTTCAGACTTTGTCTTCAGTAGTAGTCTTCAGTTCTTGTCTTCAGACTTTGTCTTCAGACCTTGTAATCAGCTGATGTCTTCAGCTGTTGTGATCTTCTTTAGCAGTTGTAATGTCTGTGGGACTTAGAGGTTTTTCTGATCAGGCTCATTGGTTCTTTTGGTCCAACAGATGATTTACGGTCGGAATTCATGAAGTTTTCGGGGGGGGGGGGGGGGGGTTTGGGTCTCACCGGAGGGCGCTGATGAGACCGCCGGAATTGCGGCCAAGAGGGTGCAACTTACGGTTAATTGCACAAATGGTCCCTCAACTTTGAAAATTTCATGTGTGAACTCCCATTTAGAGGTCATTAAATTGACAATTCAACCCCCTTAATTTTAAGTTTGAAACATTTCCAAGATTAGTATTTTTTTATAAACCAATTAATATTATTATTAGTTACTAGTATTATTAATATTATTAGGACTTATCATTGTTATTACCATTATTATTAGTATGGTTTATTATTAGTTCTATTATTATTTTTATTATTATTATTATTTCTATTGTTATTATTTTTATTAAGGTTATTACTCATTATACTATTAATAACATTAGACAAAATAAAACTATAAACATAAGTAGCCCATGAATTTCATAAATGCCAACAATAGCCCCTATAAAGATTAATAATGTTAACTTTTAACTAACCAAAATTACATGATGTTACAGTCTCCCCAACTTAAAAGAATTCCGTCCCGAAATTAAGAATAAACTAAACGAACAAATGCAGGTATCTGTCTTTCATTTGGTCCTCACGCTCCCAAGTGAACTCAGCTCCACACTTATTCTCCCAACGAACATTGAGTAGTTGTGGTTCTCGTTTTCTTCATAATGCAATCCATAATTTCAACAGGTTTCTCAACAAAGTGCAATAACTCGTCGATCTGGATGTCTTCTAGTGGAACATGCAGACTCTCGTCGGTCAAACACTTTCTCAAATTTGAGACATGGAACACAGAATGAACTCCACTAAGGTAGGAAGGTAGTTCCAGTCTATAAGCCACTTTTTCAATCCTTTTCAGGATTTTGAACCCTTCTTTCCAAAGCGAACGACACCTTTCCATGGTGAAACCTTAAGAAAAACCATGTCGCCAACTTGGAACTCCAATGGTTTACGACGCTTATCGGCATAACTCTTTTGTCGACTTCTTGCCACTTCAAGGTTCTTGCGGATTGTGGAGACTTTATCAGTCGTTTTTTGTATAAGTTCAGGACTAGTGATGAAGTTTTCACCGACGCCGATCCAACAGATCAATGAATGGCATTTACGACCATAAAGTGTTTCGAATGGTTCTATCTTGATACTCAAGTGGTAACTTGTCAGGACCATGTACGTACGGAATACTAACAGATTCTGTGTTTATACCGAATCAAATAGTGCGGAATCCTATTTGATTGGCGATCCAATCAGTGAGAACGTTACCCTGATCGATATAAGATTGAAACGAAACGTTATGAACGAATAGAAACCGATCAGGAACGATCTATGAACTTGGACTGACTTTCTTGGACGTTCTAGACGGCTAGGGTTCGTGATAATATCAAGTGTTCTTCAATTCTCGAATTCTTCTGTTTTTTCACGAATTAAGTGGTATTTATAGGTTAGGGGTTTCCATTCGTACGACTGAACCATTAGCATGGTTTAGTGGTGTGACTGAATCATGCGATTGATCCATACGCACGATTGAAGGTTCAGTCGTGCGACTGAGTCAATCTTATGTCTCAATCATACGACTGATCCAGTCTCCTAGTTCAGTCGTGCGACTGGTCCATACGTATAATGTATTCATGCGTATGGTCCAAAAGTATGGGCCATTAGCATGAATACTCATCCGACTATGTTGAAAACAATACTTAATCATCATTGACTAAGAATCATGTACAACACCCTCAAACCTATATAATATGGTCATACATATACATTATACTTTAACACAATAATAATATGAAATAAATAAACATGAATAAACATCAATCACATATTCTGTTTCATTGAACCAATTCATTACACATGTGTAAGACATGAAAGACTTTTACATTTAAGCTCATAAACTAGGAACATATGCATCTACATAACTATTTTTATACATAAATTCCGCTAACGGTAAATGCGTATTCCAGTCACCACCAAAATCAAGGACACAAAGACATAGCAAATCCTCGAGGGTTTGAATTGTTCGTTCAGTTTGACCATCAGTTTGAGGATGTTAAGCCGTACTTAAATCCAATTACGTACCCAAGTGTTCTTGCATAGACGACCAAAAGTGCGTAGTGAAACAAGGGTCTCGGTCGGATATGATGTGCAATGGCACGCCATGACGACTCACAATTTCGTCAATATAGATGCGAGCCAATCTTAAAACTTTGTATGTGTCTCGTATTGGTATGAAATGTGCCGTCTTGGTCAAACGGTCAACAATCACCCATATACTATCATGACCACGAGGAGTACGAGGTAACTTGGTTATGAAATCCATGGATATATGTTCCCATTTCCACATTAGGATTTCGGGTTGTTCAAGAAAACCACTTGGTCGTTGGTGCTTGGCTTTTACCCTTGCACATGTGAGACACTTGGAAACATAGGACGCTATATCTTTCTTCATTCCAGGCCACCAGTATTGACCACGCAGGTCCATGTACATCTTATCGAAGCCAGGATAAATGGAATATCGGGTTTGATGAGCTTCATTCATAATGAAGTGTCGAAGGTTATCATGATTCGGGATCCAAAGTCAATTCAAGAAGTACCACATGCCGATCGGTTTTGTCTCCACTTGTGACCGAACGTTAAACTCCAAATCTTCATCTTTCCCTTCGTCGGTTAACGCTGCTTGTTGAGCCTCGCAAATGCATAACTTGAGATCACTATCGATCTCAGATTTCTTGAAGCGAGACAGTCTTGTTATGGGCCTTGCGACTCAGCGCGTCGGCTACAACATTCGCCTTTCCAGGGTGATAGCGAATGTCACAGTCGTAATCGCTAATCAACTTGATCAAACGTCTTTGTCTCATGTTGAGATCCTTTTGATTGAACACGTGTTGGAGACTCTTGTGATCGGTGTAGACTATGCATTGCGTCCTATAATGTCGGCAGATCTTCAAAGCGAAAACCACAGCACCAAGTTCAAGATCATGGGTTGTGTAGTTCACTTCATGAACCTTCAATTGCCTTTATGCATATGCTATAACCTTTCCTCATTCATAAGAACACAACCAAGACCTTGATTAGAAGCATCACAGTACACAGTGAAATCGTTGTTCCCATCGGGAAGTGTTAGTATATAAGCATTACCCAACTTGCTTTTCAATGTCTCGAAAGCCCTCTCTTGCTCGGGTCCCCATTCAAAAAGTCGGTTGTTTTGGGTTAGAGTCGTTAATGGTTTAGCAATATTCGAAAATTTTACTATGAACCTACGGTAATATTCCACTAAGCCCAGAAAAGAACGAACCTTGGTTGGGGTTGTGGGAACACACCAATTTTTCACGGCTTATATATTAGTGGAATCAACATGAATTCATTAGCTATTCACCACATGCCCTAAGGATTGAACTTCTTCTAGCCAGAACTCACACTTGGAGAACTTGACGTATAGTTGCTCCTTCTTTAAAAGTTCAAGAACTTGTCGCAAGTGCATCTCGTGATCAATTTTCGTATTGGAATAAATAAGAAAGTCATCAATGAATACAATCACAAAATTATCCAAATACGGTTTACATACTCGATTCATGAGATCCATTAACACGGCAGGTGCATTGGCCAAGCCAAAAGGCATAACCATGAACTCGTAATTTCCATATCGAGTACGAAAAGCAGTTTTTGGAATGCCGTCATCGTGAACACGTAATTGATGATACCCAGAACGTAGATCAATCTTCGAGAATTGGGTTGCTCCTTGAAGTTGATCGAAGAGATCATTGATTCGAGGAAGATGGTATCGATTTTTTATGGTAAGCTTGTTGAATTCCCGGTAGTCGATGCACATATGGAATGAACCATCCTTCTTCTTCACGAATAGCACAGGTGCACCCTATGGTGAAGAACTAGGACGAATAAAGCCCTTATCGGTCAACTCTTGCAATTGACTTTCCAGTTCTTGCATTTCAAACGATGCAAGACGATAAGGTGATTTAGCCACAGGGTTTGCACCAGGAATCAAGTCAATCTTGAATTCAACTTCTCGCATGGGAGGTAATCCCTTAAGATCCTCAGGAAACACTTCGGGAAAATCTCGCACGACAGGAATATCTTTCAGTTTCTTACCCTTGGCTTTCCTATTAACTACATACGCTATGAAAGCTACGTAGTTCTTACTTAAGCACTTAAGGGCCTTGATGCAGGACATAAGTTTGAGTCCTTGGGATGATTTCTCCCCAAAGACTTTCAAAGTATCACCCATCGGTAAAGAAATTCGAATGCACTTCTCGAAGCATAGAATTTCCGCATGTTGCTTGGCTAACCAATCCATGCCAATAATAACATCAAAGCTTCCCAGTTGCATAGGAATAAGGTCGATAGGGAACTTGTGTTCGTTAAGGCTTAAGGTACAATCGCGTATTACGACGTCAACGACGATAGATTTTCCATCGACGACTTCAACCGTGAAGAACCTTTCCAGATTAACACGCGGTTTAGAAAGTATAGGCTCAAACTCCAAAGACACGGGAATGAGGATAACAAAGGATAGTGATTTTGTTGGAGCTGTAAAAGATAGTCTATATTATCAACACAGTGAAAGTCAACAAAAGTCAACGTCACGGTCAAAGTCAACAAAAGTCAAACCCGACACATTCGAGACGAGGAACTGAGACGAGACATTGAAGATTTAAATGACTAGGAGTTTTATTGTAATAAATATATTTTGTGTGAACAAAATATATTTTGTCTTGTTTTTAGTCATTTTTATGCTTTATATGTAATTTTGTATTAATTAGCCTAAGTCTAGGGGGTTAAGTGCAATTAGTGAATATTAGTCTAGACTATAAATAGGTTAATTATCAATAGTGTTGGTTAATGGTTGCATGACGAATAGATTGAGGGATTTACTTTTAAACAATATTATTTGCAATCAATAGAGATCAAAGGAGTTTTGATTGTGATTATCATATTTTGATCTAATTCTTCATGATTTGATTCAAGTTTGATCATCCTAGAGTTACAAATTTAAATAAGGATAAGCTAAGAGTTGTAAGGTACACGGAATGGTTCCATTTGGTAACACATGACCATTTGGAAACGTTGACACGTCAAGGTAAATTGACCCATTTACCTTACAAACTTGAGTATGTTGATCATAGTTTATCACTCATCCCAGAAATCCCCAGGTAAGCATAACTAGTCCTGTAGGATTTATGAGAATGCTTACCTTAACTCGAAGGCTTTTTGCCAGGAATCCAGAATATAGGTGTCTATGTGTCACATAATATTCCTTAGGTTCATGAAATCAAAACCTTGATGAGAGTTGTATATATTAGACATAAAGTCTAATGATCCAAGTCATAAACAATAAGTATACGATCCCACGTGTCATCGAGAATAAGATTAGAAACTTCATGTTCGGGGTGGATCAAAGAGTCAAAGATAAGTTTAGGGAGACAAGTAACAATGTTTAAGCAATCCTATACTAAGACATCAAATTGCACATAAGAAGGCATAGCATTATGTAGCATGCAAACCATATATTTTACAAGATAGAAATACAAATTTATAAGGTTCATGCATACGCTATAGTCTAGGTCACCATTTCTAATTACCCAAATCCCTATAGTTATGGGCTCTGATACCAATTTGTCACACCCCAACCTTGACGGCGGAAACGTCGAGATGTGAGGGTTAAGATCGTTCACAGCCACATAACGCTATTATTAAACTCAAAAATATTACTCATAAGTTCCAAAGGTAACATTACAAACATAAGTCTTAAAAAAGGAATTTATAAGCATAAAAGAAATATTTCAAGTCCATTCATTTATTTATCTAGGTCCATTCCTAGGTGTGAATAAGCTTCAAAAGTGTCAATCAAACTTGCGCGTTTCCTAAACATGTTAAAAATAAAAGGTCAACATAAAGTTGGTGAGATTTCAATAGTTTTCAGTACATAAGTATATAAAAGGTGGCAATTCATGTTATGAAATTAGTGAAAAAGTAACTAGGGATGTAAGACAGATGCACAATCAAACCTTGACAGTTTACAAGTTCTCACGTTTACAAGTTTATACGATTAGCTAAGTGTACTTGGATTAACCACGCAGGCTTGTCAGACCCATAGATCTATGATGTCGCAAGACTAGCAATAGTTAATGATTGCACATATGATCGTCATTACATAGTAATCACAACATGTAAGTGAATTGCCAAGAGTTTACAAGAATCAAACGAATTTACAACTGCAATGATTATAAAGTAACATGTTTCACCCCAAAGTGTGAAAATATGAAAAAGAGGTATAGAAATACTCACATGTGAAATAAATATATAGTTTGCGATTAATAAGATTAATGATAAGCGTCGCTCCAACATGAACCGTCACGAGTCACCTAATTATATAATTACAAGACTTACATTTAATTCTGAGTTCAACAAGTTAACGAGAACTAGAATTTCAATTTGGTATTTGTCAAATGATTATATTTAAACAAATGAAATAAATTTATATTTTCTTGGAAAAAAATATATATTTATATTTTATTCAAAGTTGTGAAAAGAAACAGTTATAATAATTTAAATGGTTATATATAAAGTTCAAATAAATTTTTATAACTAAAAGTTTATTACTAGATAAACAAAATTAATTGAAAATGGATATTTGAACAATAATAATTTACTAATTATTATTTTCTATCCATTTTATTAAAAATTATTTTAATAAGCTTTGTTAAAATGTTTTATCAATAAAAACATTTTTATTTAAGCTTAGAAAAATTATAGAAAATCTTTGGAAACTTTTGAAAATATTTGAAATTTATAAAAAATACTTTATATATATTTTAAAAACAAAACATGGGGGTGCCGGGGTTCGAACCTGGGATCTCGTTTTAGGGGCAGTGTGACTTAACCAGTGAACCAGGGTCGCGGCCTTGGTTCATATTGGTTTCTGAATCCTCTAACCCCAAGTAAAGAGTTTCCCCTAAATGCAAAGAACCCTAGAACTAGCTGGATCCAAATCGAACCCAAATTCACGGTTGATAATGAAATCAAACATAGGGCTTTTGTTCCCTGCATGAATTCGAGTATATTACAATGTTTAATTACCCAGTTGAAGACAGATTCAATGATGAACAGATATAAGAATAGATCGCTACCACGTAGCACTGGTTTGATGCACAAACGGCGATGATAATCAAATTCGTTGTACAGGTAGTTCCTAATGATCTCAAAGATGAAAAACCCTCTATCAATTGCAAGTTAGGAAGCTCGGAGAGTGGTGTTCGACTTGTTGCAAGTCGCAGTTAGTAGAGGAAATCGAAGATGATGTTCGTGTTTGTTTTCAGGTGTAATTGAGACCAATATTCATTTAGAGGTTTCCAGATGGTTGTTTATGTTGAGTTAATTAGGTTATTATTGAGAATTAATGTTTGAACACATAGATTGATGAAGTTGACGGTTACTCAACGTGTTTAAGTTCAAAACGGTTGTTTAAACTCAATTAAAGACTATAATTTAGTTCGAAACATGTTTGCGAATCGAGTGGGATGATTTACGGTCTGAATTCAGGAAGTTTTCGGGGGATTTTGGGTCTCACCGGAGGTGGCCGGTGAGACCGCCGGAATTACGGCCAAGAGGGTGCAACTTTCGGTTAATTGCACAAATGGTCCCTCAACTTTGAAATTTTATTATTTCATGTGTGAACTTCGATTTAAAGGTTATTAAATTGACAATTCAACCCCTTTAATTTTAAGTTTTAAACTTCCCAAGATTGGTATTTTTTTATAAACCAATTAATATTATTATTAGTTACTAGTATTATTAATATTATTAGGACTTATCATTGTTATTACCATTATTATTAGTATGGTTTATTATTAGTTCTATTATTATTGTTTTTATTATTATTTCCATTGTTATTATTATTATTAAGATTATTACTCATTATATTATTAATAAAATTAGACAAATTAAAACTATAAACATAACTAGCCCATGAATTTCATAAATGCCAACAATAGCCCCTACAAAGATTAATAATGTTAACTTTTAACTAATCAAAATTACATGATGTTACATCTCTTTTGTAAAAAGTTTCATGTTTAAACATTCGTTTTAAGATTTATTATAAATAATATTTTTTAATAAAAATCTTGTTTAAAAAATTCTGGGTTGTAATTATTCTGGTTGTTTTCATAAGATTGTTTTACTATATTTTACCTGTTTATATTTTTTAAACAAAAAGACTTAAATATTTTTCTTTAAATGTTTAGTGTTTTAGAATATTTCATATTATATAAAACTTTAGTTTCTTGTTATTTAGATTTTGATTACACAATGTGATTTCTAATTTGATTCATAAAATTTATTCTAAAAAAAGATAGTTTGATTTTTTAAGGAATAACGTTGTAAAATAGTAATAAAGTTTCAAGATTGTTCTAATCCGGTTATTTATAAATTTATTTTTCTCAATCAGGTCACTCATAATTTTTTTTGTTTCAATCAGGTCACTTACAAATTTTTTTTGTCTCAATCAAGTCACTTACAAATTTTTTTGATCTTAATCAGGTCACTAAAGTTTCAAAATTATTCTAAATAAATCACTCATAAATTGTAAAAATATTTTAAAATCAACTAAAATATATAAAATATTAACAATATTTATAAAGATTTGAATCATTTAAAATTTCTTTGATTTTTTTAAAAAAAATTTAAAAAATATGAGTGAGCTAATTGTAACACTTTTAAAATTTTAATGACCTGATTGGGATAAATAAAAATATGAGTGTAGAGATTAATGAAGAGGCTGATGCAACCAAAACATCTTTAGTCTTTCCTGCATGTTGCACAAGTGCATTAAAGAAGAAGCTTAGGAAGTTTCACACATGAAACAGAAAATACTCTAAGTGTGAAATCTTCCGAAGCCAAGACCATATCTTCCGAAGCCAAACATGAAGTCTTCCGAAGCCTCAGAGACAAAGTCTTCTGAAGCTTCAAGTTCATGAGACAGATTTCTTCCGAAGACTTTTAGTAACATGCTTTATCTGATTCCGTTGTGCCTCTGCAAGTCACCAACTTACATGGTTTGGTGAAAAGGTCCATGCTTATGGTAACTGTACATTGAGGTCTTGAGTCTGTAACTTTCTACTTTATGTACTTTATCCTTTTTGTAATAGATAAGGATGTGAGTTATGGCATGTCATAGTCACAAGTCAAAAGACAGTCTGTCTTTTGACTCTACAATTGATTTTGTTTGTGTCTAGTCAATTGTATCCAGCTGGTTTTCAAAGTATAACCGGTTGTAGGATGTAGTATAGGTATCTCATGTTCTTGTATCTTTCGAATATGCTTTGTAACACTTGTAATAGAATATAAAGAAGGTAATATACTGCATTCTTGAAAACCAAATACTTGTTTTCTTTGTGTTCTGTCTCTTACATTACTTGTGTTCTTAGTATCTCAACACTTGGTTAATCCAGTTTACTGTTTGATTAAAGTTTAGTTAATCTCCTCTTTGTGTTGTTGTGTTGTAACTAACCCTTCAACGATCCTGCAATGAGTGATCTAATTAGAACACTTTTATAACTTGATTACTATTCTATGAAGTTTTTTCTTTTATAAAAAATTAGATAAGAGAGAGACACATAGCAATTAATAATATTTATTTTTAATATGAGAAAAAGGTTTGTATGAGTATTTAAATTATTATAATACCTTTTGGAGGGAAAATTGATTTGTGAATGTCTAAAAAATGATAAAAACATGGGTTAAAAAAAGGATAAGTGGTAAAAGAAACCTTACTTTACTAAAAATTATAGATTATAGTTAGTAATAAAAACGAAAAGTTACAATATGATATTTTAATATAAGATATGTATAAAATTATATATACGTACTTGTTCAAGAGATAAAACAATTATACTATTTTTAACTCTCTTATCTAAATAGTTTTATTTTTAAATATTTGTTTTAAAATTTTCTTATAAAAATTCATTGTTTATAAAAATCTTATTTATTAAAAACTCAAGTTTTTAATTATTCTGGTTGTTTTAATAAAACTACTTTTTGAAAATTCCATATTTTTTAAAATTATTTTAAAAAAGGACCGATTAAAATATTTAGTTTCAAAAGGTTCAATGTTTTTTAGAAAATATATGAATTTTAATTTCTCGATAAAACTTATTTTAAAAAACATAGTTTGATTTTTAAAAAATGTAGATGAGAGAGAAAAATTTATAATTGACCAAATTAATTTTTATGAAGAGAGAGAAATTGTTTGCGTGTATAAATTACTTTAATACTCTATTAGAGGAAAACTAAAATAAAGATGTTTAAAAAAATAACAAGTGTCAAAATAATAGTTTAAAAAGATGACAAGTGACAAAAAAAACTTTCTTTTATTAATATTTATAGATGTTATTTTAACAAAAATATACATAATAGTCTTCTTAAACTATGATACCACGATTCCATGAATATTGAGATTTTACAAATGCTATGAGCAAATGGAAGAACAAACACGTAAACAATGTGAACTTCATCAAATAAAGTTTCTGAAAAAAAGAAAGTTCTAAAAATGAAAACTTTTCATACAAGGAATTATTCTAAAAATGGTTATAATGATGAGCCAAGACATAAAGCATGTGCATACAGTTAGTTACACGACTAATAATAAGATAATTACAATTGATAGGCGTTTGTTGCAAGTAGCTATTTGGAGTATCTATATCGACGAGTTGTATACTCGTTGGGTCTTGTGCATTTACTTTCTCTTTATGTTTTACTGTCGTGAAGTGAATACATGCTTTTCTATAAACAATGTACCAGTAAATAATGTAGTTTCTCTTTTTAAGATATCCATTAACTTAATATTGAGCTGTTAATGACATGGATATATTTATTTAAAGCTGTCCCCTCATGTAGTGAGAAAATTCACAGGGTACGCATTTTATTCATACTACATGTCTGGTCAATGAGATACAAGGGCGGACGTATGCATACTTAAGGGTAGCTTTCGTTATACTTCAACTTGTTACGTATAGTGTAAAAAAATTTACGGTATTATTTCAAAAGAAACTTTTGCTTTTACGTTACCCCTGAAAATAAACTACATTACCCTTAAATAAAATTAAACTCAACACTTTATAAAAAAATTTAAAATTTATAAATAAAAGTTTAATAATTTATAAAAAAACGATGCATTCTATAAAAACATAAATAATCATTACCCATTACCTATATTACCCATTACCATTATCCATTACCTATTACCAAATAATATAAAAACCCAAAATACGCATTACCCAACCCAATACAATAATAAACCCAAAACCAAAATTATATATATACTAATTATTTATATGCATTGTAAGTCGTATTATGTGTTTTATGGGATGTACCCATTTTTTTTATCTTTAACTTTTTTATTCTAATCCGATACTTTTACATCTTTTATAATTTGGTCTTAGTATTTTTTTACTTTCAACTTTGGTCATCTATACCTTTTAAATTTTATAAATTTTTCGTTATACCTTTCAGTTTAAATTTTACGAGTTAACACGACGCAATGTGCGTATGTGGTTCAACATTTTTTCACTTATTTTTCTAAGTAAAACAGTCATGTCATAATGTGTTGGTCCTAGATCAATTTACTTATTGCTTTATTTTTTGCTTGTGTAAGTGTATGGTTCAATGTTTTTACGTATACTTTTCATTCGTTTTATTTTTTTTTTGTTTTATTGGTTTCTTGGTCACTGGCGGTGGTGTGTCATTAATATTACTTGGCATTGTTTTACGTCTCCTGTTGCAACACGAATGAGTTTAATAATAGTATATAACATAACAAAACAATACATCTTTTTCAATGGTCATACATATTTTATATATTCTTTTATGCAAAAGAAAAGGAAAAAATAAGAAAGAAAATAAAATAATTGATGTTCTATTGTTTATTGTTTAAAAATCTTGACAATTTGTATCAACAACTTAGGAATGTTGTTAGAATGATAAGAGTATGACTCATATTCAAATTTGTATAAAAAAAATTTTAAAACTCGATTGTAAAAGTAAATGATAATAAAATGAAAATAGATGATGTAAAGAGTATGAATCTACTATGAATGTTCTTATATGATTATTTGTTTATCATGGACATTTTATGTTTAATTTAATGATTTTAGTTATTATTTAAACTTGAAATTTAGAGAATATGAATCGTTTTGTTATGAAAAGAAAGTATCAAAAGATAAAAACACTTATGAAACATTATAAAATATAAGGTTTTTTTTATTTCTTTAGGTATTGTATTTTTGTTAACAATTAATACAATTTAATTACGTCTATTCCGACCTGATCCGACTCGACTCAATTGAACAACCCAAAATTTTTTATGTTGTTTCGTTAGAAGCTAATTATAAAAATAATGATCTCATAGGAAATAATTCCTAGTTCCGCCACTGTATATACTGTAAAAAGAATTACGTTACCCCTTAATTTTCTTTAAAATCCGCGGCTGATGAGATATGTCCATTTGATAATAAATGACAAGGGTATTATGTGTGTGATGATAATGTGACTAGTATATGTTTAGATGTGATTTATTTTATGTTGTAGACTTGTTTAGATAAAATGTTTTGTATGAATCTCGTTTAAGATTTGGTTTATTGGATCTTAATAATCTCAATTTAAAAAATATTTACAGACACTTACAACTTTAAGCTTATTTTCTTCCAGCATTGCTTTATTAACTGAGAGTTAACACCATTGATTTTTTTATTATGTGAACTACTTATATAGCAAATACACTAAGTAAAAAATTAAAATCAATCATTAGGTCTGTCAATCTAAAACTTATGCATCTTAAAACCAAGAATTAAGTCCCCTGTGTTGCTTTTCACAAGAATTAAGGCCCTATATTATGTGGACTACTTATTATCATAGAGTTTCCATAAATGATATATAAAAAAAGAATTATACACAGTGCTGCTTTTCACGGTGCTATATTCTTGATTAATCCACTTTGTTTGTTAGTTTAAACAAGAATTAAGGCCCCTGTGTTGCAGCGGGGGAGTAAAACCATGTCAAATATTATATAATGTCACACCATCGCTAACGACCATCAATGCTGAAGTTGCAATGTGTTAATGCAGATAAATTAGACCGAAACGTAAAATGTATAAAAGTTTAACCAAGTTGATCTAGGACCCTCAAGTTGCACCAACCCTTCGAACATGAAAAGTAGACGTAAGAACGTTAAACCATACATGCTAGTTGTACAGTATTAACGTGCAAAACTTAGAACGAAATGTAAATTGGAAATTTGTGAAAAACTAAAAAAGTATTAGGGATTAAATTTGAAAGTAAAAAGGTTGTGAGGTCAAATTTAAAAAGATAAAAAAGTTTTAAGTTAAAACAAAAAAAAAATATTATTTTTCATAAAACACTAAACATAAGGTGCAACACTCTATGCATAACCTATAACACCTTATGTATAGAAAAGTTGATATTTAGTATATTATAAATAATTTAGTGTTACAGTAAAAAGTATACAAATTTTTGGGTAACACATAATAAGAAAACATTAGTAAAGATAAAGTTTACTAATAAAAAATACATAACCACATCGATGACTATTAGCATATTAATTAGGGATTAACATAAACTAGTATATGAACTTGCTTAAATTGCCCTTGGTGAGTGGCCATTATCTAATACACATAACATTGTTTATTGGTTATTATGGTTTAAAAAAAGTTGTATGGGATTCTACTTCTGTATGTATGTATGTACATGTATATCTAAATATAGTTCTCTCTCTCATTCTCTCTTTAATCATATATTATACTATTAGTTATCGTTCTTATGTTTAGAGATGCTTTGTATATTGGTTACATTGTTCACGACACTAATATTTGTTACTCGGAAAAAAACAATAACACAGTTTGGTTTTGGTCTAGGGTGACTGAACCATCGTCGACTGATGAGCTGCAACAACTTTCGAAGCCGTTAACTATGCTTCATCAGGTCGTTTTAAAAGATGGTGAGGACGCATGGGTTTGGGGAGGTAGCTCGAATGATGATTCCATTGTGGGATTTATAAGACGGAAAGCAAGTGTTAACAATTATGTTATTAAAAGCAAGTGTGTTGTTGGGGGGTATGGACGAAGGAGATGTATGAATAGGGCAGAATTACCCTAAACTGACAATACTTTGGGCTCCAATTGTAATATCTGAAACTTTTCATTTTCATATGAAACAATATTTACATTAATCTAACTTTTATCCATTACAAGTAACACCCTACAACTGTCCCACAAGTATACATTTTAAATTCTACGAATACGAGTCTTCCAACTCTAACTGATAAACTAACAGAAACGGTTTCAACCTACATCGTCCCTGACCCATTTACCGCTGCTACGTGCAATCTGTCGGTTTGTTGGATAACAAAATGATCAACAACACGCACAGTCTTTACAGGGTCCTGATGAAAGGCATTTGCCCTCCATTTGCTTGGAAACTTTCTATGATGACTCGCTTGATGTGGCTGTTTCACCTCGTTATCCCACTCGGGATCAAGCTTCCATTCCTTCGGGACCTGCATATTTCATCTCATGGGTCAACACGCCCAAAGCGTATTTTCAATGCATACAAGCTAAGTATATTGTTACATATTATAGACATACCTTGTCGACTGCGAGTGTGAAGATTTCTAGATCGCCATCCTCCTTGATATGGAAGCGTGTGAAGGACTTGTAATTAGCGATTCGTAGGGAGGAAAAGGCTTCATCAAAGTGCAAGTGAAGCCAATTGATACATATATACAAGTAGCTTCCGAATACAAGTGAAACCACAGGTGTTGATAGTACCCAGAAATAAAGAAACACCGATGCATAGTATATGGTTGCACCCCCTCGTGAGAGTGAAACCATCCCATTCTTGCATATATTGGTCCGTGTCACAGCCATCACCTAATGATAAAACAATTTTTTTAATATCAACGAGGACCCATCACAGGAAGATTCACCGGACCCACCAATACCCTGCTAACCAATAGGACCCATCACTAGCAAATTACCTTCAAGGGGTTAAAGGAAACAAGTGGGAGCATGATTTGAACTGGATCCTCATACCTCTATGGGCACTTACCACTACTCGATCCCCTTGAAGGTTAAGACTAAATTTAACAAAATGAAAAGAATGTATCAATATTGAGAAGAAAGACAAACCTCTGGAACATCAAAAGCCGACATGAGATATTTGATACACGCTGGATAAAGGCCAAAAGTCCATTGCTCTATACGTGTCCGAAGACCCGTTGGATCAGGAAAATGCTCACTTTCCACCGTTCTATACCATTCATATAACGTGTGATAACCCGAAGTTGCCAAAAGCTTGTGTTGAACACATATTTCAACGCTTAATTCCATTAGTAACATAAGAATCAAAGCAGAAGAAAGATGGGCTGAAACATGCAGAACCCCTATTACTACTTTTCTTTTCCTTGACACTTTAGAAGGAACAAATGCTATTGCAGCCACTAATAATAACAAAGCACCCACAGAAGATACATACGATTGCCCAATCATATACATAAAAGCATCCCATACAGTGCTAAAAAAGCTCCTTACATGGCCCGAAAAAGTGTCATCCTTTTGTAAAATATGCCCAAGGTTGCACTGAAGAAAAGAAAGTAATTTTAACGATGTTCTTAATTTCTAACACAGTAACATGAGCAAAGATTAATGAGAAATGTTAATGAAGAATGTACCTGTGGGAACATTGAAAAGGTCAATATGAAGTATATGAATCCACCAATGAAATCAAACTGCCAATTTTTCTTTCGAAACTTTAAGATGTTACCGAGAGCAATCTGCAAAACACAACTTCAGTAAACCACAATGTTCTATCAAAGAACAAAGATTAACCAATCTCTGCCTTACCCTGCTTGAATCTTCAACTTCGGGATAAGCTGCCTTCATTTCATAAGTTGTACCATATGCTTTATCAAAATTACTGAACACGTGCGTAGGATGCAAAAAGGCCCCACCACAACCATTGACAAGTAAATGCTCTATAGAGTCGGGGTTTGCAGATGGAATACGAGAATGACGCATGTAATGATGCAAGTCACCCGCCATTCTAAGTTTACACCTTCCTTTCAAATGATCTTTCACAAGATGTGAAACATTCTTTCCAGTAATATCATCCCAGTACCAATCCAAAATCCAATTCGGTTCATGTGTCATGATGATCACCGAATCGTTTTCTTTAACCTGGAAAATACAACATATTTATCCGGAATATATACCATCAAAATGCATATAGATTTATTTACCTTTTCCTTTATCAAGTCTGCAAAGAACTTGAACTGATAAGTGTCTACATCACAATGAAGAGCTAAATCAAGGCCGAAAACCCACCATCCCTTTGGTAGCTGCAAAGCAAAGTAGCTTTTCTTTTGAGGCATTAACCATCCACCTAACCAGCTCTTATGACAAATGTACCTCATAAAAGTTTGAAGTCCATCAAACCAATCTATAAAAGTACAAAAAGTTAGAACAAGATGGCACGGCATACATGGGCGTTTAGATTTGTGTTTAAAAGAAAATATGAAGCCAACCATGGTTTCCTGGGATCACAAAGCATTGAGGTCCATCATATTGTTTCAGGTGAGAGACGCCATAGGGTAATTCAGGCTTGTCTACAGCAATATGCACATCTTTATACCATGGAGGTGGCTGAAGAGCATATTCAAAAGGACGAAAAAAACGCTTTTCATAAGTAAATGCTGACGGATTAGGATACCTGAAATATCATATTTACCAAAAGGATAAAAAATTAATTAAAAAAAACAATTTATTATGTAGTGAACCCACATGGAAGGAAATGTAGATATGGCACTTACGCAAGATCACCTCCAATAAGAAGGAGGTCTCCACGGGGCAATTGTTGTGTAGATTTATTAATTACGCCATTAAGTGAAGGTTGGGCAAGAAGTCGTGCAACAGAGTAAGATGAGTTCCCACCATCACCAGTATCAGCCATAAAATCAAACCACAGCTCATCTTTTTCACTAAGATGATCATATAGAAAATCCTCTTTTGCCCCTTCGTGAACCCTACTCATTGCCGCCTAGAGTCCACCAATATAAACCGTTATTTTCCATCTATTAAATCAAGATCACCTTCACACTTATTGAATCTTCCAAGACACTAATATTGCATTATTATGTAATTTCAGATTACAATTATTTTTTTGTATTGCTTCTAATAAATAGAGATAAGTGTTCTTTGATGCAATTAGATATATGGGTTGTGTACATGTTCAACGACTCAGCCCACCAACCTGAAATCAGACGACCCCACATGAATGACAAGCCTAATTAACATCAATAAAGTGTTCATTCTTTTGGTAAACGGTAAATTTGAAGATAGAAAGAATTAAACCTGCATCATCCGCATGTCAAATCTTCCAACAAATACTGTCACAGATACAAGGAGATCAAACACAGTCTTAAATAAATCAGCCGAAGTCCTGCAACATACATACATAAACACATTAAGATATAAACATATGGTATACACCATGATATATACATTTGTAAGAGAGATGTAAAGAACATATACCCTGAATACCAAGGAACCATATCCAAAAAATTAGGCTTCATCTGCTTGTTTTTCAACTTCTCGGCCTTTTCAACTGATAAAGGATGAGTAAGAGCCCATCTGATGATTAACATCAATAAAAATTAAAGAAACTCTAGCTGTATTTTTGTTCACATTTTTTGTCTAAATAAGAAGCACCCACTTACCCTGATGATCTTTCCACCACATAATTAGCCATATAAAGACCTATGAATGTTGCCCATAACGAATAAATTGGAGAAATTTCATCTGGGGATTCACATGGGCCTTTACATGACAACTGAAAAGAAGAAAAAAGTAAGTTGACACATACCTAATCCAAAATGAGATACTAGATAAAGTGAGAAGCACAAGTCATACTTCTCCATATATAACCCACTTAGAGAGAAGTGGGTAATCACCCGCAGACCCAACCGGAGCAAACCAAGATTTGCAGATTTCATCTTTTAGTTCATACATTTTAAGAAATTTTGACAGCCATATGCTCGGCTCACCCTTCTTCCAAAGTGAAAACAGGCCCGAATCTCTGCGCCCCAATCGTTTTTCATTCAAAGCCTGATTGCCACAGTGGGTATAAAATACACAACACGCGACGCTTAACACCTACACAAATAGTCACACCATGAACACTTAGACCATGAATGATATAAAGAATTTATTATAGTTCTGAGATCCTAGAGGTGACAATTTCAATACACTTGCTAATAACTGCAATGATTTGGGTAAATGTGTATATAATAAGAAACTTAGCATAGGAAACAAGTAAAATGGGTAGAACAGTTAGCCAAAAGTATATTTTTTAACGTATAAATTATTTGTTCAAACAGATTGAACAGAAAGTGGTTTCTGGACCGTTCTTAACAACACCACAATTACCTCTTTGACCGACCAGGTTGCCCAACCCGCTCATTTTTGCCACCCATAAAGACCTATAAACTTAGCTCAAGAGACTTACCGTACAATTCTGAACAATGGTCAAGATCGCAGGTCTCCTCCCTGCCACACGAGAAACAAGACCCACATACCAAAGTCCTAGAAAAACTAAATGGAAAACAAGGAGTACAAAAACAGATGAAATGTATATTGTCAAAAATAATGAGAGATTCATCCTCATATCCACTCCCATTGACTGAAAACTGGGAAGATGGTATACAACAGCCACTAATATCCATGTTATATACCTGCAAAAAACAAAAAGAAAATAAAGTATTTTGTGCTACAATAAAAACAAAAAGACTGATAAAAAGTAATTTACCATCGACTGAAATTTGAATAGCTTGGCTTAATTGTCTTCCCCAAAAAGGGAGATGAAAAGAAATAGAACACCCCTAGTAAGCACGCGTACATTGACCACCATTTGATGTTGTTGTCTAACTTTTGGATGAGTGTATGCATGTTGTCTGATGAAATAAAAAACAGGCAACCAATAGCAACTGCAATGATGGCATGACGAGAATGCTCATGGGGGTAAGGGTATGTATGCGTTAGAATCGTCCGCATTTTCCCCATGTTATATTATCTAGTAGACCACCATGCTCCTTATCTGAACCCATCTTTGATCCTTAATCTTTAACTGAAGCCCTTGATTTACAGTACTTTCATATACTTATCAAAATCTAATCCAATGTAGTGAGCAACTCCAAGATCCTGAAAACTGTACAGCATATATAATCAAATCAGTGTAACTAACTTATTTTTGTCATTTACCTACATGAAAAATTCATTTTTAAGTTTTTTGAGTCAACTGCAAATGGTTTGATTTTCTGATCATAATGGATCTATACAGTGATCATCAAGATATATATACATATATATATATATATAGAGAGAGAGAGAGAGAGTGAGACAGAGTTACCTACTTTACCCAACTTCAGGCAGTTAAGCATCTTATCATTTGATTATAACCCTTAAACAGATAATTGACATAACAGCAGAAAAACATGATGATTACACTAGAAATCACAAAATTAGGGTTTCCTGAACGAAACCCAAAGACAAAATCTCAAAATTCAAGCAAAAAGCAGGTGAATTATCAGAATCAACAGGTACCCATTACAAGTTTAAACACTAGATATCAGTCTCAATCAAGCAATTGTCACACGAAAGAGGTACCATTTTCAATCAAGCAATCATCAAATCAAGAACAAAAGCTAAAGAAAGATACAGTACCTTAATCACGAGTCGAGAAACAACGAAAGAAAGTGATATCTGTTGTTGGATAGATAGTAAGATACACATGCATTATAAAATCAAGAGAAATTTGGGGAGAATTGTCGAAGAATGTCTGTTCAATACAATGGCATATTCTTTGGTTCCACTCTGTTTGTCAAATTATATGTACGCCCATGTAATTATTTGTAAGTTTGGGTTTACAGAGAGAAAGTGGTGGGGTGAAATTGTGGAAGAAAGATAAGATTAATGATTAGAGAATAGAGATTGCTTACTGATGATGAATACAATTTGAATACGCATACGATAAGACCAAAAAGATGGCGTCAACGAAGCAATGGTTGAATTCATGGCCGTTGGATCATTTGTTTTGAAGATGACGGAGATTGGAGATTTGGGGGGTGTTTTCACTTTTTGAGCGATTGGATACCAAGGCTTGTCATGGTCGGTGAACACGACACTTATTTTATTATTAATCGGGTTGCATTAAGTTTTAAAACCGTTTTAGTTTAATTACTCATGAATATTTTTCTTAAACTGGATCATTAACGATCGAATCGAGTTATTATCAAATTTTCTTATGTCAAGAAAGTAACAGAGGAAAAGACGTGATGGTCAGAATTTTTGCATGACCAGTGAATGAGGTCAATACAACAGTTTTATAGTATTACAAGAGTTATAGCACTTGCATATCAAATAGAGAACCGACTTAAATGAAACAATAACATAAGTAAAAAAAAACAATAACAAGAACACTCATATATGGTTTGTAAGAACGATTTATGTTGCTCTCAAGTTCTTACAAGATTTACAAAAGCTTACATAAAAATTCAGGTACTTGAGATACTTTATACTATATCTTACAGTCGGTCATACTTTGAATGTTAGTTGGAAACACTAATTTAGACAACATGATCAACGTAGTGTCAATAGACAGATTGTTTTTTGACTAGTGATTATAACATGTCATATCTCACATACTTATCTATTACAAAAAGGTAAAAAGTACATAGTTGAAAAGTTACAGACTCAACACCCTAATCTATAGTTGACAAAAGTATAGACTTTTCACCAATTTATGCTAGTTAGTGAATCTTTAGAGATGATAGCAAAAAGGTGTTTCAACTTTTGTCAAAAGTATGTCAGATAAGACAAGCCTTTTTTGTATTCGGAAGAAATCAGTCTTGGCTTTGGAATGCTTTGTCACTGAAGTTTCGGAAGACTTTATCTTTAGCTTCAAAAAAATGGTTTTTTGGCTTTAGAAGATTTGATACTTAGCATAATTCACTGAGTTATATCAATTTTTTTGAAATACTTTTCTAGTATTTCACATGTACATGTTAAGAGCTCTTTGGGTTGCTTTTTAGTTGCATCAACCTCTAAGTGTAATACTTACAATTTTTAATATATGTAATTACCTATACTTTAAAAACCAAACAACACACACTTGAAGTATCATTTACAACCTCATAAAGCATAAAGTCTCCACCGCCTTCTTCCTTCTATCAAACACCGCTTTCTTCCTCTTACAAAACACGGCTTTCTTTCTTCTTTGAGCTTTCTCTGTATATTCGCATAAATCTTCAGTGTTGATCCTCTCGGTGAGTGGATTTTGTGTTTTACTATCTTTTTCTTCTTTCTTATTATTGTTGCATCTCTGAATTGTTTTCATCAACAGGGGTGTCTTTAGGGTTTCCATCAGGTGCGTTTATGCCCTATTCTCTGTCTTTCTTTGCAAACATACACTTTTTCCCTTCATCTGCCTTTATTTTTTAAATCATTGTTTTTTTCCAAATGGCCTCTGTTTTGGAAAAATTGTGCCTCTGTTTCATCTCCAAATGGCTTTCACATCAATATTTTAATGGATTTCTCTTTATACGTGAATAATTTTCGTTTATTCACTGAATGTATGTTTCCTTTTCCTCACCAGCAAGTTTCTGTTGTCTCCATTAACATGGTTGCAAGTATGTTTATGACCTATTTTTTTGGGCTTTCTGCATGTGATTTATATCTGTGCTGCTTCATTTCTTCTCTTTTTCATGCCTGTAACTCATATAGGTTTTTAGTTTAGGAGTTCTTTGATTTTTGGTGTCAAAATAACAAAAGGCCTAGACTTTCCTGATTCAGTTAATCGCTGCAAAAGGAATTGTGCTCATACTAATCTGATATAGTTAACTTAGTTTTCTAGATTTCTTTGTTAGATTAGTTTGTTGTTGTTGTTCATGCATGTGGCTGTCACCCAAGCCTATTTTATTACAATGAATTATATCACTGAAGAATTAGTGAGCCCATAATAAACAAAGGTTGTTAGCTGGTGCAGGGCCGACTGAGTCGTAATGAAAATCTAAAAACCAAGATACCACTTATAGGTTAGCATTTACAGATTTATTGATCTGGAATCACCCTCGCTTTCGAGTCATGTCGTGTTGTCACCTACATTATCCCTTCTTTCGATCGTTAGATGCAGTTTGTGTTGTGTAAAAAATTGTAACCACCTCACACATCACTTGACCTGCGATTTATCTTTGACTTGGTAACATGGCCTTAAATAAAATAGCTTTTTATTTTTCGATTAAATATGTTTAGGTACTAGTAGTCTTTTCCTCCATACCATATCTCACATTAGCTCTATCTCTGATGGTTTTTGAGGTCATATATCCATGGTTTCTTATTATGTGTGACTAAGAGGTTATCTGCTAATAAATAGCCGATTTATTATTATAGTTTGGGTTATAGGCTAGAGAGCATTATATTTAGTATAACAAGCTTTTCCTTACATGATTAAGAAAGACATTATAAGTCTCTTTCATATCTTTTATTGTTCTTGAATGACCAAATTATTTGAACATCATATGTTCACCGTATTATTTTGTATGGTATGAGGTTGGAAGCAACTCCTGTAAGATGCAGTTATTAATAAAACAAGAAGGCCCGTCGTATCGCGCGGGGGCTTTTTGCTAGTTATATATAAAAACCATGTTAATTATAAAAAATTAAAAGGTACTTAAAATTCAGGTACCATTCCACAACATCATCAAAAGAAAGAAAAAATATTTTCTAAATTAAACAAAAAATATAAATTGCTAAAAACATATTAAGAATTTTAAATTTATATAAAACATGAAAGTTGAGTGGTATAATTTAAACACTTTTAAAACGTGAGTTATTTAATTGGAATACTTGTGAAAGTTTATTACTATTTTATAAAGTTGCCCATTTTAGTATAAGATGAAATAATTTAAAAAAGAAGTAAAAAGTGTCACACCCCAACCTTGACGGTGGAATCGTCGAGATGTGAGTGTTAAGATTGTTCACAACTACATAACGTTATCTTTAAATGTAAATATTATTATTATGAGTTTCAAATGAAAATACAACCATATGTCTCGATCATGAAATAATTCAAAACAAAACAAAACATAATTTAAGCACTTTATACTTTTAACTAGGTCCAAATCTTAGTTTATTGCAAGCTTCAAAATATAACTTCAAACATGTACGTTTCCTGAAATATATTAAAAATAAAAGGTCAACTATGAAGTTGGTGAGTTTCTAGGGATTTTATATACATAATATATCAAAGGTTACAAGAAGCAATTCATATCATTGGTTATGAGTTAAGCAAGTTTATAGAACATATATAACTACAATCAAACCTCGACTTAATTACAAGTTTATATTATTGGCTAAGTGTATTTGGTTTCCATGATGAACAAGTCATACGTCATCAGGAGCCGACAATATATCGGCTTTAGCACCAAATAGGCTTGTCAGGCCCATAGATTTAAGACGTCGCCAGGCTAGCAATAGTTAATGATTGTCAATATAATATGTATCTCATATAAGACTTACAATAACACAAATAACCATGACAAATAAAAATATGAATTGCAAGTGCTTTACAGGATTAAAATGTTTACAAGTGTATGTTGATAAGATTAACATGTTTCCCCCAAAATGGTGTGAATTAATATAAAAAGGGGCAGGGAAAACTCATATGGCAAATAAGTATAAGAAAAGCGATTAATAAGAATAATAATAGGCGTCGTTCTAACGTAAACCGTCACAAGATACCTAAATATATATATATATATATATATATACACACACACACACACACACACACAAGATTTAGGTTAATAATAAGGTTAACGATTTAGCGTGACTAGGGTATTAGAATTGGGGGGGTTATAAATAAAATTAGTGAACTCTTATATTTTGTTCAATAAAAGAAGTACCATTTATAAAATTTTAAAGGAATCAAATCCTTTGTAAATAACTTGTAATATATTTGAATACTATAACTATCATGATATATCTCTAATAAAAAAAACATAAGGTCCAATAATAATTTAATAATTATTATGTAAATCTATTTTTATAAATATATTTAGTTATAACATTTGTAAATAAATTTTATAATAAAATGGTAAAATGTTTTACAAGAATAAATTTACAGAAAATATTTAGATGATTTTAAAAATATTAGAAGTTTGTAAAAATCATTTTTACATTTATTAAAATTTTTCTATAATAAAATTAAGGCTAAAAAGCCTTTTAAAAAAATATGAGGGTGCCCGGGTTCGAACCCGGGACCTCTAGGTTGAGATGGGAGTGGGTGACCAGTGAACTAAGGGTCATGGCCGTGCTAAATCTCGGCCCTTAATTCTTAAAACCCTTGATACAGAATAGCCCCAATCCCCAAGAACCCTAGAAAGAAATCGGTCAAATGGATGTATCAAACAATGTTGTAAATTAAATTGACCATGGGGCTTTTGTTCGCCATGCTTAAATGAACCTAAATCTGTGATTAGCTTACTTGATTTTGTTCGAGAACGATGAGAAATATGATGTAATAGTCGCGACCAAGCTTTGACTCGTTTGTTATGTAAATGGTGTTGGAACTCAAATTAACTTTTTGTGCAGTTTTAGAGGGTTGTGTTCTTCGAAAACCCGCAATCAATTGCAGTTCTATGTGCAGATGATGGAGTTTGGCCAAGTTACAGGTCGCGATGAATATGCAATTTGTTTGGGATGTTTGATTAGGTTGATTTAATTGGGTTATTATTAAGGTTTAGTGTTCGAACGGTTTAATGGTGATCGGTTACCGAGCTTAAACATCTTCATAATCGACCTAAACTGAAATTAACACATACCATTAGGTTCGAGACGGTTCGACGAAGCGATTTTCATAAATTTAGAGTTAAATTTCGTGTGTTTCAGGCGTTTGGGGGGTCGCCGGAGCCACGCCGGGGCTTGCCGGCTGGCGATCGAAAAAACGGGGGTGAGGGCGTTGGGTTTTCTTTTATTGCACTTAAGCCCCTCAACTTTGAATTCTTATTATTTCATGTAATTAACTTTCTTTTGAAGTTTCTAAAATGACAAAACAACCTTATACTTATTACTTTAAGTTTTAATCATTTTTAAGTTTAATAATTTTTATAAATCATTATTATTATTATTATTACCATTATCTTAGTTATTATTGTTATTATTATTATTATTATTAGTAATATTATTGTAATTTATTGTTATTTTATTTTAAATAATTAAACTATTAACTTTCAAATTGAAGGGGTTAGAGACAAACTAAGAAGAAGACATAAGTAATCCATAAGTTTCATAGTTGACATAAATAGTCCTTACATGAATAAACGGCGTTAACTACTAGTTAATTAAAAATACGAGATATTACAAAAAGAATAAGAAAGGAAACAATTATTAATCATTAGATTTTATATTTGAAGTTTAAGAAAATTTAGTAGAATAATAGTAAACAATTAAAACTATAAATGATAGATTAAAGTTATATTAGTCTTAGACACATTTTTAAGTTTTATTTTTTTCTTTAAATGTTAATAAATTTTACATATAATATTATTTTTCTTTTAAACTTACACTATAAACACAAATGTTATATATTTGTAAAATGTGAATAGTGCTCATATATAAAAACTAACTTTTTCATATTATTTCAACTCATTGTGTAATATTCGTCAAATCATTACGTAATATCATGTTATTGAATAATCTTGGTCAGCTCATTGTGTCTAATGTTGGTCATTGAGTCTAGTGTTTGTCATCGTGTTGTCTATTATATCTACTATCTAATGTTGATCATTGTGTCTAATGTTGATTGTTATGTTATCCATTATATTTTTTCAAAATGATGATATTCAAATAACACAATGTTGAAAAATGTAAAAGTTTTATGTTTCACGTTCATTGTGTAATTATCATTAAGGTGTTGTTTGTTTTTTCCGCGGCAAAATGTCTACAGTCTGCGAACCACATCTGCAGACATCTGTAGGATAAGAGGTGGACCAAATGTTTGTAGTCTGCAAGAAGAATATTGTTTGTTTTTTAACATCTGCAGACCGGTAAAAATAATAAATAAAACTATAGATACATGTATCTATCTATATATATACACACACACCTAAAACGGTGGCAAATATGGAAGCAAAACAATGGGTAGTCTACAAAATTTCCACCAGCAAACCCCCAAATTCCACCGACAAACCTCTAATTTCCACCACCAACAACCACCTTTCACCGCGAAACAAACATACCCATATGGTAATAACATAGAGCTTCACTGATTAGCAATGCAGAAGAACACCAGAGCAATAATTTGAAAATTCCGGCGACCACCGACAACAATGGCAACGACGACCGTAGGTTGAGAAAAGGGTCACCGTGGTAGAGGATGATATGGACTGATAATATGGTGAGGTGCTGATAATAGTGGTGTTTTAGTCGGAGACGAGGCGGTTTGCGATCAACCACCAGGGTTCGACGGATGAGCGCCGGCTGAAGGCGTCACCGACGGTGGCTGCGGCTACAGGAAGGAGGCTGCGAACATGGAGGGTTGGTGGCTACGATCGATGGATTTGATGAAGGAATAATGCGAAGGTGGCTGTGATTTTAGGGTCAGGAGTTCTTTTTGGGTTAGAATGAGAAGATGAAGTAGGAGAAGAGGTTAGAAGACTTGTGAAGACAATGGTTCATGTCTGCATCATGCAGACCTTAGAAAGACATTTTTTAATGAAATGTCTTCTGGAAATCAAACAGTCTGCCCTCTCAAAACGTCTTTCCAAATCTGCGTGCGCTCAGATGAAAAGATGGGGAAGAGCTTTTTG
The DNA here is from genome assembly GCA_025506515.1 of Flaveria trinervia. Lineage (NCBI taxonomy): Eukaryota > Viridiplantae > Streptophyta > Magnoliopsida > Asterales > Asteraceae > Flaveria > Flaveria trinervia. The sequence continues at coordinate 19,782,510 of CM046457.1, forward strand.
AGAAAAACAAACACTACCTAAGTAATTGTGTAATACTCGTTAATCTAAAAGATTACACAATGAAAGATTACATAGTGGCCTGATGAAATTACACATGAGTTAAAAAACGTGAATTTTATTTATTATTTTTTATCATCCCTATACATGTTTTAAAGATAATAAATACTTGTTTTTATAATAAACTTTAAAAAATAGAATAATTTGTAAAAGTTACAGACGTCTCAAAAAGTGAAACATGAGAAGTGGGAACATTACCAATTTTGCCCTCAACCTAATTTTGATATAAATACACATATCATCATCTTAATCTTTCTAATACTTTCTAGTTTCAAAAACTTTGTATTTAAACATTTCTATTTATGTTTATCAATTTTGCCCTCTTTGCTCTTAATTTTTATTTTTCAAACTATACCGTTTTAGAAAATAACAAAAATACTAATTTAAGATTTTATTATTTATCAATTTTACCCTTTTGCCTAATAGGGTGATGGGGGACTGCGGACATCATGTTTGAATCGTTTAAACCCACTCACTCTATCGATAAATGGATGTCACATTGCAACTTAAAAAAATGCCTTTTGAATTCAATTTGTAGGGGCATTATGCTTTTTTTGAACCTTTTGAACCCATCATACTTTAATTATAAAACAGAGTAAATTACGGTTTAATTAAATTATAGATATAGTCATTAAAGTTTAAAAGTTACGAACATAACGCTTAATGTTCTATTTTTCTTTAATCTATGTTCCCTATTTTTGTTAATAACATTTAGAGTTAGTTAAATGAAATGTCCTTGTGCTTGGGTCTGTTTTCATTTTTGCTTTCTAGCCGTGAGAAATTACAAGGTTGGTTTAAAAGTTTGACAAAATATAACATAATTGGTCCGTAACAAAAGTAGTGGCAAAGAAAGAAGGGAGGCAGTGGTTTAGAGATGAAGGTGGAAAACAAAAGTAGTAAGTGTTATATGAGATACATATTTTGTTTGCAATTTAACTATTGCTAGCCTAACGACGTCTTAGATCTTTGGGCCTGACAAGCCTATTTGGTGCTAAAGCCGATGTATTGCCGGCTCCTGATGACGTATGCTTGTTCATCATGGGAACCAATATACTTAGCTAATCATATATACTTGTAATCAAGTCGATGTTTGGTTGTAACGATATGTGTTCTATAAGCTTGCTAACTCATAACCTATGGCATGAATTGCTACTTGTAAACTTTGTTATATTATGTATGTAAAACCCTTGGAAACTCACCAATTTTATAGTTGACCTTTTATTTTTATCATGTTTCAAGAAATGCTCAAGTTTAAAGTCAACAAATGAAGCTTGCAATAATCTAGGATTTGGACCTAGTTATTTGAATTAAAGGATTATGTTATGTTTGTTTTGCTTGGAACTATTTCCCGTTTGTGACATATGTTTGTACTCTCCTTTGAAACTTATAATTTTAATATTTATGTTTAAATTTAGCGTTATGTAGCTGTGAACAATCTTAACCCTCACATCTCGACGATTCCGCCATCAATGTTGGGGTGTGACAGATTGGTATCAGAGCCCATAACTATAGGGATTTAGGTAATTAGAAATGGTGACCTAGACTATAGTTTATGCATAAACCTTATAGAATAATATTATTATTCTTGTAAAAGTACATTGTTTGCATGCTACATAATGCTATGCCTTCTTACGTGCAACTTGATGCCTTAGCATAGGAGTGCCTTGGGAATGCTTAAACTTTGTTACTTGTCTCCCATATCCTTATTCTTGATTTCTTTAATTCTCCTCGACGAATGAAACTTTCCCAAACTTATTCTCGATGACATGTAATATTGACACTTATTATTGTGGGTTTAATTCCTTAGACTTTATGTTTAATCTATGAAAATCTCATTAAGGTTTTGATTCCATGAACCTAAGAAATTTGTGCGACTCATAGACACCTGTATCCTGGATTTCCTGGCAAAAGGCCTTCCGGCTAAGGCAAGCATATCGCATAAATCCTACGGGACTAGTTATGCTTACCTGGGGATTTCTGGGATGAGTGATAAACTATGGTCAACATACACAAGTTTCTAAGGCGAATGGGTTAATTTACCTTGACGTGTCAACGTTTCCAAGTGGTAATGCATTACCAAATGGAACCATTCCATGTGCCTTACAACTCTTGACTTATCCTTGTTTAAATTATAATTCTTGTTATTCTCTTTCTCGTGTCTAACTCATTTTGTATATTCCAGCATGTCTCGTCATCATGGAAAGCATGGAAGTTCCGATAGTAAGCTAGCCGCCATGATTGCCGGCAAATGGCTGCCATCATCCCAACCATGGTTGCTGAACTCAATAGCACATTAATGACCAACTCTAGCAACAATAGAAATGGTCAAGGGGAGAATAGTGCTAACCAAGGGCGCAACAACCAAACCTGTACCTTCAAGCATTTTAGCTCTTGCAAACCCACAAATTATAGTGGCAAGGAAGGAGCCACTGGTCTTCTTGAGTTGTTCGAGAGCATGGAGAATACCTTCGTCAATGTGAGTGCCCAGAGGCACTCAAAGTTCGTTATGCCACTAGTATGCTCCAACAAAGGGCACTTACCTCGTGGAATAGCGAGAAGAGAAATCTTGGTACTGAAGCTGTGTTAGCACTTACCTGGGAAGAGTTCAAGAACATTGCCATCACGAAGTTCTGCCTGAGAAGTGAACTACAAAAGTTGGAGGAGGAATTCTGGAACTTGAAGCAAGATGGTGGTGACCATTTGGCCTACTCAACCAGGCATCATGAGTTAAGTATACTACTGCCTCACATGGTCAACATTGTCCCCCGCAACATCAAGAAGTTTATCAAGGGTGTGCCACCCCAAATTCAAGATGCTATGGTGGGTAGCCGACCCGCAACCTTGGAAGAAGCCATTACTATCACCGCTCAACTCACCGAGAATCATATACGAGCGGGAACCATGTCTGTGAAGGGTGCAAAGAAGGTGAAAAAGACGGCTACCGAGACTATTACGGAGACTAAAGCTGAACCATCTCACAACAACAACAACAACAAGAAGCGCAAGTTCACACCAGCGCGCAATTATGTTGTGGCTACACCCAAACAACCTCAAAGACAACTTGTACCTATGGCTACACCTGTTGCCCAAGTGCTTGGGGCTAGGGACTATGCTGGTCCTCAACCTATGTGCAACACCTGTAGGTACCATCATCCGGGAAATCAACCGTGCCGCATCTATACCTTATGCGGTAAATATGGTCATTTGGTGGCGACTTGTCACCGAGCACCTAATAATGTCGTGATGGTCACGAACCGTGTTTGCTACAACTATGGGGAACCTGGTCATTTCTGCCCACAATGCCCTCATCTTGTGGGTAATGTTCCACAAGCCTAAGGACGTGCTTTCAACATCAATGCAAATTAAGCACAAGCAAACAACGATGTGGTGAATGGTATGTTAACTTACTTTTAACTTTTGTGACCTAATTCTTTTCATGCGTTACCTGTATCGTTAAATATCTTTAAAATTAAACAGGTATGTTTCTTATTAGTAAAACTTATGCATATGTCCTATTTGACTCTAGAGCCGATAAGAGTTTTGTTTCGTTAGAGTTTGAACCCATACTTGCTAAGCCACATACGAAACTAGAAAGATCTCTCACCGTTGAAGTTGCCGATGGAGAACCGATCATCGTTAATGTCGCTTTTCGTGATTGCATCGTAAGTCTTGACGCACATGATTTTCTTATCAATCTTATTCCTATGAAACTTGGAAGCTTTGACGTCACCATGGTATAGATTGGGTAGCCAAACACCATGCCGAGATCATTTGTTTTGAGAAGTGCATTCGTATACCGCTTCCCTCTGGTGATACATTGAAGGTGTTCGGTGAAAAATCCTCCAAAGGGCTTAAACTCATGTCTTGCAATCAAGCCCGAAAGTGCTTAACCAAGAAGTATATGGCCTTCTTGGCTTACGTGGTCAACACAAAAGTCAAAGGGAAAGAACTTAAGGATGTCCTGATCGTACGAGACTTTCCTGAAGTATTTCCCGATGACCTTAGTGGTTTACCTCCCGTGCGTGAAGTCGAGTTTAAAATCGACTTGATTCCAGGAGCAAATCCCGTGGCTAAGTCACCATATCGGCTTGCACCATCGGAAATGCAAGAAATCTCTTGTCAACTTCAAGAACTATCCGAGAATGGCTTCATTCGTCCTAGTTCTTCGCCTTGGGGTGCACCTGTTCTTTTTGTGAAGAAGAAAGATGGATCGTTTCTTATGTGCATCAAATATCATGAACTTAACAAGCTTACCATCAAGAATCGTTATCCTCTTCTCGTATCGATGACTTGTTTGATCAACTTCAAGGAGCTACTATATTTTCAAAGATTGACCTATGTTCTGGATATCATCAATTACGAGTCCATGATGATGATATCCCAAAGACCGCGTTCCGTACTCGTTATGGTCACTATGAGTTCATGGTCATGCCTTTTGGTTTAACCAATGCTCTTGCTGTCTTCATGGATCTCATGAACTGAGTATGCAAGCCTTATTTAGACAAGTTTGTGATCGTCTTCATTGATGACATACTTATCTACTCCAAGTCTAACACCGATCATGAACTACATTTAAGACTAGTTCTTGAGTTTTTAAAGAAAGAGCAATTGTACGTGAAGTTCTCGAAAAGTGAATTCTGGCTCGAGGAAGTTCAATTTCTAGGACACGTGGTGAATAGCCATGGAATTCACGTTGATCCTGCAAAGGTGGAAGCTGTGAAGAATTGGTGTGTTCCTACAAATCCTACTGAAGTTCGTTCTTTTCTTGGTCTTGCTGGTTATTATCGGCGATTCATTGCAAAATTTTCAAGAATCACGAAGCCACTCACGTCTTTGACACAAAAGAATAAACCCTTCGAGTGGGGTTCCGAGCAAGAAGAAGCTTTTGAAGCGTTAAAGCACAAACTGTACAATGCTCTTATCATGACCCTACCTGATGGAAACGATGATTTCACCGTATATTATGATGCATCAAAGCAAGGCCTTGGTTGTGTTCTCATGCAACGAGGGAAGGTCATAGCTTATGCATCGAGACAATTGAAGGTCCATGATGTGAATTACACAACACATGATCTCGAGCTTGGAGCTGTCGTTTTTGCCTTGAAGATTTGGAGACATTATTTGTATGGTACGCAATGCATTGTCTACACCGATCACAAAAGCCTTCAACACGTCTTTAACCAAAAAGATCTCAATATGAGGCAACGTCGTTGGGTGGAGTTGATTGGTGACTACGACTGTGACATTCGTTATCGTCATGGTAAGGCAAATGTTGTAGCCAATGCTCTAAGCTGAAAGAGTCATAACAAGACAATCTCGTTCCAAGAAATTCACGATCGACGACAATGGTTTAACACTTTGGGTGAGTTTGATACTGAGATTCGACTAGATGTCAATGAGACTACTGTATTGTTACAAAACTTAAGAATAGATGGTGACATCGAGTCTAGTATCTTGGAGGCTCAACAAATGGTGCAACAAGAATGAAGGATGAATCGGAGCATAATCTTTTAACCCGATTGGAAACGAAACCCAATGGATTGATGTATTTTGCAAATCGAATTTGGGTTCCAAATCATGATAATCTTCATACCTTTATCATGAACGAGGCTCATCAAACTCGATATTCTATTCATCCTGGTTCCGATTAGATGTACATGGATCTACGTGGTCAATATTTGTGACATTCGTCATTTTCGACTAGCTTTGTATTTGTTATTCTATATTGTAAACCTGACTCGTTTTGAATATTAATAAAATGAGGGAGTTTATGTTGTAATCATGGTTCATGCTTGTCGTGGTGTGACCCACAGTTCGTTTCAACAAAATCAGTTTTTAACGTTTTCGGTTCGTTTAAGCTCATTTAAGGTCCAGACTCGTATTTTAACCATCCAAACCAACCAAGACCTAACCTATAATTATTCTAGAACCCTCCAAACATGTTTTATACCTGGTCATAATTTATTTAAATCAAAATTAATTTTAAATAAAAGAATCAAAGTGCACCCTTTTACCCACCGGACAAACGCATTACCCATTTCCTCAAACCCTAATCTTTCCCAATAAATACCACTCATTCTCAGCCATTTCACCTATACATTTTCATCTTCTTCTCCCAAAAGTTTTGATCTTGTAAGTTGTTCTAGCTAGTTTTGCTTAAGTTTGACTTTAAAAAGTCAACGGAACCATAATCTTGCATTTCCAATCATTTCGGGTATGTTTTTTTGGATATTTTCAGTTTTTTAAAATTATTTTATGTTTAAAAAACCATTTTCATCTTTATTTAAGGCTTGTGAGCATTCAAACTCATATTTATGCTTTTTAGACTCGTTTGGGTCATTTTCGGGAAGTTTACTCGCTTAACTTTTTGTTTGAGTTTAGATCTGGAAATTTTACCTTATTTTTTAGTTTAATGGTTTTGGACATGTGGTAACCATCCTCGGGTTTATACCGAGTCAAAGACCGAACCAAACCGAATGCTCGTTTAAGCACTTTAAATAACTTTTAAACGACCATGTTACATCAAACACTTTAAATCTGAGTTTTCCTTGATATTTTAATTATTATATGGTTGATATGGAGGCGTAGAACAAATCTTGGCTTCAACCCAAGTTTCGGGTAAAAACCGAGTAAAACCAAACACCCGTTTTAACGAGTTAGTCAATGTTCAAACCATCAAAAGTTCAACCTATCTTTTTAGTTATGTTTTACTTTATATTACTCATATTACTTAAGATTTTGGAATTTTTAGAACAAATATTAGCTCAAACCAAGTTTCGGGTAAAAATAAACCCGAGTAAAAGTCGAACTTATCGTCTTAACGAGCTAGTCACCCTTCAAAACGCCAAAAAATCTTTCCTAACTTTTTTAACTTATGTTTCATTTTATATTATTTATATTAATAAGATTATGGTATGACGGAACCAAACTTGGTTTTATACTAAGATCGGGTTAAGCGAATTTCTTTATTAATTAAAGTCTCAAAGTCGGGTTTAAGGGAGTGTAAGTCGGATCTTGATGCTTACATTAACGGGATTGTGCACACTAGCACTAAACCAACTCCCTTATGTAATACTTAACAATGGTTGAGTAAAACAAAACATCAAGGACCCGTTTTCTTGTAAAACTCATTTTATACTAAACGTTATTTAAACACACTTTGTAAAATATAACTAAAACTCCCGAAAACCCAAGCCTTATTTTTATGAACTTTTATTCCATTTATTTTCATCTTCAATACTCAATACTTACTCAAGATCTTTCAATCTTGGACACGCATGTTAAACCGCCGGACTCGCTTACTTAAGGATTTTATTCTAAGTTTATTCATCAACGTTATTTTTTTTCCAAGTGAGTAATCATCCCCGTTTTCTCTTCTATACTTTGGGGATAGCAAGAATACTTACTCAACCAAAAAAATAATTTAACACCTAGATCCTCAACCAACAACCTCTAGGTTATGTTTTGCTTAGAATAATTGTTCAATTGTATGTTATATACCTCATATGATTAATTGCTACATGTTTATTGCTTTTGATCGGTTAGCCTCGTCCTCATTCTCAATAAGTATGATCATACGCTCCTCCTTGTAATATGGTAGTTTTATCAATTAGAAAGGAGCCTCGTTTATTTATGATCTATATATCTCAATTGTCGCTTTTATTTACGGTTTCACATATTTGAGTTGTGGATTTTTACCTATATTATATTTATAAAGTCATGGAATTGCTCACCAACATATATGTTGACAAAACATATTTTATGCAATGCTACAGGTTTGATTATCGGTTGATTGAAGATTTAAAGACGTTACTATATTTTGGACCGTTAGGTTATTAGTTAAGAACTATTTATTTTCTTGTATTTGTAAGAACATGTTATGAAATGAATGAGTTGATTAAATATTGTCACTTTGATAGTGTCGTGTGCATTTGAAGAATCTTAGTTGCGCCCCGGCATGTACCGCCGCTTTGGTCAAGGTGACAGATTGGTATAAGAGCCATGACTATAGCATAGGTGGTTAGACGTAACGACCTATTATAGTTTATGCTTTAGGGTCCCAAAACGTGTTGCCTATACGTGTTACCCTACTTGATTGTTTATTTGCTCTTATTTACTTATTTGTTTCATTTACCCTCATGTACATGCACACACACTCTTATAGAAATCCAAGGTATCTTTACCTTACCTAAAGAAAATAATAAATAAATAAATAAAAATAAAAAAAATAAATTATGGATCTCAAAATTTGAGTTCGGGTCCCAAATTTTTTGATATTTCTCATCTCCTTAAAGCGTGACATTATAACGGGTTCGTACTAACCGGAAGAGGGAAAATACCTAGATGTGAACCTTTGGCAAAACGATTCCGAGAATCAAAGGTGATTTACTTACCTGAAAGGTTCAAGTCAAGGTGTTTGACCTTATAGGCTGTGAAGTCGGCTGGACCGGTAGACATCCGAGCGTTTTCTTGACGCAAGGATAAACAACAGCAAACACCAAGAGACAATCAATAACACAAACTATAAAAAATTGGTTTCATTGATAAAACCTAACGTTTACAAGCTCGTTACAACATAAGAATCAAGACTCTTGGCAAGGGGAGATCGAGCATGATCTCCCCTCTCATCCGGCAGCCCTAGGCTCCGGGTAGACTCCCTCTCAAATCCTTAATCTCTCTACACATTGAATCTGGTATATATAGGCCTTGGCCCATATTAGATGCGACTGGGCCCATTCGTGCGATTAGACCATGCGTATGGTTCAATCGTACGACTGGACCATGCGTATGGTTCAATCGTACGACTGGACCATACTTATGGTTCAGTCTTACGAATGTCCCAATCGCATCTCTCAGTCGCACGGCTGGTCCATTAGCATGACTCAGTCGTACGACTGAGTCTCATTCACATATGCTACTGCGAATGACCCAGGTTTATGTGTTACAACATATCAGGTGTATTACATTAAGCCTAGACTATTCGACAAGCGACGGACACACTATATATGACTATATATGCTCCAACAAATTCCCCCTTGGACGTTGCTTGCGAGTAGTAGATAACACCTCTTACAATCTTCCGTCAATCTTTGCTCTGGTTTCCAATAAAATCAAACGAAAAACCATATTAGCCAACGTTTCCGATCTGTCAGGTTGCTACAATATCCTTGAAAATGAATTTAGGCACAACAACTTTCGTTTACTTTGCTGAACACCATCACAGCAGCAAGATTCCCCATATGACTGAATTTTCCAGATAATGACATGAACAGTTTTCCATTGCTTCAATCTTCACACAGTCTAACATGATTAACATTAACAACTGTAGAATTCCCCCTCACATTCAGCATATCCCAATATATAAACAATGTGCTCTCCTGGTGTCTTCATACGGTGTATTGGGCAAAAGGTTGAAGGTTCCAATCCACAGCTGACAATATCAAACGAATTAGCATGCACGTAGATTCATCATCAGAAACCTGCTCACATCATCACTTTCTGATTCCGTCTTCAATTTCTCTATACATGTATTCCCCCTAAGAATGAGAATCCTCTCTGTGCGGATAAATATAACTTGATTGGCCCATAAGTAGTCAGATGATCCTGTCTATCCCACAAAATTAGTACCGACTACTGACATCTTCTCTTCTCTATTTTGTGTTCCAACTACATTCACCTATCCTGGAAGTCTAAAAAATAATGGGGTATACATCAAACTTATTTGACAAACGAACCTCAGGGTGAATATGCTTTGCTCATCCTCAAATCTATGCAAGAGGCAGGTCCAGACTCTTTTTTTATTTTATTTTATTTTATTTTTTTGGTCTGGAACAAATGCGGATGTCTCATTCGTGCGATTGAACGTACGAATGGTCCAGTCGTATGAATGGTCCATTCGTATGGTCCAGTCGTATGAATGGTCCATTCGCATGGCCCAGTCGCATGAACGGTCTGCAGGCAGATTTTCAGATCTGCAGCCGCCAGGGCTGCCCAAAACCTAATCTTAAGAATTTTACATGAAACGAACAACATAGACATCATAAGATTCACAGGGGTGATTGGAACGTGGTTTCGAGTTTGATTTTAACATAGAAACTACACACGTAACTAGATCTGAGCAAAACACAAAGAACACGAAGTGGATTTAACGTCAAGATCTGAAATTTGATCACAAGATCAAGAGCTCGGGTGCTAGAATGATTGTTAGATCATTCCAGCAGTAACCGAATCTGATACCAATTGTGAAGTCGACTGGATCGGTAGACATCTGAGCGTGTTCTTGACGGAAGGATAAACAGCAGCAAACACCAAGAGACAATCAATAACACGAACTATAAAAAAATTGGTTTCATTGATAAAACCTAACGATTACAAGCTCGTTACAACATAAGAATCAACACTCTTGGCAAGGAGAGATTGAGCATGATCTCCCCTCTCATCTGGAAGCCCTAGGCTCCGGGCAGACTCCTTCTCAAATCTTAATCTCTCTACACATTGAAACTGGTATATATAGGCCTCAGCCCATATCAGATGCGACTGGGCCTATTCATGCGATTGGACCATGCGTATGGTTCAATCGTACAACTGGACCATGGGTATGGTTCAATCGTACGACTGGACCATACTTATGGTTCAGTCTTACGAATGTCCCAATCGGATCTCTCAGTCGCACGGTTGGTCCATTAGCATGGCTCAGTCGTACGACTGAGTCTCATTCGCATATGCTCCTGCAAATGACCCAGTTTCATGTGTTTACAACATATCAGGTATATTACATTAAGCCTAGGTTGTTCGACAAGCGACAGACACACTATATATGACTATATATGCTCCAACATAGACCAAAGCAAATGCGCGTTATATGGGTTGCTAAATTTAAGCAGTCACCGTAACCGTTCTGGTTACCTCCATTAATATTGTTGGATTGAAATATGAAAGCCATGGTGATACGTGGACTAGTGTTTTGATCCCTCCCTTAATTTTGATTTGTTTTGAGTTGAATCATGAAAGCCACGGTGATACGTGAACTAGTGTTTTTGACTTCTCATTTTATCCCATTTTATGATCTTGGTTGAAACATGAAAGACATGGTGATTCGTGCAACGTTTTGACTCCCCTCATTACCTTGTATTTTTTTAAGATTACTGTCAGGATAATAAGTCATGGTGATTCATGTATGTAAGCCACAAACGTTTGTAGTGAAACGTTAAGATTTGAGTGGTGATTAATGTAAATATGAAATTGTAGTGAAACATTAAGATTCCGTCATGAGTAGCAAGCCACAAACGCTTAATGATGCAATCACTCTTACCGCCGCCCTTTCGGAGAACCATGTCAAAGCGGGGACTTTATCCCGAAAGGATTCCAAGAAACCAAATGTCAAGGTCATCACCGATCCATCTCCAAGCTCCAAAGTTGAATTCTAACCCCAATCCATCAATTACTCCAACTCATCTCACCACTCTAAAATGAAGCATAAACCGAACCATCGAAACTTTCCCGTCACTCACCCAACTCAACCCCAATCTCAATCTCAAGCTGCCTAAAATAGAAAACCTTACACCGGTCCCCATCCTTTGTGCAACAGTTGTCAACGTCACCACCCATCTTACTCCGCTTGTCGCCAATGCTCAAATTGCAATCATTACGGTCACCTTAGCAATGTGTGTCGTGAAGCCTCCCGTGGACAAACCACTCTACCAAGGTTTGTTCCGCATAATCCTCAAAACCGACCCATGCCTTTTGCTCAAACTCCTCAACCGAGAGCTTGTTTCAATTGTGGAGACCCAAATCATTTCCGCAATGCTTGTCCCCTACTCACTTTTGCAAATCAAGCCCAAATCATGCCCGCACCATACTACACAACTCAAGCATACCAATTGCAAACTTACCAACCTCAAGTCCCACAACTCATGGATCCTCCGGTTCAACCGCTCCAATCAGTTCAAGCTCCTCCTGCCCCGCATTTGCAAGCTCCACAAGTCACCCACGGCAACCAAAGTCCAGTGGCAAAAGACCCCGGAGAAAGAAAAATTCAAGACATTCACGTTTTTTGTGATTTTCCTAATGTTTTTCCCGATGACATCTCCGGTCTTCCACCCATCCGTCCCGTCGAATTTCGAATCGACCTTGTGCCCAGAGCAACTCCCGTAGCCAAGGCTCCCTATCGTTTAGCTCCTTCTGAAATGGAAGAATTGTCAAACCAACTCCAAGAACTCTCAGATAAGGGTTTTATCCGTCCAAGCTCATCTCCTTAGGGTGCACCCGTTTTCTTCGTGAAAAAGAAAGATGGCTCGTTTCGTATGTGTATCGACTACCGTGAGCTCAATAAACTCATCATAAAAAATCGTTACCCTTTGCCTCGAATCGACGACCTCTTCGATAAACTCCAAGGTGCAACTTGCTTCTCCAAAATTGATCTTCGATCGGGTTATCATCAATTGCATATTCACGAAGATGACATTCCCAAAACTGCTTTTCGTATGCGGTATGGACATTACGAGTTCATGTTTATGCAATTTGGAGTAACCAATGCACCCCCGGTATTCATGGACCTCATGAACCACGTTTGCAAACCATTTTTGGATAAATTCATATTTGTATTTATTGACGACATCATCATCTTTTCTAAATCTGAAGTTGATCATGAGCATCATTTACGTTCCATGCTTGATCTTCTAAGAAAAAAACAACTTTATGCCAAATTTTCGAAATTTGAATTTTGGCTAAAAGAAGGTCACATCGTTAACGATAAAGGTATTCATGTTGATCCCGCTAAAATTGAGGCCGTAAAAGATTGGAAGACTCCATCCACACCCACCGAAGTTCGATCCTTCCTTGGTTTGGCCGGGTATTATTAGCGTTTCATTCTAAACTTCTCCAAAATCACACTACCCCTCACCGCATTAACTCATAAGGGAAAATCTTATGAATGGGGACCGAAACAAGAAGAAGCTTTCCAAACTCTAAAGCATATGCTTTGCAATGCTCCTATCTTAGCCCTCCCTAAAGGAAACGATGATTTTGTGGTATTTTGCGATGCATCCAACCAAGGTCTCGGTTGCGTTCTCATGCAACGAGGTCAAGTTATCGCTTATGCCTCAGGACAACTTAAAGTTCACGAGAAAAATTACACAACTCACAATCTCAAACTTGGTGTCGTTGTTTTTGCTTTAAAAATCTGGAGACACCATCTTTATGGTACAAAATGTGTAGTATTCATAGATTATAAAAGTCTTCAACACATTTTCGACCAGAAAGATCTGAACGTGAGACAACGGCGATGGGCTGAACTACTTAGTGACTACGATTGCGAAATTCGCTACCATCCCGGTAAAGCAAATGTCGTGGCCGTTGCCCTTAGTCGAAAAGTTAATGTCAAACCATTCTGCTTCATAGCATTATCATCCAACCGATCTTCAAAACCGCATCTATCGAGCCCAGTGCACCTCCGTTGATGAAGGTAACATGTACGACGAAATGTTGTGTGGAGCTGAACTTCAACTCGAAACCAAACCCGATGGCTTACTTTACTTTCTCAATCGTTTATGGGTTCCCGATCGTGACGAACTTCGTACTTTCATTCTTGACGAGGCTCATAAGTCACGTTATTCTGTGCATCCCGGTGCGGATAAAATGTACTTCGATCTTCGTCCCATTTATTGGTGGCCCGGTATGAAAAAGGATGTGGCACCTTACGTTTCAAAATGTCTTACATGCTCAAAGGTTAAAGCCGAGCATAAAAAACCTTTCGGTTTACTCGAGCAATCCTCGATTCCTGTTTGGAAATGGGAAGACATGGCCCTGGATTTCATCACTAAGCTCCCAAATACCCGAAACCAAAATGATAGTATTGGGTAATCATCGATCGATTGACCAAATCGGCTCATTTCATTCCGATCCGAGAAAAGTATTCCGTGGAACAACTAGCTCAAATCTATGTCTGAGAAATCGTGTGCCGCCATGGTATACCGTGACCATCATCTCCGATCGTGATGCTCGTTTCACGTCTCATTTTTGAAAATCGCTTTAAAATGCTTTGGGTACTCGCCTTGATCTTAGTACCATTTATCACCCTCAAACCGATGGCCAATCCGAGAGTATAATCCAAACCTTTGAGGATATGCTTCGATCATGCGTACTCGACTTTGGTGGAAATTGGGACTCTCATATTCCGCTTATTGAGTTCTCCTACAACAATAGTTTCCATTCTAGCATTGGTATGGCTCCGTTTGAAGCTCTCTATGGTCGCAAGTGTCGTTCTTCGATTTGTTGGAATGAGATTGGTGAAACTCAAATCACCGGTCTTGAGATGGTTCAAGACACTACCGATCATATCAATCAAATCCGCAAGAATCTACTCGCCGCTAGAAGTCGTCAAAAGAGTTATGCCGATAAACGACAGAAGCCTCTAGAATTTCACGTCAACAACCTTGTCCTCCTCAAAGTATCTCCTTGGAAGGGGCTAGTCCGATTTGGAAAGAAAGAAAAACTAGCTCCTCATTTTGTAGGCCCATTCAAGATCCTAGAAAGGATTGGAAAAATGGCTTATAGACTCGATTTACCAAAAGAACTTTCCGGTGTTCATCCTACCTTTCATGTCTCAAACCTTAAGAAATTCTTAGCCGAGGGTAATCTCCATATACACTCGATGAAGTACATATCTATGAGACAATGCAATTTGTTGAAAGACCCGTAGAAATTATGGATCGCAACGAGAAACGAACCAAACGAAGCCGTATTCGGTTAGTGAAAGTTCGTTATGAATCAAGACTTGGTGCTGAATTTACTTGGGAAAGAGAAGACGCCATGAAGGAAAAGTACCCGCATCTCTTTGTCGTAATTTCAGGACAAAATTTCCAAAAGTAGGGAATACTGTGACATTCGTCATTTTCGACTAGCTTTGTATTTATTATTCTATATTGTAAACCCGAATCGTTTTGGTCTTCGGATATTTGAATATTAATAAAATGATGGAGTTTATTTTGGAATCATGGTTCATACTTGTCGAGACGTGACCCACAGTCCGTTTAAGCAAAATCAGTTTTTTAACGTTTTCGGTTCATTTAAGCTCGTTTAAGGTCCGGACTCGTATTTTAACCATCCAAACCAACCAAGACCTAACCCATAATTATTCTACAACCCTAAAACATGTTTTTATACTTGGTCATAATTTATTTAAATCAAAATTAATTTTAAATAAAAGAATCAAAGTGCACCCTTTTACCTACCGGACAAACGCATTACCCATTTTCTCAAACCCTAATCTTTCCCTATAAATACCACTCATTCTCAACCATTTCACCTGCACATTTTCATTTTCTTCTCCCAAAATTTTTGATATTGTAAGTTGTACTAGCTAGTTTTGCTTAAGTTTGAATTTAAAAAGTCAACGGAACTGAATCTTGTATTTCAAATTCGGGTATGTGTTTTTGGATATTTTCAGTTTTTCTAAGTTATTTTATGTTTACAAAACCATTTTCATCTTTATTTAAGGCTTGTGGGCATTCAAACTCATATTTATGCATTTTAGACCCGTTTGGGTCATTTTCGGGAAGTTTACGCGCTTAATTTTCTTGTTTGAGTTTAGATCTGGAAATTTTACCTTGTTTTATAGTTCAATAGTTTTGGACATGTGGTAACCATCCTCGGGTTCATACTGAGTCAAAGACCGAACCAAACCGAACGCTCGATTAAGCACTTTAAATAACTTTTAAGCCACCATGTTACATCAAACACTTTAAATCTGATTTTTTCTTGATATTTTAGATATTATATAGTTGATATGGAGGTGTAGAACAAATTTTGGCTTGAACCCAAGTTTCAGGTAAAAACCGAGTAAAACCGAGTAAAACCGAACACCCGTTTTAACGAGTTAGTCAATGTTCAAACCACCAAAAGTTCAACCTATTTTTTAGTTATGTTTTACTTTATATTACTCATATTACTTAAGATTTTGGAAGTGTTAGAACAAATATTAGCTCAAACCAAGTTTCGGGTAAAAATAAACCCGAGTAAAAGTCAAACTTGTCGTCTTAACGAGCTAGTCACCGTTCAAAACGCCAAAAAAATATTTCATAACTTTTTTTAACTTATGTTTCACTTTATATCATTTATATTAATAAGATTATGGTATGACGAAACCAAACTTGGTTTTATACTAAGATCGGGTTAAGCGAATTTCTTTATTAGTTAAAGTCTCAAACTCGGGTTTAAAAGAGTGTAAGTCGGATCTTGATGCTTACATTAACGGGATCGTGCACACTAGCACTAAACCAACACCCTTATGTAAAACTTAACAATGGTTGAGTAAAATTAAATATCAAGGACCTGTTTTCTTGTAAAACACATTTTATACTAAACGTTATTTAAACACACTTTGTAAAATATAACTAAAACTCCCGGAAACCAAGCCTTATTTTTATGAAATTTTATACCATTTGTTTTCATCTTCAAGACTCAATACTTACTCAAGATCTTTCAATCTAGGACACACAAGTTAAACCCTCGGACTCGCTTACTTAAGGATTTTATTCTAAGTTTATTCATCAACGCAATTTTTTTACAAGTGAGTAATATCATCCCCGTTTTTGTTAGGATCGTGTACTAGACGAATACTAACAGATTTACTCGTGTACCGAATCAAACAGTGCGGAATCCTATTTGATTGGCGATCCAATCAGTGAGAATGCACGTAGAATCAACTAAAGATTGAATCTAAAACGTTAAGAATGATTAGAAATCGATCTACTGCGATCTATGAAGTTGGAACAGATTGCTAGAGGTCTCTGGACGGCTAGGGTACGTGTAGGTATCGAAATATTTAAAGTGTCTCGTTTTTCCACGAATTTAGTGGTATTTATAGGTTAGGGTTTATCAATCGTGCGACTGGACCATTAGCATGATTCAGTCGTGCGATTGAGTCATGCGGTTGATCCATTCGCATGACTGAGTGTTCAGTTGTGCGACTGAGCCAATCTCATGTTACAATCATGCGACTGATCCAGTCTCCTGGTTCATTCATTACGACTGGTTCATTAGCATGAAGTTGTTCATGCGTATGGTCCATTAGCATGGGCCAATCGCATGAGAACTTCATATGATTAAGTTTAAATATGTTTCACAATCATTAATTAACTTTGATCTATTCAAACAACCACAAACCTATATAATTAGTTCAATAAGCATTAACATACTAATCAATGAAATAATAAACATTATAAGCACAACCACACATTGTATTTCATTAAGTATTCGTTCAATTACATATGAGTAAGACAATAAAGACATTTTACATTAAGTTCAGAAACTAGGGACACATGTACAAACTCCCCCTTGGACCTAGTTTCATCTAATGTCTTACATCCTTCATAAGCTCCTCATACTTCTTGTACTTCTCTTCTCTTGTGACTCCTGCATGTATCTCAAAAGCAAAATAGAGTCGTATCACGTTCTGAAATTGTAGTACCATATCTTGTGAGTCATAGAACAATGGCCACTTGTATAATGTATAGACATCATCAGCAGACAAGTTAGTAAGCCACATCGGGTCAAACACCCTGATGGTTTCCATAATAACATTCTTGTTCAATACTATGACTGCCTCTCCTGTTCTCCAATCATAGTACCACCATTTGAAGTGTGGAGTGAAGTCCTATGGCATTTCCCGTAGAGGGATCTTAGACATTGTGCGCGGATGACTCCACTTCAACACTATTTTCAGTCTTCCAGTTATGGCATCAACCTCAGACCGTCTGATATACCTCGTTGGTTGTTGAGGTTTGAAGTTGACCCATCTGGTGTGGTACTCTCTCTTTAGAGCTTCTTCAAACCAGCCTGACATTTTACGTGGGTTAGCGTATAGCAATTTCAACTTTGCTAACTGGTTAAGCTCAAAACATGGAAGAGTCGTCAGGTCGTGTGGGAACCTGAAACACTCAATCCCCTTCTCACGTTTAACTGCATAAACGTTGAGATCTTCAAAATATGCCCACGCGATAATTTTGCCCGACACCTTGTGATGTTTCTTCACTTTGTATAGCTTGGTGTAGACAATTGACATTGAAGCACTACGTTGGGCTCTTATTTCGTCAAAGCATGCGGCCCATTTAGCCTTTCTGATGTTGACTTCGGCGTCCGAGACTTGGGCCTGCTCTTTATTCTTTTCCGACTCCTATTCCATTTTATCCAGAGTCTCAAAAGTTTCATTGACAAGAGTGTCGCCCAGATTGGGAACGACATTACCCTCATTTTCAGTGTACTCTGGATAATGTTGATCCGTGACATCTTCAATCTCGATCTCATCGACGTCGTTGAGCTCGTCGTCACTTTCCACATGGACTGTTGGAGCATCTTTCACGACCTCATCAGGATTGAGTCAGAATATTTCAGCGAGTTGCTCGTCGGTGAGATCATGAATTATCTCTCCTTCTTCAGGAGTGTAATTCATCGATCTCCTGACTATTCCCTGTAGATCAAGAATCATCGTGAGTTGAGTCTTGATCTGTTGGAGGGGAGCAATATCATATTCATCTCCTTGAAATTTGGATCTACTTGATTTAAAACATGCAACACATCAATCATTTGTTAATAATTAAAGCAGTAAACATCAATAATAAATATAAACATTTATTACATAACATTAATCCAAAAGTTCAATTACAAATTGTATTTCAAGTACATAAATATCTACACATTACTTTTCCCTTGAATGGCTGGTGCATCAGTAGGATCGGCAGAAGATGATGGGGCTCCCTGGTCTTGATTTTTCTTTGTGCGCCTCTCTTGATCTTGAGCTGAAGTAGATGCAACTGCATCTCCTTCTTCATCATCATCATCACCGACATCATCACCGACATCATCACCTCCCTCTGTATCATCACCATGATCATCATCATCATCATCACTGTCATCATCATCTCCATCATCTCCATCACCTTCTCGGATCTTTAGAGGCTTTTCTTTGGATCCCTTCAGTCTCAGCATAAGCTTCTTGTTCTGGGCCTCTAAATCATGTATCCTCTGTACTGAGGATGTATGTATCTCTATCAACTCAGTGATCTCTTTGCTCTGAGCCTCAATCCTCTGAATGGATGTGGCATGTGTTTCCTGCAGCTCCTCAATCGGTTGGCTCTAAGCCTCGATCCTCTGGGCTTGGGAGACATTAAGCTCCATCAGCTGATTAAGCTGAGAGGCTCTCTGTTCATCCATAGTCAGCAGCTTCAACACTAACCGGTTAAGGTTAGCCAGCTACTCCTCCAACCTGACAGATGGGTAAGAGGATCCAAAAAAGGTGGGACCTGAGATGAGGTCCTTGCTCCGTGAGTGGTGGTACTGGTAGTGGATGTAGAGAAGATTTGGGGTGGTATAGATGTGGGTGGCTATGGATGAGCTGTAGTGGTGGTGGATGGGAAGTGTGTAATTGGTGGAGTTGTGGTAGGTGAAGTGGTAGTAGGTGGAATGGTGGTAGTGATGGTAGTAGGTGGAGTGGTGGTAGTGGTGTTAGTAGGTGGAGTGGTGGTAGTGGTGATAAACGTCATCCTCCTCCTTTTCTTCTGCATCCCGTGGGGCTGAGCCATCTGTTTCTTCCTCGAGCCCCTCAAGGTGGATGCTCCCCCTGGGATGTTAGGCTAATCTGGGGTGTAGGTTGGATCAGTCATAGTCTCCCCAGACCCTCCTGGGCACTCACCAGCCGCCCTAATCCCTCGCTCGGTGGCAACCACCTTGCTGCCCACTATTCGAGTCAACGACTCTTCATCCTCCTCCTCCTCCTCATCAGGTTGGAAGTCCTAATGGAAACCTGCTGTCTCTGTCCCATCTTGGGTAGATGCTAGAGATGCTATAGCAGCAGTGGGGGCCCTAAATTGAGTGGGCCCTGCATCTCCACCATCACCGCTATTATCGTCGTCGGAATCATCGTTCGGGAGCACAAGTTGCTCAACATCCGAATCACTGTCGGTGTGGCACCATTTATGCCTCCCTGGCGCCACGTAACAACATTGGCCAGATGGCCGAAAAGTCTCTTCACATGGGGCTTGACTTGCTTCCCCCTGTAGACCTTCATGCGGCCCAAGGTTGTATCATCCATAATCTCCAACGCCACAGCATCGTGGCTCTCCTTGGGCACAGAGAGCAGCTTCTCATAAATGATTATTTGGAGAAACCTAGGGTACATGCAAAAACCCTCTTTACCCTTGGCCTCCAGATTCTCTATTAGATAAGAGAATATCATGCTCGAGAAGCTAAAAGGGTGGTTCAGAACCAGTTCCACGTAGACATTTTGAATCTGGTATGAAAGATCATCAAACCCACCCCTTCGCGAAGCCAAGCACTTAAGGATGACATGTGCTAAGTACATGTACTAGGGACACAGGTGCTTATTGAGCACACCTGCATTAATATCCCCAGCGTACTTCATCCTTAAGAAGCACCCTCTCATAGTCAGCAGTGAAGTCTAGTAGGGTGATCAACATGGTCACCCAAGGAAAGTACACGTCAAATATCCTCAGCTGTGACCTCGATCGCCTGACCAAAAATACTACTACGGATGCTGTAAGGCTCGTATGTACGGTTAACCGATGCCCCCTCCCAGAAGGCCTGCTGAATAGACCTGTAGGGAGTGCATGGCATGGATATAGCCCTGTAGATCCTGGATCGCTTAAGGAATGCGATAATCCCTACAAACTCGACGCCATTCTGAGTAATGGCATCTAAATGAGCACATATGTTGTGCTTGGGGTTGATGGACCACCTATCAGCCATAGATCTGTAATACAAGACACATATACGTTAGATCACCACATATCAAAACTTAATTCTAATTAGCTTGGTTGAATTCAGTCTGGTTCAATCATGCGATTGAATCATGCGACTGTGTTCAGTCGGTTGACCTGGCAAGCGATTGGATTCAATCGGGTGACTGAGCATGCGACTGAGTTCAATCGGGTGACTAAGCCTGCGATTGGTTTAGTCGGCCGTCTGAGCTTATTCGTATTATCCATTCAGCCTATTGAGTCATTCGACCAGCTAAATCGCATGATTGGAGTTCATCCTGGTGTCCAGTCGCATGACCCACTGTTCGGTCGACTGAAATTCGAATTTGATCCAAAACTTAGAATTAGACGTCGTGTTTTGGTTCAATAGACTCGCAATCACTTTACTAATAACCTAATGACTTTTATTTCAAAATTTTACTCGGTTTAGTTAGGTTATTAGTCCATTTACAGGTTTGGTTCTGGTATGGGTCGAAATTCATAATTAGGGCACCATTCCAACATATTTCAGTGAGATAGCATCACATTGTACCTGTATAACAACTCACAATCGTCAGAATATCAAAAGAAGTCGGAAATCTTGGTCTGATGAAATTTGGGCAGAGTAACGGTAAGGTGTGCGATATTAGGGCGATTGTGGGTGATAAGTTTAATACAATCGACTATGGCCCTATTTATACAGAATCTGATTTCAATCGGGTGACTGGACCCATTCGCTCAGTTCATTCGAGCGATTGGACCTCAATCGTGCGATTGGTTCAGTCAATCACTTTCAGTCCGCCGACTGGATTTCAGTCGGGCGACTGACTCATTCGGACAGCTCCATTCGGTCGACTGGCTCAATCTGATATGCCATTCGGCTGTCTAGTGCATGAGTATGGCCATTCGTACGGTTGGTCCATACTCATGGTCCAGTCGTGCGATTGGATCATACTTATGATTTTGACTTTATGACCATTCCACACTTAAACCCTATTAACCTTTGATTAGACGTTTTAAGCACTCGATTATCTCAGACGTGATCATTTTAATTTAAAAAGCTTTTGACCACCTCAGACGTGATCCTTTTAAGCAATTTGTCATATCAGACATGACTGATTTTACCTTTGAAAACACATGTGGTCACTTCAGACGTGACCCTTTTAGGTGATTACAACCCCTATTGAATTCCATGGCGTAGTCCGATATCTAACAAACTAAATTGATTAAATTTAAACAAAATAAAAGACTTAAACTGAAATATAAAACTAAAACTTGTTTTTGAGGTTTTGTGTGAGGTGTAAATCCTAAGATAGAAATCTAATGGATTTGGTTCGGAAAAGGCAGCTTCAATTCATTTTGACCATAAATGGACCAATTCAATTTGGAATCATACAGGCAACTCAAATCATTTGAAACATGTTATCAACATCTTTTGATGCTTAATTCTTGTTTTTCATCTAGAGTCATTAGCAAGTTTAGGAAATCATACTAGTACTATTAGATCCCCACATTGATTTGGACTTGCAAGAATTGTAGCCACGATGATTGTCAGTATACTGGTCCTCTTAAATCCATACACAGACTTTTGACACAGATTGGTGATAGGTTAAGGTTTGATTATTTCAACAAGCATTTGTGGATCCCACACTTATATGGTAATCAACATTCCTCAGGAGAATTTTGAGCGGTCTCAGGGTAGTATTCTAGAAGAAACTATTTTTAGAACCTTCAAAGAGAAGCCAAGCCTCAGGTCAGTGCCACCGCACAACAGAGAGGCAGCAAACAACAATGAATTCTAGAATATATAGGTTATGCTTATCCTCAGGTCAGTGCCACCGCACAGCAGAGAGGCACATAACCTATCTTCTTGTTTGAACAAGTTTAATATTTTTGCACAGATCTCACCACAACATAGGTTATTAGTTTGATTGATTTTGCAGTTTTCATGTGCTTTTGCTCATATTTTGGTCTTACGCTCACATTTGTGGCGTTTATTCTGCTCGTCACCCCTTATTGGAATTTTATTGATTGTGTTAACCAGGGATAAGATGATAACCCACAACTTGTTGAACAACTTAGTTTAATCTTGAGATCACCAATAAGGTCTAATCATCTATTGTGTTGAATCTACCGATATATCATCTGTGGTCTAGCAACCTCTGCGTTTACTTTTTTTTGTGTTACCTTAGTAGTAGCTAGTTTTACTATCATTTTTCTTTTTATATTGCTCAGACTATACAGACTTATACTTTGAACTTCGCATCTTATTCAATTTAAATTTTAAAGTCCCAAGTGGTTTGTTCCTGTGTACTATCATTTTCCAAGGTCATTGAATCGGTATCACAGATACGATCTAGTTTCTATCAGCTAGCCTCTCTTCCTCCCTCGTTTTTTTATAATGTTACTAACTAAACCTATTCTCCCCCTAAAATTCTAAAAACCTATTCTCCCCCTAAAATTCTAAAAACCGTAACCGATTTACACTTTTTAGGATTTTAATAGGCGACGAAGTAACTGCTTAAAATTAAACAAATAAATAAAGACAATAAAAATAAAAGAAATATGGACAATACGCATCGAACTACACATGGTCATCTTCAGGAATTACATCACTTTTCTTTTTAACGCCGTTGACATCTAACAAATATAGAAAACGTGGTTTATCAAAAGCCTTTGTATAGAGGTCAGCGCGTTGAAAATCAGTATTTATTTTAATCACATCGATTAGGTTCTTTTCAAAACAATCACGTATAAAGTGATATTTTATGCCGATGTGTTTGGTCTTAGGATGTTGGACTAGATTTTTAGTTACTGCAATTGCAACAGAGTTATCAACAAAAATAGGAGTAGAAGAGAAATTCAAACCGTAGTCCCGCATTTGCTGTTGAATCCATATGATTTGTGAACAACAACTTGCAACAGCAACGTATTCGGCTTCACAGGTTGACAAAGCAATCGAGGTCTCCTTCTTACACTGCCGGGTCACTAATCTTCTCCCAGAGAATTGACATCCCGCTGATGTAGACTTGTAGTTCATCTTGCAGCCACCGTAATCCGAGTCACTATACGTTGTTAGCTCGAAGTCATCGTCATGAGGATACAACAACCCAAGTGTTGGAGTACCCTTCAGATAATGGAAGATCCTTTTGACCCCTATCAGATGGTTAACTTTTGGCTTTGCCTGATATCTTGAACATAAACATGTCGCATACATGATGTCAGGTCTTGAGGCAGTGAGGTACATGAGAGAGCCAATCATTCCTCGGTACATGGTGGCATCGACCAAATCACCATTCTCGTCAGGTGCTAGATCATGGTTTGTAGCAAGTGGAGTCCCAGTTGCGGAAGCATTGTCCATGTCAACCGACTGAGAATATCTCCTACATACTTGGTCTGATGTAGGAAGATCCCTTTTGGTGTCTGATCCACCTGTAACCCGAGAAAGAATTTCATCTCTCCCATGGCACTCATTTCAAACTCAGCCTTCATTACTGCTTCAAAATCTTTACATAGATCTTCGTTCTTTGAACTGACGATAATGTCATCTACATAAATTTGGACCAACAGTAAATCACCATCCTTTTCTTTAATGAACAATGTGCAGTCAATAACACCTCTACAAAACCCATGTTTCACAAGGTGAGTGGAGAGTTTCTCATACCAGGCTCTAGGAGCTTGATGAACCCCATATAAAGACTTGTCGAGTTTGTAAACTCTGTCCCGATGATATGGATCCTCAACTCCCTCAGGTTGACTGACGTACACAGTCTCTCGGATTTCACCATGAAGGAATGCACTCTTTACATCAAGTTGATAAACTTTAATCTTCATGTATGATGCATAGGCAAGGAAGATACGGATTGCTTCCATTCTTGCCACGGGTGCAAACACTTCATTGTATTTTATGCCCTCGGCTTCTCGAAATCCTTGAACAATAAGTCGAGCCTTCTTTCTGTTGATCACTCCTTGATCATCTTTCTTGCATTTCAAGACCCATTTGGTGCCGATGACCGTAGCACCTTTAGGTCTATCCACCAGAGTCCATACACCTAACTTCTTGAACTAAAGAAGGTCTTCTTGCATGGCACTCACCCATGCCTCATCATTCAGGGCTTCACTAACATACTTTTGCTCAAACTGAGACATAAAACAACGATATGCACCGTCGTGAAGGTATCCCTTTTCCATCATCGAGGCATAATCAGCTGAGTACAGCTGATTTCTGGTCTGAACTCCTGATCTCACATCCCTAGTGAAATTATCCAAAGGATGATAGACATTTAGGCGTGATCCAGGAGTGGTTGGAACAACTACCTCAGAATCAAGATTATGAACATTGGGTTCAGTATCTGAGGCAGTAGGAGTTTAAGGTTCCGAAGACTCAGAGGCATCAATGTCAGATGCTTGTGGACTAGCAGTAGGAGGAACCTGTTGCTCCTAGTTGTTTGGATCATTCTCCATGTCTTCATCTTTAGAGGAAGAGTCACTTCCCTCGAGTGCTCCCCCTGAGTTGGTAGAAGAATCACCTTGTAATCCAGATGATGTAGATTCCTGAGATGGTGTGTTTAGAACATCATACATCATCTTTGTTGCTAACTCATCATCAAACGTGGAGAGTGGGATGTTGAAGGACTTGAAGAATCCATCGTAGTCGAAAAAGAAGGCGGGTCCTTTTCTAGCAGGTGGTGTGGTGTATCTCTGAACATCAACGTTACACCACACTTCTACTTGACCCGTTGAGTTGTTGTAAACTCTCTTGTTCGGTATGTTTTTTTCTAGAAAGATACCTTCATCAGCCTTCTCGCTGAATTTTCCCTCCCGAGTCTTCTTTAGTAGGGTGCACGGAGCGCCAAACGGCTCGAGATACTCTAGATTAGGTTTACGTTGCTATAGTAACTCGTAACACGTCTTTCCATGGTGTTTAACTACCAGAATTGGATGGGCAGTTTCAAGTCTGCTAGCATCGTCCGTGCTGTCTCTATCAAGCTGCGATTCTTCCTTTCAGCAACGTCGTTCATCTGAGGAGTATAGGCAAAAGTGAACTGATGTACAATTCCCTTTTCCTTGCAGTAAGCCTCCATCCATTGATTCTTGAACTCGGTTCCGTTGTCTGAGAGCACTTGGCGTACCTTCAACTTGTATAGGGACTCCAGAGTAGTTACTAATTCCTTGAATGACTCAAATGTTTCTGATTTGGATTTCAGAAATATCACCTAAGAGAATCATGAGTAGTCATCAGTAACTACATAGGAGTACAAGTCGCCTGCGATGCTTCTTATACTGACTGGATCAAACAGATCCATGTGAAGAAGTTCAAGAGGAAGTTCGATGGAATGAACTTTCTTTTCCTTATGAGACTTCTTCGTCTGTTTGCCCTTCTTGCACGCAACACAGAAATCTGGAAGTTGGATGTTTTTCACGTTAACTCCTCTCACTAGATCATTCTGGATCAAGTGATTCATCTTCCGTGGATTAATGTGTCCTATTCTCCTATGCCAGGAGATGGAATCCTTCTCAGTAGCTTTTGACAAGAAGCACTGAACTTCATGATCCGTTGTGGAGGCCTTTGATAGATCCAAGACATAAAGGTCCTTATATCTTGAGGCAGACATTAAGACTTGATCCTCCGGGATGACATAGTCCTTTTCCAGGACATAGCACTTCTTGTTGTCAAATACTACCTTAAAACCTTTATCACAAATTTGAGAAACAAAAAACAAGTTATTTTGAAGTTGTTGAACATAGTTTACCTTGTCAAATTCACTTTCTGATTACCTACTTCCCCTTGAGTTGTGATGTACCCACCTTTGTTTCCAGCAAATGAAACATGACCTCCTTTTATCTGTTCGATGTTTGATAAGAGAGCCCTATTCCCTGTCATGTGCCTGGATGCTCCGCTGTCTATAATCCATTTGTTGGTTTCAGCACTATAGCGAACACCCTGCACATTCAATTTAAAACATTAGTTCATGTTAGGGACTCAATCCTTCACTGGCTTGGGTTTCCCAGAGGCATTATACATCATAAACTCAACCCATTAAGCGTTCGAGGGTGAGGGAAGCTTAGATGTCTTCTTGTTATCATTATCAAACAATGAGGTTGATTTTTCCTTCCATAAGCCAGCTTTATGTAAGGCCTGTTTGTGATAAACAGACGACTGGCTAATGTGTTAAACTTTAGGTTCACTATCCCTTTTAGGTGGTGTCATTGAGTTCCTCTTAAAAGAGCTAGGTTTTCGTTCCAGAAGTTCAACTTTCCTCCTCGGTGTCTGATAATAAGGACAGTTAGACGCAATGTGTCCATACTCTCCACAGCTAACTCTCCACAGCTATAGCATGATCTGCTTTCGACTTTACGATTTAACTGTTTTTGTGGAGATATGTGTGACACACGTGTGACCTTACTCTGTTTGGGTTTTGACTCTTCTTGTTTAGATGTTTTGTCTGGTTTAACAAAGTTAATTGCTTTAACAAATGTAACATCTTTTCCTTTTTATTATCTGGACTTTGACAAGATGCACGTGATTGGTTAACATTACAGGTCCTTTTAGGTTCAAATTTAGACTTGATTGACCCAGACTTTATATTAACCTTTTCAAATTCTTTTTTTATATTAATACAAGTCATTTTACCTTTTGCCTTTGAAGTGGCCTCCTTTTGTTTAGTACCAGATTCATTGATGTACATGTGGAATCTGGATCACTTACAAGAGGAGTAGAGACCACATGATCCTTGATTGGATTATTATTGATTGGTTTACATTTTGCGTTCATCAAGATCTCATATGGTGGTGGAACCACTTTATAACCCAATCTCCCCATTATTACGCTCTCTCACTAAGTGTTGGACTATGTGTGAAGAACTTGTCCAACTATGCAGTTTTTGCTTTAATGAATTAACTTCTACTTCTAAAACTGTCTTTTGTTTCTTAGTGTCCTCTAGGGAGTTAAGATAGAACTTAATGTCATTTTATTGGTTAAAAGCTACAACATCAGTTTCCCTAAGTTGTTTGTTCAATAGTTCTATCTTTTCTTTATAACTGTGCTCATTTTTTTAAGAATTCTGTTAGCTTCAGTGCACAGTTCCAAGTCCTTTACTAAGTTATCATTATGATCTAATAACCTAGCAAATTTTAAATCAGTGCTTTCCCTAAATTTATTACAATCAGAACAAGCATGATTATTGAAAAGTTGGTCAGTAGTACTTACCTGAGAGGGTTCTGATGAATCAGCCATCAATGCAGAGTCTAGTGTTTCTAGTGCTGGTGATTCTGACGTTGTTGCATTTTCCCTTTTTCAGGCAGGTAATTGACCACTGGTGCAGTCTCTTCTGTGTTTGACATCGCGAGTTCGACTGCAATATCTCCTTCACTAGCAGCATCATCTAGATCCTCCACACTAGCGATATTGGATTCTCCCTGGAGACAAACCGAAAGCTCCAGTCCTGTCCTTCATCATCATGAGCAGTCAAGGCTTTAGGATCCTTGCTTGATGAAGTAGGACTTCTAGTGGGTTTATCCAGATGATTGAAGGAAGTGAAAGGATTCCTGTTTCCAGTCTTCTTTGGCTTCACACACTCCCGTTTGAATGCCTTTTCTCATTGCAGTTGAAACAAGTCCCCTTGGTCTCATCAAACCCAAAGGTAGTGTCCTTAGTTGCAACCAAGTTCTGTCTGGTTTTCTTGACAAACTTCTTAGCTCGCCGGACAGCACTCGCTAAGGCCCACATTATGTCCAACCTTTCCAGCTCTGTCTCGTCAACCTGCTCATAGTCCTCATCTGCCAGATGGCAGTTCCCAATTTAACCAGCAATTAGTCCATCATAGGAGTGGACTATCGCAGCTAAGAGATCCATGTGTTCTTTAGTTACCTCAACTGTCACATTACCAAAATTCTCGGTCTTTAGTTTTGCTGCATTGGCTTCAGGTACAATGTATTGGGTACCAGACGACCCTGACGTTTTTCACCCTGAAGTAGAGGCTTGAGAAGGACCAGATGAGCTTGATACAAAAGCTGTCTGAAGAGGTGCTTTAGATGTTTTGGCTTGTTGAGTCGCGTTGTACAGGGATGGGTTCTGATCACAGGAAGACTTTTGTTCTCTATACTTCATTCTTAGCTCTTCCTTTCTCAGTTTCAGAATGAAGTCATTGATATCTAACTTCGTTAGCATATCATTCTGTTTGAGGTTGGAGACAAATGAAACCCATTTCTCCGGCAACCCATCTGCAAAGTTAGACACTTTGTACTCCATTGACGTCGTTACTCCATGAGTGTGCATCTAAGTGGTAGAACCTATTGATAACATCATCATCGAGGAGAAGTTGTTAAACTCCTTCTTTAAAGCCTTAGCCTTTATGGCCTTCAATGATGTGTTTCCGTCATACCTTTTCTCCAATGCATCCTATAGTTTCTTTGCTTGCATATACTCCGAGAATTGATGGAAAATATCCTCCGGAATTGACTGTATAAGCAAAGCATAAAGTTTCTTTTCAGCATTGTATTTGACCTTCTGTCCATCAGTCATGCCACCAAGTGTGAGTTTGACATGACCTGATGAACCTCTTCCACCACAGCCTCCTTCACCGAGGCCCTCAAGTTAGCACTTTCATCCCTAGCCTCCGGATAAGGGGTCTCAGGCTCTTCATGAGCCACCTCTTCAGCTCGAGGCCTTCCTCTCGTGACCCGTGGTCCAGCACCACGTCCACCATGTCCTCCATCACGTGAAGCCCTGGACGATCTTCCACCAGCCATCCTCAAACACACTATAAGATTCAAACACTAACACGGTCATTCAAGGTAATACCTTAGTTTATGTCAAGTATAGTAAGTCCCTAATTACAGTGGCCAGTTGTGATTAGCCACTTACTTTACTCTTCATACCCCAAGTATTTTCTATCCTGACTACATCAGTATCTAAATCTACTAAAGGCACACAGATCAAATAACATGCCCACATAAAGCTAGTTAACATTAAGAAAATACTTGATGGCACGTAGCTACTTGGACTGGCATCCCTTTCCTTTATCCCATTCTCAATTTAGGTTTGGGTTTCTTTTGAAAATTTAACCCGTTTCACTTAAACTTTGGCTCTGATACCAACTTGTAATTCCCCGTTACGGGGAAGCTCACAGCTAGTCGATCATTGCACATATATACATATACTTTATATTTACCATTACTAAAACATTGCAGTGGAAACACATTGAAACCATTCATATCGTTATAATTGCTTTTGCAAAAATAATACATCGTTGACAGATTACAAAATATAACTCGTTACATTACATCATAAAAACATTATCGTTATACAAAATGGATGTCATCCAAAATAAGCCAAGTAGGCGCCCGTGCCATCTTCAACAATCAAGTACCTGCCAACTGAAAACACGTAAAAGTCAGCATTGCTTAGTGAGATCTAGTTTTAAAATCAGATATACTTTACTTTTGTTTAAAACCATTCTTTACTTTTCATATGCGTTCATACATCATACGTATAAATATAATATCATTATTATCTTTCATCAACATTCATTATCTTCATTCATTCATCATCGTATGTTACTCATTATCATTCATTCATTTCTTATCCTCATACGTTCGTTATTAACTTTTGATGACATGTACTATACCACGAACATTGTGCACGAAGCTGACCACTAGGCCTAGGGCAAGTACATTCATCATTATCATTCTCTTCTTATTCCGGACCTATGCCATGTGCTATACCCTGAACATTATGCACGAAGCTGGTTACTAGGCCCGAGGTCTATCACTAGACCTCGAACATTATGCACGAAGCTGACTCCAGTACCTAGGGCAAGCGGCAATTGTCCCATACATATGGTCAATCACAAGGATTGGACCCTAGTGTGCATCCTTCCGGGGTATCTAACCCGCACACAGTTGAGCTAACACCCTTCATTGGGTGTGAACCTCAATACATTTGCTTGCAAGGCTTTACATTTCTTTTTCATTCATTACTGCCAGCATTCTTCCATTCATTACGCTCCTCTGTTTATTATCTTCCACTTTATGTTACATAATACTTTTCATTTATATTCATAACCATACCATGTAAAGCAACAAAAAATAAACATTCGTAACGAGGAATATAACATAAACATACATAACCGTGCATAACATCATCATACATATCACATACAACATCAAAATGTCAACTTACATTACCCCTGGGAACATCCCTAGTCAAAGCCTACACTTTACATTTTCCCTAAAATTTAGGAAAATATTCTAAGTCTTAGGCGCATAGGAAAGTTATAGGCGCATGGGCACTATGCAGGCGCATGGGAAATCTAGGCGTGTGGGACACTTAGCCAAATTCAGCCTTTTTCAGGCGCATGGCTACTATTTGGGCGCATGAGCTTTTGGCGCATGGGACCACACTTAGGCAGTTTCTAACCGTTGGGCGTTGGGCCATTTTCAGTCGCAAGGGCAACCAACACTCACAATATCATCCTAGTCTATCCCAATAATCATACCAACATGTTCTAAGCTTATTCTTACATTCTAAGCAACAAAATATGAACATGGCATCATCATAACATCATAAATCACCCAAAATCATACCCCACCCGCATTCATACACACATAACATCATCAATTCTTTCAAAGTTCTGGAGTAGTGACCTATTGCCTGTCATGTGCCTAGAACAACCACTATCAATGATCCAGACATTCTTGTTTGTCTTCAGTTGTTCCTGCATAAAGAAAATGATTAGTTACATTTGGAAACCCAAGCCTTATTGGTCTTGGGCTCATCAAAAGAAGTTGAAGGTAATGTAACAGTAATAGATCCTATAGTTATGCTTTGAGGATCTTTTGTTGTTGTTGATGGAGAACTTTCAGTCACTTGGTCTTTCTTTGACTTCCACACCACCTTTAAAAGTTTGGACTTGACTTTCAATATTTCGGAAGCTTTTGAGATTTTGGAAGTTTTGATGACGGGACCTTCGAAAGATCCTGCAAACACTGCAGTAGACTTCAGTGCTTCGGAAGTATTCCTTTCTTCCGAGACCAAATTCTCTTCTGAAGGCAATTTTTCACTTGCCTTCTTCTTCATTTTGGAGCTTCCGAAGGAAACAAATTTTCCTTCCGAAGCTTAAATCTTCTTGGAGCTCTTAGAAGCCTCTTTCTTTGTCACATGAAGAGTAACTCTTGGATTGTGTTAGGACCGTGTACGTAAAGAGTACTAACAGATAATGCGTGAAACAAGATCAAATAGTACGGAATCCTATTTGATTGGCGATCCAATCAGTGAGAACGCAGTTCAGATCAATCTAATGATTAAAGAAATGTTAAGAACGATTAGAACAAGATCAGCTGCGAACTATGAAGTTGGAACAGGTTCTCTAGAGTCTCTGGATGGCTAGGGTACGAATATGAGTCGAAATTCTTGAAGTGTCCTGTTTTTCCACGAATTAGGTGGTATTTATAGGTTACGGTTTGTCAATCGTACGACCGAACCATTAGCATAGTTCAGTCGTGCGACTAAATCATACGATTGATCCATATGCACGACTGAAGGTTCAGTCGTGCGGCTCAGCCAATCTTATGTATCAATCGTGTGACTGATCCAGTCTCCTGGTTCAGTCTTGCGACTGGTCCATTAGCATGAAGTATTCATGCGTATGGTCCATTAGCGTGGTCGATTCGCATGAAGACTTCATACGAATAAGTTTGAACACATTTCTCAATCATTATTGACTAAGAACTATGTACATAATCTCAAACCTATATAGTTAGTTCAATATGCTTTATTACAATAAACAATGAAACATTAAACATTATAAGCATCAATCACATATTGTTTTTATTCAACTCATTCATTAAATAATATGTAAGACATTACAAACATTTTAGATTAAGATCCTAAACTAGGTACATATGTATCAACAAACTCCCCCTTGGAATTAGTTTACATTAGTGTCTGACATTCTTCATTAGCTCCTCAAATCTGTTGTACTTCTCCTCTCTAGTAACTCCTGCATGTATCTCAAATGCAAAAAAGAGTCGTATAACGTTCTGGGAACTGGAGAGCTTGTACTATATCTTGCGCATCATAGATAGTGGCCACTTGTATAATGTATAGACATCGTCTGCAGACAAGTTGGTTAGCCACATAGGGTCGAACACCCGGATAGTTTCCATTTTGCTCTCTCTTTGTAGAACTATGACCGCTTCACCTGTTCTCCAATCATAATACCACCATTTCAAGTGTGGTGTGAAGTCCTGTGGCATTTCCCGTAAGGGAATCTTGGACATTGTGCGCGGAGGACTCCACTTCAGCACCACTTTAGGCTTTCCAAAAATGGGATCCACTTCAGACCTTCGGATGTACCTCTTTGGTTGTTGAGACCTGAAGTTAACCCATCTGTTGTGGTATTCCTTCTTTAGGTTAGCCTCAAACCAGCTTGACATTTTTCTAGGATCAGCATATAACAAGTTTAAGCGTGCCAGCTAGTTGAGCTCAAAACCAGGGAGAGTCTTTAGATCATGTGGGAATTTGAAGTACTCTATTCCCTTCTCCCTCTTAACTGCATTAACGTTAAGATCCTTAAAATACGCCCACATAATAATCTTGCCCGACACCTTTAGATGTTTCTTGACCTTGTAGAGCTTGGTGTAGGCATTTGGCTTTTGAACAGTGCGTTGGGCTCGTATCTCAGCAAAACAAGCCGCCCATTCAGCTTTCTTTATATCAACATCAGCGTCCGAGGCTTGGGCTTGGCTTTCATTCTTTTCTGTTTTTTTTTCCATCTCATCCAGTTTATCGAATGTAGCACTACCGAGAGTGTCACCCAAGTTGGGGATCACATTGCCCTCTCGGTTAGTGTACTCTGGATAGTGCTCAGCTGCAACATCTTCAATCTCTATTTCATCTACATTGTTTAGCTCATCGTCACTTGTCACATCAAAAGTAGGAGCATCTTTGACCAGCTCATCTGGATTTAGCCTGAACATCTCCGCAAGTTGCTCATCAGTCAGGTCGTGTATGATTTCTCCTTCTTCGAGAGTGTAGCTCACCGACCTTCTGACAATCCCTTACAAATCAAGAATCATTGTGAATTGAGACTTGATTTGCTGAAGGGGAGCAATATCATATTCATCTTGCTGAGATGTTTGATCTGCTTGATTTAAACATGTAACACATCAACCATTAGTAATTAATCAAGACATTTAAACATTAGATAAATATATATAAACATTATACAAAGCTGTAATATAAGATTCAAGTACAAAAGTTTTCAAACATATAAACATCTAGTCGTTACTTTTGTCTTTATCAGTCAACTCCAACAGCAGGGACTGAGGATGATGCTCATTGGTCTTATGATCTCTTTGTCCTTCTTTCTTGACCTTGAGCTGAGGCTGACGCAGCTGCATCACCTTCTTCTTCATCATCTCCTCTCTTCTTTCCCCTTGACTCTTCATCATCACTGTCATCTTCGTCATCAGACTCATCATCTTCACCACCACCATCATCATCATCATCATCATTATTATCATCATCATCATCATCACCATCATCACCATCATCACCATCACCTTCTCTGATCTTCAGAGGCTCATCTTTTGATCCTTTAAGTCTAAGCATGATCTTCTTGTTCTTTGCCTCCAACTTCTCAATCCTCTTAACTCATTGATCATTCTGCTCCTGGAGTTGGGAAATCTGCTATGCTTGAGCGGCATTGAGCTCCACAAGCTGACTTAGCTATGTTGCTCTTTGCTTATCAGCAGCTAACAGCTTTAGCACCATAGGTTTAGTGCTGCTAGCTGTTCATCTACCCCAATGAAGGGTAAAGTGGGTCCTGTGGTGAAGGTAGTGTGGTTTGATGGACCTGCTTGGTGGCTGGTGGTGGTAGTGGTAGATGTGGTGAATATGGGTGGTGGATAGGGGTGGATGGTGAATGGGTGGCTGTAGTAGTGGTGGTTGGGAGTGTGGTAGTAATGGTAGGGTGTAACACCCGGTTATTTATTTATTTTGAAGCCGACGAAGGAAGAAAAAGAAATAAAGTCCAAAGTCGAGGGACCAAACTCGCCAACGAGAAAAATTTGGGTGAGTGGGGGTATTTAAAGGGAGAGGGCAACCCTTACCCTCTCCCCACACCCATAAATCAGCCAAAGGAGAGAAAGAAGAGAGAAAAAGGGAGAAAAGTTGGTTCGAGTTGGTTCAAGAGAGCAAATCATTGAGAAGCGGGTCAAATCGAAGCTCTTCTCGTCGTGGTCGTTTGTGTGAGTTCTAGGACCCCTATTTTACACATTTTTTGAATGATTTGGGGCTAGAACACATCTGAAAATCGGGTTTTGTGTGTGTGTGTGTTGACCCATTTGTGTATGTGTGGGTATGTGTATGATTCGTTTGGAGCTTGCTTTTGAACTTGTGTGTGCTTGAATGGTGTTGGGGTATGCATTCCTAAGGTTTAGGATGGTCGATTTGGGCTTAGAATGGGTTTAGATGAGCTTGTAGTCGAAAATGGCAGATTGGATTCGGGATGAACTGCATTCTGCACCAGCTAGGGCTATGCGACCGAATGGAGGCCATACGATCGATATAGGTGCGATTGAGGTTCATTTGCACGATTGAGGGTTCAGTCGCACGACTGAGGGTTCATTCGCACAACTGAGAGCCAGTCGCATAAATGCTCATCCGCATTAGTTCCATCTTCATTAAGTCCATTCGCATGGGATTCATCCGCATTGAGTCCATTCACATTAGTTTCATTCGCACGATTGGGTGTTCATTCGCATAGGTGTTCATCCGCATTGGTTCAATCGTATGATGTTCAGTTGCCTGAAGGCCATGCGACTGAAAGGTGCCCATACCCCCAAGTAGGGCTTGTGAACCCGAGGAAGGTGTAGTTTAATTACTTATTTTCGGGGGAAAGTGCAAATGTAAGTTTTGACGTGTAAGTTCCCGTAAGTGCATGTAAGATGACTGTTGAGGCCTTAGAGAGTATGTTGGGCATGTGATGATGTTGCATGATTATGCATGATTTATGTATGATGTTGCCCTGTATGATGTTGATGACTGTGTATGTTATGTTCCTTGCTATGATGTATGTTTATCTTTCCTGTGGCTTTACGTGTTATGTTAATGAATGAAATGAAAGTAGTATGTAACGTAAAGCGAAAGATAATGAAAGAGGAACAAGAATTAAGAATGCATGCATTAATGAATGATGAAAGTAAAGAAAGTGTTACAAGCCTTGTATGTCGGGACACGCTATTAAAAAGTGTTAGCCCAATGGTGTGCGGGTTCGCTACCCCGGGAGGATGCACATCGGGGTCCTCCTTTGTGATTGACCATTTGTATAGCCCCATTGCTGCATACCCTAGGTACTGCGACCAGAGGTGCGGTGCACAGTTATAGCTGGTCTATGATAGGCCTAGGTCCAGTACCAGGAATAGCTGGGTATTACATATAGCAGTGGTACGCCTAAACTATACCCTAGGTACTGTGACCAGAGGTGCGATGCACCGTTATAGCTGGTCTATGATAGACCTAGGTCCAGTATTAGGAATAGCTGGGTAAAGTTTATGGTTGAGGGAAAGGAAAGAGGTAATGATGAAAGAGTGAAGAATGAAAGCATGAAAGATTAAAAAAGATAATAATGATATTATCTATGTGTACGTATGATGTATGATCACATGAAAGTAAAGTATGGTTTTAACGAAAGAAAAGTATGTTTTGTAATAAAACTAGAACTCACTCAGCAACGCTGACTTTGATGTGTTTCCAGTTGGCAGGTAATGATTACTGAGGATGGCACGAGGTGGCTACTCAGCTCTTTTGGGATGGCATCCATTATATAATGCTTTTGTGATGTAATGCAACAATGTATTTTGTAACTGATTAATGATGTATTACTTTGCAAAAGTTTTTATAATGTAATGAGATGTCATTTTTTGAATGTTTTTGCTGCAATATTTATGTAAGAGAACTAAAAATGTACAATTATGTGCAATGATTTACCAGCTGTAAACGTCCCGGGGATGGGGCTTTACATAGGGGGTGTGGTAGTGGTGGTGGTAGTTGTGGTGGATGCGGTAGATGTGGTGGTGGTTGTGGCAGTAGTGGTGGTTGTGGAAGTGGTTGTGGATAGCATCAAAGTAAATCTAGGCCTCTTACCCTTTTTGCCATAAGGGTGAGCCATCCTCTTCTTCCTGGAGCCCTTAGAGATAGAGGCTCCCCTTTGGCTGCTGGGCTGGTCCGAGGTGTAATATGGACCAGTGTCAGCAGTTACAGCATCCCCGGACTCACCCTGGCGTCCACCAACCGCCCTGAGCACTCTCTCAGTGGCTACGACCCGGCTTCCCACCATCTGTACCAATGGCTCCTCGTCCGACTCCTCCTTCTCATCCAGCTGGAAGTCGGGGTGGAATGGAGCCGGCTCGGATCCACCCAGACACTCACCTCCTTGACCATCCCCGTGGTCATCATCGTTAGAGTCATCGGAGAGTAGAGCAATAGGCTCAGAATCTAAGTCATTGTCGTCGTGACGCCACTTCCTCCTAGCTGGCGCCACATAATCCTCCTGGGCCAAATGCCCAAACAGTCTCCTTACCGAGGGCTTCACCTGCTTGCCCCGGTATACCTTCATCCTCCCGAGGGTGGTGTCTTCCATGACCTCAAGTGTAACTGCATCCTCACTCTCCTTGGGCAGCGAGGGCAGCTTCTGGTCAATAATCATCTGAATGAAACGCGGGTACATACAAAAGCCCTCCTTTCCCTGGGCTTCTATGTTCTCTACCCAGTAAGTGAAGATCATCCGTGAGAAGCTGAATGGATGATTCAGTACCAGAGCCACATAAGCGTTCAGGATCTGATCAGACATCTCATCAAAGCCTCCCTTCCTCGAGGCTATGCACTTGAGCAGCACATGGGCTAAGTACTTGAACTGGGGGCACAGGTTGCTCTTGTTGAGCACACCTGCAATAAAGTCCCCAGCGTACTTGGCCCTGAGAAAACAACCTCGAACCATCAATGGATGCAGCCTGGTTGGGCAATCCCCATATTCTCCCAACTCTAAATCTCCTCAGATCTTCCTCGCTGATCTCAATCTCCTCACCAAATATGGAACTCCGAATATGATGCGGTTCAGCAGACCTGTCTACTACAGCGCTTTCCCATAAAGCCTGCTGAATCGATCGATATGGTGTGCACGGGGTAGATATGGTCTTGAAGATCCTCGATCTTTGTTGGAAGGCAATAATCCCAGCGAAATCAAAAGCATTCCGGGAGGTGACGTCAAGATGCGCACAGATGTTATGCTTTGTGCACATAGTCCATCTACTCGCCATGTTTCTGTTACATAAGATAAATAAACTTGTTAGAGTTATGTAAGTGAATGACATTTGAATTTTATGGACTTGAATCATTTGGTTCTTTCGTGCGAATGGACAGTGCGACTGAGTCTTAGTCGTGCGAATGAGCTCAGTCGTGCGAATGAGCCTGCGACTTAGCTGAGTCGTATGCTGTTCTATGCGGTCAAACCTGTCGTGCGACTGAATTCATACGCATGGTTCATTCGTGTGATTGAGTCATTCGCCCATTTCAATCGTGCGATTGATTTTCATCAGTGTGTCCATTCGCATGTCTCTGTACGGCACTATAGAATTGGTTCTTGGTCTATACTTGATGTTAAACGTTTAGGTTAGACTCATTGGACTCACAATCAATCAAAATAACACTTAGTACTAAATAAATCGACGATTAAGTCCCTATTAGTGGTATATTTTGAAGGTTTTGTCTCGGTTTAGTTTTCACCCAAATAGGTCAATTAGGGCTTGATTAAACTGAGCATTTAGGTCGTTTTTCATCTCGCATGACCTGTAGAAACAGATCGTAATCGTTAGTGTCACAAACAGGAAGCTAAATCACGGATACGTAATTTGGGCAGAGTAACCTTTCTTTCGTGTGATTAGGTGCGGTATACGAAGCTAAATCTGGGACCGACTCCCCTCTATTTATACTAGGTTTTCCTTCAGTCGTGCGACTGAACCTATTCACACGTTACATCGTGCGACTGGGGTTCAGTCGTGCGACTGGCTCAGTCGGACACGTTCAGTCGTGCGGCTGAGTCATTCGGTCACCTCCATTCGTGCGATTCGTTCATTCTGGTGATCCAATCGTATGGATTGACCCATGCTTATGGACCAATCATACGTCTGGTCCATACATGTGGTTCAGTCGTGCGGTTGGGGTCATACGTATGATCCAATTTTGCGACTGGTCCATACTTATGGTCCAGTCATGCGAATGGCTCATACTTATGAGTCTGACCTTATGACCTTTCAAACACTTAGCCTTTTTAACTATAGATAAAACGTTATGATCGATGTTCATCTCAAACATGATCCTTTTAACATTTTAAAACTGTGATCACCTCAGACGTGATCCTTTTAACATAAAAAAACCGATTGGTCACCTCAGACGTGACCTCTTATAAGTGAGTGTTTCGTAGATTGAATTCTGATGCATAGTTCGACTTTTACCTACTAAATGACTAAAAATTAATAAATAAAACAACTAGAAAATTTAAAAACAAAATTAAGACATATTTTTGTATTTTTGATTTGAGATGGATTTTAAACCTATTAGAGTAGTTCTAATCGATTTTACTTCCTGGACAGCACAACTTCAATTCTAGTTTATAAATTCTGGTACGATTCATTTTGGAATCATACAGGTATATCAGAATCACTTGGGACATTTTCATAAACAATCTTGATGCTAGATCCTTGTTTTCACTGATAGTCAATAGCAATGTTAGGAGATCTTACTAGAGCTACAAGATGCACACAATGATTTTGACTTTCGAGAACTGCAGCTCATGATGATTGTCAGTATACTTGTCCTCTTAAATCCATACACAAATTTTTGACGCACATTGGTGATGATTTAAGGTTTAATTATTTCAACAAGCATTTGTGGATCCCACGCTTATATGGTAATCAACGTTCCTCAGGAGAATTTTGAGCGGTCTATGGGTATATTTCAAGAAGAGACTATTTAAGAGCTTTCAAAGAGATGCCAAGCCTCAAGTCAGTGCCATCGCATAGCAGAGAAGCGCAAACAACAATGAATTCTAGATTATTTAGGTTATGCTTATCCTCAGGTCAGTGCCACCGCACAGCAGAGAGGCACACAAACTATCTTCTTGTTAGTGCATATATTTTCTTTTAGCACATATCG
Source organism: Flaveria trinervia (assembly GCA_025506515.1). NCBI lineage: Eukaryota > Viridiplantae > Streptophyta > Magnoliopsida > Asterales > Asteraceae > Flaveria > Flaveria trinervia. The sequence continues at coordinate 19,822,533 of CM046457.1, forward strand.
CACCAACAACATAAGTTATTAGCTTGATTGCATTTTGCATTTTTCATGTGCTTTGCTCATGTTTTATGGTTGTCCGCACACATTTGTGGCTTTTATCTTGCTCTTCACCCAATATTGGAACAACGTTGATTGTGTTAACCAGGGATAAGATGGGAACCCACAGCAGGTTGAACAACTTAGTTTTGTAATTGAAACCACCAATGAGGTCTACTTGTCTATTGTGTTGAATCTACTAAAACATTATATAATGAACTAGCAGCCTCTAGGTCTACTTTGTCTATGTTACCTTGGTAGCCTACTAGTTTTACTATCATTTTTTCTTTTTATTTTGCTTAAACTTTTCAGACTTAAACTTTGAATTTTACATCTTAATCGGTTAAACTTTTTGAAGTCCCAAATAATATGTTCCCTGTGTACTATCATTTTTCAAATACGTTGAATCAGTATCACAGATTTGATTTTTGTTTCCTTTTAGATAAGTTATCCACCTCCTTGTTTTTTAAGTAATTAAATAAACGACTAATTTAATACTAATCTAACCTATTCTCCCCCTAAAATTCTAAAACCGAAATTATTTTTGAGTTTTTGGATTTTATAGAAATAGAAAAATAAAATAGAAAAATAAAAGAAAATAAAAATAAAAAGTTGTCGGACTAAGCATTTTCATCCTCTGTGATTTCACGTCATTAACCACTAATAGATATAAAAATCTCAGTTTATCAAATGCTTTTGTGTAGTGGTCGGCGCGTTGAAAATCCGTATTTATTTTAACGACATCAATTAAATGCTTTTCAAAACAATCACGTATAAAGTGATACTTAATGCCAATGTGTTTAGTTTTAGGATGTTGGACAGGATTTTTTGTTATGGCTATAACAGCAGAATTATCAACATAGATAGAGTGTTAGAGAATTGCAAACCGTAGTCCCGCATTTGCTGTTGAATCCAAATTATCTGCGAACAGCAACTTGCAGCAGCAACATATTCAGCTTCACAAGTTGACAGAGCAACCGATGTCTGCTTCTTACACTGCCAGGTGACTAATATTCTCCCAAAAAATTGACATCCTGCAAACGTTGACTTGTAGTTCATTTTGCAACCGCTATAATCCAAGTCAGTATACGCTGTAAGCTCAAAATCATCGTCATGAGGATACCACAACCCGAGTGTTGGAGTACCCTTCAGATAACGGAAAATCGTTAAACTCCTATGAGATGGTTGACTTTTGGTTTCGCCTGATATCTGGAGCAGAGACACATTGCGTACATGATATCAGGTCGTGAGACTGTGAGGTACATAAGGGATCCGATCATTCCACGGTACATGGTGGCATCCACCATATCACCATTTTCGTCGGGTGCCACGTCGTGGTTTGTAGCAAGTGGAGTCATAGGTGCCGAAGCATTCTCCATATCGAACCAACTGAGGATATCGCCTACATACTTGGTCTGATGTAGAAATATTCCCTTTGGTGTCTGATCCTCCTATAACTTGAGAAAGAACTTCATCTCTCCCATGGCACTCATCTCAAATTCAGCTTTCATTACTGCTTCAAATTCTTTACATAATTCTTCGTTTTTGGAACCGAAGATTTTGTCATCAACATAAATTTGTACTAGCAGTAAGTCACCATCTTTTTCTTTAATGAATAATGTACAATCAATCACTCCTCTGCGAAAGCCGTGTTTCACAAGATGAGTCGAGAGCTTCTCATACCATGCTCTTGGGGCTTAATGAAGCCCGTAAAGAGCCTTATCCAGCTTGTAAACTCTGTCCCGATGATAAGGATCCTCAAATCCTTTGGGTTGACTGACATACACTGTCTCCCGGATTTCACCATGAAGGAATGCATTCTTCACATCTTGTTGAGAAACTTTAATCTTCATATAAGATGCATAGGTAAGGAAGATATGGATTGCTTCCATTCTTGCCACAGGTGCAAACACTTCATTGTAATCAATGCCTTCGACTTGTTGAAATCCTTGAACTACAAGTCGAGTTTTGTTTCTGATTATGACCCCTTGGTCATCTTTTTTGCATTTCAATACCCATTTAGTGCCGATGACCTTAGCACCTTTTGGTCTATCCACCAGTGTCCATACTCCTAACTTCATACTCCTAACTTCTTGAATTGAAGTTCTTCTTGCATGGCACTCACGCATGCCTCATCGTTAAAGGCTTCACTTACATATTTTGGCTCAAATTGAGACACAAAACATCGATAAGCACCGTCATGAAGATAGCATTTTTCCATGACTGAGGCATAATCAGCTGAGTATAGCTGATTTCTTGTCTGTACGCCCGATTGTACATCCCCTATGACGTTTTCTAGAGGATGATATACATTAAGTTGAAATCCGGGAGTGGTGGGAATGACTACTTCCTGATCCAGATTTTGAATTCCTGGTTCAGTATCTGTAGTCATGGAGTGCAAGGTTCGAAAGTATCAAAGGCATCAATATTTGATGCTTATGTACTTTCAGTAGCAAGAACCTGTTCCTCCTGATCCACCTGAACATTCTCCACTTCTTCATCGTCAGAGGATGAGTCACTTACCTCCAGTGCTCCCCCTGGATGACTAGAAGACTCACCTTGTGAACATGATGTTGTCAAGTCTAGTGACGGTGTGTTTAAGACATTGTACATCATTTTGGTCGATAACTCATCATCAGGAGTGGAGAGAAGGATGTTTAAGGACTTAAAGAATCCATCATAATCGAAGAAGAATGCGGGTCCTTTTCTAGCAGGGGGGTGGTGTATCTCTGAACGTCAACGTTGCACCACACTCTACTTGACCTGTTGAGTTGTAGTAAACTTTCTTATTCAGTATGTTGTATCCTAGAAAAATTCCTTCTTCAGCCTTTTCACTGAACTTCCCTGACTGATTTTTCTTCAGCAGCGTACATGGTGCGCCAAATGGTTCAAGGTAATCTAGATTAGGTTTACGTCGTTGGAGCAACCCGTAACACGTTTTACCATGACGTTTGACCACCAGAACTCGATTTAAGGTGTAACATGCATTGGCAACTGCCTTATTCCAAAATTGGATGGGCAGTTTCGAGTCTGCTAGCATCATTCGTGTTGTCTCTATCAAGCTCAAGTTCTTCCGTTCAACAACTCCGTTCATTTGTGGAGTGTAGGCAGATGTGAACTGATGTACAATTCCTTTCTCTTTGCAAAATGCCTCCATCCACTGGTTCTTGAATTATGTGTTGTTGTCTGAGCGAATCTGTCGCACTTTCAGCTTGTAGAGAGATTCCAATGTAGTCACCAGCTGCTTGAACGATTCAAATGTCTCTGATTTAGATTTCAGAAACATTACCCAAGAGAATCTTGAGTAGTCATCAGTGACTACATAACAGTACAATCACTAGTGATGCTCTTAGTGCTGATAGGACCAAACTGATCCATGAGTAGAAGTTCGAGAGGCAGGTCAATGGAATGTACTTTCTTTGCCTTGTGAGACTTCTTGGTCTGTTTACCTTTCTTACACGCTACACAAAAATCCAGAAGTTAAAAATTCTTGACATTTACTCCATTCACTAAATCATTCTGGATCACATGATTCATCTTTCGTGGATTTATGTGTCCCATTCTCCTATGCCAGGAGATCAAGTCCCTCTCAGTTGCCTTTGACAAGAAGCATTGAACTTGATGATCGGTTGTGGCGACCTTTGATAGATCCAAGACACATAAGTCATTATATCTTAAAGCTGACATTAGAATTTGGTCCTCCGGGATACTGTAATCCTTCTTCAACACATAGCACTTTTTGTTGTCAAAAACAACCTTGAATCCCTTGTCACATATCCGGGATACTGAAAGCAAGTTATTCTGTAATTGCTAAACATAGTTGATCTTATCAAACTTGACTTTCTGGTTTCCCACTTCGCCTTGACCACTTATGTATCCTCCTTTATTTCCAACAAATGAGACATGTCCCCCTTTAATTTGTTTGATATTTGAAAGAAGAGACAGGTTCCTGCTCATGTGCCTAGACGCCCCACTATCAACAATCTAGGTGTTTGTGATAGCACTATAACGGACACCCTGCACATTAAGAGGAAATTATTAGTTTAGGTTTGGGACCCAAGCCTTAACTGGCTTGGGTGACCCAGAGGAATCACACATCATGAACTCAACGCACTATCCATTTGAGGGTGAGGACATATCATTCTTCTTCTTGTTCTCATTATCAAACACTGGACTTGACTTTCTTTCCATAAGCCAGTTTTGTGTAGGGTCTATTTGTGATAAACAGACGACTGGCTTATGGTTTGAACTTTAGGTTCATTACTTCTTTTTGGTGGAGTAATAGAACTCCTTTTCGAAGAAATTTTTTGAGAATCATAAAGTTCAATTTTCTTTTTGGTGTCTGATAGTAAGGAAAATTAGAAGCAATGTGTCCTCTATTTCCATAATTGTAGCATGATCTACCTTCTACATGTTGTGAAAATTGTCTCTGTGGGGAAGTGTGTGATACAAGTGTGACTTTAGTCTGGTTGGATATGGACACTTCTTGTTTAGATGTTTTAATTTTTTTAACAAAATTCATTGTTTGAACGTTTTTAACATCTTTATCTTTCGTTTATTTGGACTGTGACGTGGAGCACGTGATTGATTAGCTGATTTGGTCATTTTGGGTTTAGAAATAGATATGTTTGAACCTGACTTTATACTAACCTTTTCAAATTGTTCATGGGTATCTTACCTTTAGATTTCAAAGTAGTCTCCTTCTGTTTAGTGATAGTTTCCACTAGTTTACCCGTGGAATCCGGATCACTAGCTAGAGGAGTGGACACCACATGATCCTTGATTGGATTGTTATTTACTGGTCAACATTTAGCATTTAACAAGATCTCATGTGGTGGTAGAACCACTTTGTAACCCAACCCCTCCCCATTGTTTCGTTCTTTCACTAAGTGTTGAACTATGTGAGAAGAACTCGTCCAACTGTGGAGTTTTTGTTTTAATGAGTTGACTTCGACTTCTAAAACTGCCTTCTCTTTCTTAGTTTCTTCTAGGGAGTTTATGTAGAACTTTATGTCATTGGCTTGATTAAAAGCAACAACCTCGGTTTCCTTTAGTTGTTTATTTAAAAGTTCTATTTTCTCTTTATAACTGTGCTTATTTTGTTTTAAAATTCGATTAGCTTCTGTGCATAGTTGTAAGGCATTTATTAAGCTATAATTGTGGTATAATAACTTAGCAAATTTTAAATCTATGCTTTCTCTAAATTTATTACATTCATTACAAGCATGACTTTCAAATAGTTGGTCTTTGGTACTTACCTGTGCAGACTCGGTTGAATACGCCATCGTAGCAGAGTTTGACTGTTTGGGTGCTGGTGATTCTGAACATGTCGTTCTGAGTTCTTCTTCAATCAGTTGATCGACCACATTCGCAATATCTTCATTATCTAACATCACTAGTTCAACTGCGATTTCACCTTCACTTGCAGAGTCATCATCCAAACCCTCGACATTGGCAATGTTCGATTCACCCGGAGACACAAAACTGAATGTCCAATCTTGTCCTTCGTCACCTTGAGCAGTTAAGGCCTTTGTCTCTTTGTTTGACGAAGTAGTTCCACTAGTGGATTTCTCTTGACGGTTGAAGGATGAGATGGATTCCCGTTACCTGTCTTCTTGGGCTTTACACATTCACGTTTGAAATGCCCCTTTTCTCCATAGTTAAAGCAGGTAACTTTGGTTTTGTCGAAACCAAAGGTAGCGTCTTTTGTGGCTATCAACAACTGTCCAGTCTTCTTTACAAACTTTTTCGCTCTTCGGACAGCACTCGCCAAAGCCCACATAATATCTATTCTCTCTAGTTCATTTCCATTCACCTGCTCGTAGTCTTCATCGGCTAGATGGCAAGTACCAATTTTCCCTGCAACTAGACCATCATAAGAATGAACAACTGCTGCTAGAAGGTCCATATGCTCCTTTGCTACTTCCACCGTGATATTACCGAGATTCTCGGTCTGCAACTTTGTAGTGTTGGCTTCAGGCACTATATATTGGGTGGTAGATGACCCTGACGTTTCAGATCCTGGAGCTGTGGTTTGATAAGGAGTGGTTGAACTAGACACAAACGATGTTTGAAGTATTGATCCTGAACTGTAAAGTGAAGGATTTTGGTCATAGGATCCTTTCTAAGACCTATACTTCATCCTCAGTTCCTCATCCCTCAATTTCAGGATGAATTGGTTTGTCTAATTTTGCCAGTATATTGTTCTGTCTCAAGTTAAACACAAACGAGTCCCACTTCTCTGGCAAACCATCGGCGAAGCTTGAGACCTTATCTTCCATTGACGTTGAGACCCCATGAGTGTGTAACTCACTTATTAGATGGTAGAACCTGTCTATAACATCATCCAAGCTTTCTTTCCCCATCGAAGAGAAGTTATCAAACTCCTTATTTAGAGCCTTTGCCTTTAATGCTTTCAAAGTTGCATTCCCGTCATATCTTTTCTCCAAGGCCTCCTATAACTTCTTAGCCTGTTTGTTCTTTGAAAACTGATGGAATATGTCTTTTGGTATCATACACCTTTTTCTCAGCATTATACTTCGCTTTCTGGCTATCAGTCATACCTCCCAAGGTTAGTTTAACACCATCAGCACCAACCAGCATACTATAACCTGTCTCAATAGATTCCCAAAGATTGGAATCAACTCCATTAAGATAGATCTCGAATCGCTGCTTCCATTGTGGGTAATCATTTAACGTTATAAGTTTAGGTGGTTTATTGTGATTTCCAATTTCATTTTCCAGAAGCAAAAGGTTCTGGATCCATGAGTCCCTACCGACAGTAAAAGCAAAGAACTGATCTTCCATCTTTTTAACTTTGAACTATAGAACTCAACTGATTCACTTGTGCGAATGGAACATGTGCGAATGAGTCAATCATGCGATTGGACAAATACGGATGGCCAATGCGGATGACTCAGTCGTGCGTATGAAGGGTGCGAATGAATTCAATCGTGTGATTGGATTCAGTCGTACGTATGGAGTGTGCGATTGGAGACAAGCGAATGGGGCTGTTAAGTCGTACGAATGAGTGAGCGACTGAGTTCAATCGTGCGTATGGGAGGTGCGATTGAGTTTAGTCGTGTGATTGAGCCAATCGTGCGATTGAAGGCTGCTGTTTTTGAAAATTCAAAGGTTTTTGACACTTTGACAAAAAACATGATTTTTCAAGAACCCTAATCTGCCGTATGCCGAAAACATAAACTTTTAGACCTTGAGACGACGAAAACACTATTCTACTCAAAAAATGTGACTCTTTTGAATGAAAAACGTGATTTTTGCACCGAAACTAATCGAATCACGCGCAAAATCAAGAGCCAAAGCTCTGATACCACTTGTTTGGACCGTGTACGTACGGAGTACTAACTGATAATGCGTGAAACCAGATCAAATAATGCGGAATCCTATTTGATTGGCGATCCAATCAGTGAGAACGCAGTTCAGATAAATCTAACGATTAAAGAAACGTTAAGAACGATTTGAACAAGATCAGTTGCGAACTATGAAGTTGGAACAGGTTCTCTGGAGTCTCTGGATGGCTAGGGTACGAATATGAGTCGAAATTCTTGAAGTGTCCTGTTTTTCCACGAATTAGGTGGTATTTATACGTTAGGGTTTGTCAATCATACGACTGAACCATTAGCATGGTTCAGTCGTGCGACTGAATCATACGACTGATCCATATGCACGACTGAAGGTTCAGTCATGTGGCTGAGCCAATATTATGTCTCAATTGTGCGACTGATCTAGTCAGTGTGCACCTGGTCCATTAGCATGAAGTATTCATGCGTATGGTCCATTAGCATGGTCCATTCACATGAAGACTTCATACGATTAAGTTTGAACACATTTCTCAATCATTATTGACTAAGAACTATGTACAATAACCTCAAACCTATATAGTTAGTTCAATATGCGTTATTACACAATAAACAATGAAACATTAAACATTATAAGCATCAATCACATATTGTATTTCATTCAACTCATTCATTACATATATGTAAGACATGACAAAGATTTTACATTAAGCTCCTAAACTAGGTACATATGTATCAATAGATTGTATGGACAATCCTTAGCAAGATGAGAAGTACTTTCACACATAACACATTCCACATTTTTTCTTCCTAAGAGCCTTCTTTCGAGAACAAGGCTGACTTTGATCACATCCCTTCTCCACCTTCATCTTTGCAGATGCTGACACAGTCCCTTTGGGCTGTGAACTATTCTTGGAGTTGGATGGTTTAGGCTGTATAGCAGTGGTACACAACATATCAGCCTTTTTCTTGATGTTGAGATGATTTGAACATGAACTAGAACTCTTGGTAGAGGAGTTCAGGTTGATGTCTTCAGTCTTAATCACTTCAAACCTTATAGAGATAAAAACTTGTTTCTGCTTAGGGTCAAAAATGGCCTTGATCTCTTGAGCCCTCTTAGCTTTTCTCTTGCTCTTTCTGATCAAGTTCTTCTTCATAGACTTGGTCATCACAGTGTTCCTGCTCTCCTTAGAAGGATAGTGACCCTTCTTAGAATCCTCCTTTTCACTCTTCTTAGAGGAATTCTTCACTATCACCTCTTCATCCTCTTCACTTAAGGGGTCTATGAGAGGAAGCTCATCTTCACAAGTTCCACACCTAGGTGATCTTACAGACAAGACTGTGTGTGGAGAAGCTATCTCACTAGATCCCAGTCCCTGCTTATTTTGATAACACACCTTGGCATGCAGGGATGAGGATATCATGTTTTTGAAGGTCTCTTCTTCAAGAACATATTTTTCTATGTTGGCTTTGCTGATCATAAGCTCAGCCTGGCATTTAGTCAACTTAGTTATGAGATCCTTGATCTGAGTTCTATAATTGGCGTGCTCATGTTTTAGAACATAAATGGTTTTCTCCAAGTTCTCTATCTTTAGCTTATAGTAATTTTCAGCCTTTCTAAAATCAGATTTTAAAATGTTTAAGGATTCAAGATCAGATTTCATCTCTAAGTTGTAGGACTTGTATTTGTTTACTTTAGCAATACATTCAGGAGTATAGAGATGTTCCAATACTTTGGCTTTATCATGGTCAGCCATCAATGCTTGGTTTGGAGATGCATCTTCCACCTGAAAGCTCCAGTCAAAGCCTCCTTCTTTAACAGCAACTGCAACTTGTTGCTTTGGCTTCTCATTCTGGGTGACTTTATCAGTATAGTTTGGTCTGGACTGTGCCTAGCCACCATTTGTTCATGGTTCCTTGCATTCCCTAGCAAAGTGGCCCATCAAGTTACAATTGTAACATTTGACTTTGCTTTTATCCACTCCAAATATTCCACTGGCTGTATTGTTGGGAAACTTCCTTCCTGTCCGCTTGTAGAACTTCTTGGCTCTGTGAGTGAGAAAAGCCATTTGCTGGACTATTTCCATATACTCCGGATCATCTTGATGGAATAGTGTAGGTCTGTAAGGGTGAAGAGAAAGCTACCATAACTTTCATTAGAAGACACAAAGGCTTGAGAAGAACTTGTCTCTTGGAATGGGCTTCCTTGAGTATAGTTCTCCCTTGGTGTCTCAAGGAAGGTGATGAAAGGACCCTTTTGTGATTTGTCAGGGTAGCATATGAGATGATGTTGGGGTTCTATGCTATCCCTTTCAATCACATGAAGAGCTGAAACCATTTGATTGCTGAAGTTGCCATATGAACCTTGCATGTTCATCTCCATTTGGTATCCACTGAGAATGCCTTACAACTCTGTCAAGGTGAGAGTCTTCAGGTTATCAGTTCTCTTGATAACACAATAGTGTGTCGATTGCCTAGGAAGAGAGGACATGAACTTCCTTACAATATCTCTGTTTTCAAGAGCTACTCCACCATCCACTAAGGTGTCCATAATCTCAACATACCTAAAGTATTGTTGAGTCATGGTCTCACCTGTTTTAAAGGTGAAAATTTCAAACTGCTACTTCAAGAGATCCTTCTTGTTCTCTTTGGCTTCAGAGGAACCCTCGTACATCAGTTTCAATGCATCCCACAGCTGCTTAGCTGTTTTGCATTTCTTGAAACCTCTATATGCAGAGTTTGGAAGAACAGTCTGAAGGACTGTCATGGCCTTTTGATTAATTTCTTCTCTCTTTCTATCTTCATCTGAGTAGTTAGCCACAGCCTTAGGGATCATACCACCTCCAGCAGCTGAAGAGGTGCTTGGTATGTAAGGTCCAGTAACAACAGACTCCCACATTCTTGAGTCTAGAGAATTGATAAAGCCTTCCATTCTTTAGCACCAAGTGTTGAAATCATCAAGAGTGATCAGTTGGGACTTTTTCATGATTCTAGTTTCCATATCAGCTTTAGAAATAGCTGCCATTTGAGATGTTAAGTATTTTGTGTGTGTGAGGGATCTTAAGATGGTGAGATCTTATATCAAGAGCCTAAAATGCTTTGATATCATTTGCAGGACTGTTGAAGGGTACAAGCTTACAACACGACAACACAAAGAGGAGAGTGTGCAATAACCCCTAACAGATCAAATGGGGAATAAGAAACCAGTTTTGTGAGAGCTAAGAAACACAAGTATTCAAGAGATAGAACAAGAACAACACAAGTAATTGGTTTTCAAGGTTGATGTATATTGCTATCTAGTTCCTTACAAGTGTTTACAAAGCAGTGGTTGATAAGATACAAGGACCAGAGATACTTATACTACAACCTATAGCCGACCATACTTTGAAGGTCAGCTGAATATATAATCTAAGCAACAACAAAATCAATATAGAGTCAAAAGACAGATTGCCTTTTGACTAGTGACTATGACATGCCATAGCTCACATCCTAATATATTACAAAAAGGATAAAGTACATAAAATAGAAAGTTATAAACTCAAGACCTCAATGTACAGTTACAAAAGGTGTCTTATCAGAGTTGCAGCGGAAAGTGGTCTAGCTTTATGTAAAGGTACATCAGATAAAGCATGTGTTCAAAAAGTCTTCGGAAGAAATATGTCTTCTAGTGTTGGCTTCGGAAGACTTTTTCTTTCAGAAGACTGCATCTTTGGCTTCGGAAGATATTGGTTTTGGCTTCGGAAGATTTCACATTTAGAATATTTTCTGATGGTGGTGTAAAACTTCCGAAGCATTCTACTTCAGTACACTTGTGTATGCATGCAAGAGAGACTTTGGGTGTTTGGGTTGCATCAGCCTTATATTAAACCTTACAAAAACTATTATGCGAAAATAGAACCATTTTTTTTATTTTGCTCTCCAAGAATCAACAAAAGTAACCATCTTCCTCCAAATGATTAATAAACATCAATTTACCTACAAAAGTTTCATAAGTTGTGTCGTTTTCAATTCAAAATTTTTATTATTTTGGATTCAAGTTGAAACAATGATGAAACTTTTGAATTGAGATTGAAACAACTTATGAAACTTTTGAAGGTAAATTAATGTTCTTAATCTTTTGTAGAAAAATGATTATTTTGTCAAACCTCATAAACCGAACTTAACTCTTTTTTTAAGTTTGTAAATCTATAATCTTTAATATTAAAAAAAGATAAGAGAATTTTATAATTATATTGTTTATCTAATTGTGTTTTAAAAAAACAAATAAAAAATAAAACCGATTTTGAATCTAAACTGTTGGGAACCGATCCAAATCAGTTGGGAGTATTCCCCTCAAAGTGGTTTAGAACCTGAACCGGTTTAAAGTGCCTCAAACTGGTTTTGAACTACTTTGACCAAACTAATTCGGTTTCGAACCCAAACCCTTTTTAAAAAAATCGATATGCATACCTCTAACTCTTTGTAACACACTGGATTACAAATGGCTCTTGTTACCGTAACAACATTGGTGACCACAAGACAATAAAACATGTAAACTTTGAAGTGTTGATAATTCATACACACATCTTGAATGTTTAAACATCCACTAGTTTGTTCACACACAAAATTTATACACTATTTTTGAGCTGGAATAGGATATATTGGTGTAGATATTTTAGCTAGTGTTCTAACACTAAGAAAGAAATTGTGTTGTACTTTTACTTGATTTTTAAATTAATAACAGAGTTCTAGATATGTCAAATAGCACTGGTTTTGAGAATTAAGTTCATTTACTTCGAGTAGGAACCATTCTAAAGTTTGAAATTATTTTGATAAAATACCAGTTAGAGCTCATAGGGGTTAAAAAGGCAATTTGTACCGGCTGTGGAAAAGTGTATGGAGGCAATCCAAAATCGGAACATCTAATATGAAGCGACATATTCCAAAGTGTTTTGATATTGATGAACCCGGTCAACAAAAAAAACATGCCCCTCTAATTCAAGCGATGTATAAGGAGAAACTGGCATATTCGATCATTAACATAACTATCGGTTTAGTTATGTTGAACATGAGGCAACAAGAGATTAGCATAAGTTTTCCCATCGTGGTGTAAATCTCATAACAAGAAACACCGAAAAGTTGGATGTCCTAAAAACTTACGATAGAGAGAAAACGATTCTCAAAGATGAGTTAACAAAAATAACTAGTAAAATATGTTTGAATTTTGACCGATGGAGTTCTATTACTACGAGTGTATTTATGGCAATAACGGCTTACTATGTCGATGGGAATTGGGTTTTGAGAAAAAAAATATTGAACTTTCTAGTTATACCGCATCTATTTTAGCAAAGTACTTCAATTTTTATAGCAAATTGGGGCATTAAGAAAAAAATTATTATCATCACACTAGATACTGCCGAGTATAATGATGTTTTAGTAGAATGTTTAAAAAGTTATTTGCATCTAAATAACACGTCAGTCTATGATTAAGATTCTACTCATGTGTGTTTTTATGCACATATGTTAAATCTTATTGTTCAAGCTAGATTAAAACTAACTGAAGCAGTCACCGAGAAGGTGTAGGAGTCGATAAAATATATTCAAGGAAGTGCTACCAAAAAGTGTAAGTTCACGACATGCATACATCAATTTTCATTACAATGCGGGAAATATATGCGTCAAGATGTCATAACAATATGAAATTCCACATATCTTATGCTTGATAGCCCATTGGCTTATAAACAAGCTTATGCTCAACTAGCACTAGTTAGGATATTTCAAAACAATGCACGGCCTCCTGACTTATTGCTTGGCATCATTTTGGATACTATCCAGTGTCGTCTTATGAAGTTGAAGGTCCGCAAAACATTGGGGGTTATGATGATTCTTAAAGATTGGAAGATTGAAGATATTAAACAGACTAGACTCTTACTTATGTAGGATGATTATTTTAGTAATCTTGTTTTTTATGTAATGTCGTTTCTTGGATTCACAAAAATGGGGTATGCCCTAATTATGAATTAGCATAAAACTCTTTTATGCTACTTGCGTGTATTTGGTTTTGTTGATATATACAAATCACCGGGGTAACCCTTTACCCAAAAAAAAAGATGAGTGGACAAAAGTAAAAAGAATCATAAATTTTTAAAACCTTTATATGACATCACGGTTTTATTTTCTAGACTATCTTATCCTACTTACAACTTATATTTTCGTAATGCGTGATAGATTCAGTTATTTAGAGGAAATTCATAATGCGAACAATGTTATAAGTGACATGACAAAAGACATGAAAAAAAGTTTGAAAAATATTAAGAGAGTTATAACCTAGTCTTGTCTTTTGTCATTATTTTATTTTAGATCTACGATATAAACTTAAGATTGTTGAGTATTGTTTTTTAAAACTTAACATGACAAATGAAACACACAAGGAGAAATTGAAAAGTATTTTCATGGTATTCATAAGTTATACGATAAGGAGTATGATTCGTTAAGAGATACATGATTCCTTAACATATGAAAGTTCAAATGTTGGTATTGATGTATTTAATTAATTAGATGGGTTCGAGTCATTTGAAAATCAATTTAGAAAACAAAAAAATCAAAACTAACAATTTATCTCAAGAAACCTTCACTGCTGACTAACAATTTACAATTTGAAAGTCAATCTAGAAAATAGAAAATTCAAAACTAACAATTTACAATATTGAAAGGATAATCAAGAAAGACATCTACAAAAAACATCTACAATTGACATTACTAGCTCGTGACATTTTAAGCATTCTTATCACTACCGTCGCTTCAAAATCATCATAGCATTGGCAGCTAAGTTACAAGTAAATTTCGAATTTCACTTGTATCTTTAAATGCTAAGGCTTTGTTATGCACTTGTGATACATTTAAAAGGTATTAAGGTACTTTTTTTCATATATTCAGATGAGAACAAGGCCGAAATAGAGAAAGAAATTGTAGAAGATATTGAAGTGTTAATTCTGACTTATGCTAGTAGCTACTTTTTAAGTAATAATAATTATCCACTCTTCATACACTTAAGATATTATTATATTATTAATTATTTATATTGAAGTTTAATTAATTTTCTTGATTATAATACTATCCATGAAGCTACAAATAGGCATAGATGCACCAATGAATACCTTGATATTTGATTTGAAGACATTTGATTTGAAGACATTTGAAGTGATTATTAATAGTTAAGTTATGTCTCATGTTTCTTCTTTATCTATGATCGATTTGGAGGGTTGTAGAAGGTGATGGAGTGTTGTTGTAAGTGATAATGTGTTATGGTAAGGTTTCATTTTGGTTTTATTTAGATGATTCATGTTTTCATCTTTTTGATAGAAACTTTAATGATATGCATCTTTTGTTATGCTAAAACACCTTCAATTTACTAGTTTAATTTATACTTGTTTGAAATAACTTTTATTTGTACTATACATATTTTATAGTTTTTGTAGAAAATTGATAATTTTGTAATTATTTGATCCGACCTGTCCTGACCTGTCCTGACCTGTCCTGTCCTGACCTGTCCTGACCTGACCTGTCCTGTCCTGTCCTGTCCTGACCTGTCCTGACCTGTCCTGACCTGTCCTGACCTGTCCTGACCTGTCCTGACCTGTCCTGACCTGTCCTGACCTGTCCTGACCTGTCCTGTCCTGTCCTGACCTGTCCTGACCTGTCCTGACCTGTCCTGACCTGTCCTGACCTGTCCTGACCTGTCCTGACCTGTCCTGACCTGTCCTGTCCTGACCTGTCCTGACCTGTCCTGACCTGTCCTGACCTGTCCTGACCTGTCCTGACATGTCCTGACCTGTCCTGACCTGTCCTGACCTGTCCTGACCTGTCCTGTCCTGACCTATCCTGATCCATCTTTACCCGTTTCTAACACAAACCTATTTCTAACCTGAACTCGTCTTGATCCAACACCCGCCCAACCCCGCCCCGCCCCGCCCCGCCCATTTTCCAGGTTAAATATTAAATCACCCGCCCCGCCCCGCCCATTTTCTAGGTTAAATATTAAATCAAGTTTTGTTGATTGCAAATGGGAGTATGAAAGGAAAAAACAACTAAAACATCATTACAAAAATGATTTCATTTGGACAAGTGAAATTTTTGGTTAAAGTGTAACTACTTATTACTCGTATTCATAAATAAACAAAACATCATGGCATCCCAAACACAAGCAAAACACGATATAACACAAATAGATATACAGGATGTGTCCGAGTTGAATAATTCATTCGTCAACACAAAGCCCTTCAACCTAAACCTGTCAACTTATACAATTGACACCTCAAATGTGTATGTATTTAGTGGTATGACGGTAAGCCTATTCACGAACTGAGCTTGAGCCGAGTGAGCTTAGATCAGGTTAGAGCTGGAAAATATACAAGCCAGCTTAGGTCAACACAGATTCCTCTACCCACATGAAAAGTTGAGGTGAAACTCGGCTCATTTAGAGCTCGAGACGGCTCAAGATCAAAGAAGAACGTGAGATATGGTAGCCAAAGAAGGATAGCGGAGGCAGATTAGTAACGGTTGAGTAGGGGCAACACATGGCAAAAAATGGAGTGACAACTCGCAATTGAAGAAGGTGAGATATCAATAGATTCAACAAGGAAGGAGGTGTTGTAGTCGCAGATTCAAATTGAGGTTGAACTCGGCAGATTCAAGCAAGAATGGATGAAACTTGTCATAAAGACCAATCGTTTAACTAACTCTACTTATAATTAAATGACATTTACAATTCAAGCAAGTAACAGGTATAAACAAAAGCCTGTAGACAAAAGAGAGCATTATATTTCAAAATTTTAGTAACAAAAACATGAAAAGTACAACAGTTCAAATGCTACTAATTCAACAAAAACAGGTAGAGATCATTCAGTGTCTTCCAAAGACTGGCAAACAGGAAGATAATATGTATCCAACTGCCAATACTTATGTTTCACACCCTCCCACACTTGATGCCCCAAACAATCCTTAACGGGCAAGGATATAAGTTGTGTAGAATAACCCAAACTCTCAAGTTCTAGGGACACTAACTGACAATAAACAACATGAAAGAAGGCGTTACCTCCACAAAGCCCATTAAAAAACGAGTAAATCCCTCCAGGCTTCAATAGAGTGGGAAGATGCTGGTGGAATTCTCTTAGATCGTCATAGTATTCCCCGTAAGTATCAAAGAAGATTCCTGTGGAATGAAATCCAAATATTCAAAGTTTAAGTAATGCTAATTGCTTCACTAGTGATCATATTCGGTTTTACATAAGCAGAATCCAGTAAAGCCAAGAAAGAAAAATTAGTATGTCACACAATGGAGTCCATAATTTTATTAAGATTTAACATGGTTTCAGACTTTCCATAACTGTGTTTATTTTCACTCACAAAAACCCTTGCAGCAGTTTTAAAAAATTTGATAATAATTCTCAATGCTTTAGTTTAAGGTAACAATCCATACACGTCACCAGGTCAAAACAATTACTTGACCCATGACTGTAAATTCGACTATGTTGACATCTTTCTGCTGCAAAGTTGAGTATTATCTTGAATCCTAAATTTTCTTAAAGCTGGTTACCTTTTCATAAGTGAAAACCAAAACATAACCAAATCAAACCTGATTACTCTGCAGTGTTGTAAAAATCGGTCATAGTCGAAGATTAATCCGAAATCGGCCACCAACCTTGGCGATTTCACATAATCGGAGGGTTAATTGGTAATCGGTCCTAGTCGGAAAAAATCGGACCTAGTCGGATCTAATCAATCAAAATTGGTCAAAAATCGGTCAAAACTGGTCAATCAAAATTGCCCAGACAAAATCTGTCAAATATTGGTTAGGATTGGTCAAAATATGTTAACGTTTGAATTTTTTTTGAATTTAATTATATATATGTAGACATATACACAGATATACATATAAATTACATATAAAACTCCTATCCGATTAATCCAATTACTCCCGACTAATCCCAATTAATCCCTAGGCGGTACCCCAACGCCCGACTAGCGCATAGCAATTTTTACAACCATGTTACTCTGTTTTACAAAGCACAGTATAGTAAACCATTGTATCATTGTGATAAACACATTCTAAGTTTACAAAGAGAATGAAACAAGAACATGTACCATCATAAGATTCAAGTTGGGGAAGAACATCCTGCCACCGACCAAATACAATCTTCACATTTTCCTTCTGAGTCCAGCCAGAAGTACGCATCCGATCATAGACCTCAGGATGGGCCTCAACGATGGTATGAGTGACAGGCCCGTATTGCTGTATGGCAGTATCCACAAGACCCATTCCAAATCCAATATTTAAAACATGACCACCTCTCGAGCAGATGGCCTTGGCATGAGCCTCCATTAACGGTTTCTCCCAAGCCATCATGACAGCCTTGCTATTGGCATCCATGAGCTTATCCTCACTAAAACTAACTCTATCCTCTAAGTAGTCCCCATCCAAATCACCTATTTTATTTTCTTTTCTTGCAATTGTACCAAGTATCAATTCGGCTTGTATCCCTACACATTCAAAGGATAATTCATTGTGAAGATCATGGAACAGAACTTTAAAGATGACAAACATGACAATCTGCAACCAATTTACTCTCGGTTAATGGGATCTGTACCGCCAAAAGCACCAAATTCAAGAACAGGTAAGTGAAATCATAACAATCAAACAAACAACATACCAATAAAGATATCACTTATAGAGTAAGGTCTGGGAATGATTGGAGCAGATGCAAACCTTACCCTATAACGCATGTGATAAATAAACTGCTCCTAACAAGACCACAGCTCAAAAAATAGAGAGTAAAAAAAGGGCGGATATATAAACACATGCAAATGTCATACAAAAATAGCATATAACACATAACTACACAAAAAGACAATAAGACATACACCGGCAAGCATGAACTAACAACATTTTCATATATTTTAAACATACATACAACACATAACACAATACACAAAAGAGAGGAAAAAAAACACCTACAAACACACTTCAAAACAGCATATAACATATACAACGCAAAAAATAGCCAGGAATGCATTCATAAACACGCATGAAGTAAAATACTTTCAAAGATGTCTAAAGACTCAATAGTAACAAATGATAATAAGGTAGGGGCATACACTTACACACACACACACACTCAAAGGAGAAGCTAGAAATAACCCCCATAGCTAAAAGAATATTTAATCCATATGATCATACGTATACACCAATTAATCATACATATACACTCTTAACTAACGTAAATGAAGAAATATGAGTAAAAACTTCCCTAATTTTAATATACACTGGAAATGCCCCTATCATCAGAAACAGAGGTCGATTAAGCACCTGTATTAAGCAGAATGTCGAAGGCCTCTTGGTGACCGAAATCCATAGCGAAATCTCCAGCAGAGAGATTGGAAGGAGAGAGGGCGTTCCATGGGGCACCGGCGTGGAGCAGGCTTTTGACGACATCGGCGTGACCGTGCTTCGCGGCGAGCATTAGAGGCGTGAGACCGTCGTCGTTGAAGAAGGTAACGTCAGCTCCTGATGCGATTAGGGTTTTGACTTTCTCAGCGTCTCCTTTGGTCGCCGCTTCGCACAGTAGCCGTTCATCATCCTCCGCCATTGTAGCAATAGACAAACAGGTACTTGCCCTGCCCCTACCTTAACAAGTTGAAAGATGTGCTTTCACATCCAACCGTCTAGGTCTAGGTCTAAGTTTAGGTCTAGCCTAAATGCATACTATTATTATTATTTTCTTTTAACACCATGTATCATAAAAAACACAAGATACCAGCAAAGAAGCTAGAAAACCCAAAATACAAACATCAAGCGAATTAATTAAATAAAACATCAAGCGAATTAATTAAATACAAACATCAAACGAATTAATTACATACAACACCAAAAAAAACATAAAACCAAAACAAAAACTTAATGAATAACGCGGAAAACACGTAATTGAATCAAGTCTTGATCAAAGCCTTTAGCTCTATTTTTTATCCAAAGAAACGATAAGACTTTGATCTCCTCCACAGCTCCATTAATAGAAGCCTCAATTTCATTATAAACCTTACCATTTCTTGTTCTCTAAATACTCCAAGCCGCCACAAGAAAAATGGCATGAATTATTTTTTATCAACTTTATTTCCAGAAACATTCTTTTGAAGCAGTCATAAGTCAAAAGGAGAAAAAACGAACAACGGGGGCAATTTACACCAAGATTGAATGATGGTCCAAATTTGATTTGCAAAGGAGCACGTGAATAAAATATGATCAATACTTTCAGAAACCTCATTACAAACTGGGCACAAAATTGTTGAAACTGCAATCTTTCGCTTATGTAAAGTAGTTCGAGTGGGTAATCCCATCAACCCTACTCTCCAGAATAGCATGTTAACCTTTTTGGGAAATCCAATTGTTCTACTCATGTATAGTTTTCAACCTCATATAGTTCCAAGAATCCACTTTTATTTTAATATTTTGCACCAAAAAATCTTCCTTTTTTGAATTCTGATCCAAGTGAATGTCATATTTTGCAAGTTCAAACCCAACTTTGTGAATAGCTTTCCAAGTACCAGGGAATTGGTCGATGATTGGGATCACATTCCAAACATTAGCTTGTTTATGAATGCCAGGATTACATTTCTCCATAGTTTACCATTTTCTTCCTTGAAACGCCACCACCATTTAGTTAGATGAGCAAGATTGGCCGCGTTGAGAGAACCAACTCCAAGCCCCCCGTTTGATTTAGGAGAAATAATTTTCTTCCAGGATACCCAGCGTATTTTCTTTTTTCCATCACCACCTCCCCACAAAAATTCCTTATGACGAAATTAGTGTGAATGTTCCCCCAATAGATAGCGTGCGAGCCTTCCAAGATGATAGTCTTCTCTCGAATGCATCATAGACCGGTCTCCAATGTCTTTTCTATGTTCATGTTTGCGCCAATTGGGAGACCAAGATATGAGAAAGGGAAGCCTTCGCTTTTTCAACCAAGTAAAGAAACCACATTGTCTATGTCATTTCGGGTAGCACCTACCCATATACACAGCTTTTTTGCATATTGACTTTGAGGCCCGAAGCCAAGTAGAAACAATACATTATAAGCTTAATATTAAGCACATTTGACAATGACCATTGCCCCATAAAAAGAACATCATCAGCATACAATAGGTGAGACAACAAGGGACCATTATTCGGTATTTGTAGGCTATGGAATATTCCCAACGCCACCGCTTTGTTCATAATGCACGAGAGAGATTCCATAGCAATGACAAAGAGAAATGGTGATAGAGGATCCCCTTGGTGAAGACCTCTAGTGCATTGAAATTCCCGTGTTGGAGAGCCATTTATTAATATCAAAGTTCTTGAAGATTCTAAACAACCACGAATCCAGAGACACCATTTTGAGGGAAAATTCATTTGCTCTAGGATAGAAATAAGAAAGTTCCAATTTAGGTTGTCAAAAGCCTTTTTGATGTCCATCTTAAGAAATAAAGCACTCCTTTTAGATTTTTTGACCTAAGAACACACCTCATTCAAAATAAGTGGGCCATCAAAAATGCTTCGACCAGAAATAAAAGTTGTTTGGGGGTCGGATATAACCGAGGGGAGATGCTTCTTAAGCTTATTGGCAAGCACTTTTGCAATGACTTTATAAATACTTCTGACTAGACTAATTGGCCTGTAGTCATTTAAGCACATCGGATCACGAGATTTCGGAATAAGAGTGATAAATGAGGAGTTGCAACCTCTGCTAATCGAACCATTACAGAAGAAGAAATCAAGAATGTCCTTGAAATCTTTTTAAAAAGATGCCAAAATCTCTTAAAAAAAGCAAAAGAAAATCCGTCTGGTCCAGGAGCTTTATCCGAGCCACAATCCCAGACAGCATTTTTTAATTCAGCTATAGAAAAATCCGCCACCAATTCATTGCTCTCTAACTCCGAAAGTTTAGGCATAAACGGATCAAAATAGGAAGGCCTCAGAGGGGAATCTTCTTCAAACCTTTTTTAAAGAATATAACAGTTTCTTCTTTGATTATTTTTGGGTCAGTAATCCATTTACCATCAACTAGTAGACCATTGATCCAATTTGTGGAAATATGATGCTTAAGAATACCATGAAAAAATGATGAATTCTCATCACCTTCAAAACCCCATCTGATCCTGGCTTTTTGCCTTTTATCTTGTAACTTAGAGCTTTCTATATCATAAATCAACCTCCTATAATTAGATAAAGAGTGTAATTCCTCTTCCTTTTGCGATCTATCAATTGCAAGCTCCTCAAAGACATTTACTTGGCCTTTAAGATCTAATAAAATAGCTTCTTCCTTTGACTTTTTAGCGAATAATCATGTTTTATCTCCTCCTTGATGCTTTTAAGTTTCAAAGCAAGGATTCTATCAGGGGGGCAATAAGATTGACCTTACTAATTACAAGAAGAACCTTGTCCTCCAACTCCTTTTTTGATAGCCAGGAGTTGTAGAATCTGAAAGGAGTGGGTCCAAAGTCATGGACTGAAGTTTGTAGAATAAGAGGGGAGTGGTCGGAATGATCTCTTTCAAGAGTAGTAACCGAGGCATTCGGCCAACAGGACATAAAGTTAGAGCACACAAACATTCTGTCTATCTTACTAAATTTTTTAAAAGAGCACGAGGCATATGTAAATCGTTTACCACCCATATGATACTCGAAAAAATCAACCTCATATATGAAGTTGTTGAAGCAATTAGAACTAGAAATGTTTAAAGTGAGAGTTTAGTCATTCATCATGATTACGCACCTCATTGAAGTCACCCATTATAATCCATAAACTCGAGAGAGATTTTTTAACAGAAGGGATGCTATCCCATAACGCTTGTTTTGCCCGCTGATCTTGAGGTTCGTACACATTCATAACGTGCATAACCGTAGAGGAGCCTACAAGAGATCCACTTACTAATAGAAAGTTTTAATTTTTTATGACTCCAGATTTGATAAAACAAGAAGGGTTCCAGAGACAAAATAAACCACCTGATCTACCAGATGCATCAACCCAGTCAAAATCAACCATGTATTTACCCCATAGCTTTCTAACCAAGATCTTAGAAGAGTTGCTAATCTGAGTTTCCTGGATGCTAATGAAATCAATGTGATGAGATAACTTCAGCCTTCTAATACAAGCCGCCTTTCGGTCGTCCCCCAAACCCCTAATATATATGGACATAAAATTCATTTTAATGGTTGGATTTCACCATCACCACATATGATTCGACTGACTTGTTCCCTGAAATCGCTTACAGCGATGCCAACACTATCACCAATTTGGATTATCACTTCAATCTCATCTTGCCTCAAATTCTCAGTATCCGATACTTCATCATTCAGACCATTATGGTCTTCTGAACAGAGTTCTGACTATCCAAATAAGGCATGTCAAGCTCTTGTGCTCCTTCATTATTTTGTTGCTCCCCAATTGTAGATCTGAGGAAGGATATCCCACAGAGACATTTGGATCATTTAAATGCATACTATTATTTAATTAAAATTGTGAAAAAACATTTCTCATATATACATATGTAACAATGTAGCATATGTTTTACCTAGGAACCTAAACATAGGTAATGTGAGTTAACAAATACTTACACAAATTGAGTGAAGATGGTTGATGATGACTGCTGATGGTAAGGGCTAATGACAACGGTTATTGATGACGGTTGATGAAGATGACCGGAGGTGATGGTCGATGATGAGTGTGGAGGGGTGAGAATATACTCTCGACTAATTAAATGTTTGAAGGGATAAAGCCGTTCGAGTAAAATGTAAACTTGAATGAGTGATTTATATTTTTATAAAATAAATTTTAATTTAATATTTAAAAGGGTTCACCATGCTTATATTTTTATAAATTTATAAGCATGCAGAACATACATCAAACATTACTAAGTTCATTAAGGCTAACGAGCCTAAACAAGATATGAATGCAAAGCTCAAGCTCAGGCGCGATAACTAAACGAGTCATATTCTAAGCTTTAGATCGGCTTGGACTACCTAAGGCTCAACTCATTCGAGCTTTTTCAGATCTGATCTCGAACTCTCGAGACGACTTATTTACACCCCTAGTTTCGTTAATTAGTTTACTCATGGGTTCCACACATCATGAAGCTTTCAGTTATGGGGCGTTGCGGTTCAAAACCGCCAAACAACAATGACCGTGAAACTGCATGAACATTCAATACTATAAGTTCCCTCAGGAACTCAAAGTCTCAACAAATAACTTAGGGGGAAGTCAATTCTTCAAAGACTTCATCTTTAACATTCGACCATATTATCTTCAACCTTCATCCAAACATTACCATCTTCAATCTTAATATTTAACCACAAATATGTGTTTATCATAGATAAGTAAGTAGTACTTGTCTTTTATTATAATCATCTTCAGTCACCATAATACTTATATATGTATATATATATGTATATATATATATATAAATGCTAATGGATAAGTCGCACGATTGAGACATAAGATTGGCTCAACCGCACGACTGAGCCTTCAGTCGTGCATATGGATCAATCGTATGATTCAGTCGCACGACTGAACCATGCTAATGGTTTAGTTGTACGATTGACAAACCCTAACCTATAAATACCACCTAATTCGTGGGAAAATAGGACACTTCAAGAATTTCAACTCATATTCGTACCCTAGCCATCCAGAGACTCCAGAGAACCTGTTCCAACTTCATAGTTCGCAGTTGATCCTGTTCTAATTGTTCTTAACGTTTCTTTCATCGTTAGATTGATCTGGACTGCGTTCTCACTGATTGGATCGCCAATCAAATAGGATTCCACACTATTTGATCTGGTTTCATGCATTATCAGTTAGTACTCCGTACGTACACGGTCCCTAACAAGTGGTATCAGAGCTTTGGCTCTTGATTTTGCATGTGATTCGATTAGTTTCGATGTAAAAGTCACGTTTTTCATTCAAAAGAGTCACCTTTTTTGAGTAAAACAGTGTTTTTGACGTCTTCAGGTCCAAAAGTTTACGTTTTTCAGCATACGGCATATTAGGGTTCTTGAAAAATCATGTAATTGTGTCAAAGTATCAAAAACCTTCGAATTTTCAAAAACAGCAGCCTTCAGTCGCACGATTGACTCAATCGCACGACTGAACTCAATTGCACCTCCCATACGCACGATTGAACTCAGTCGCTCATCCATTCGTATGACTGAACATCTTCATTCGTCTGTCTCCAATCGCACACTCCATACGCACGACTGAATCCAATCGCACTCGCACCTCTCATTCGCACGACTGAGTCATCCGCATTGGCCATCCGCATTTGTCCAATCGCACGATTGACTCATCCGCATTAGTCCAATCGCACGAGTGACTCATCCGCATTAGTCCAATCGCACGAGTGATTCATTCGCACAAGTAAATCAGTTGAATTCTAAGTTCAAAGTTCAAGAGATGGAAGATCAATCTCTGCGTTTACTGCTAGTAGGAACTCACGGATCCAGAACCTTTTGCTTCTAGAAAATGAGATTGGGAATCATAACAAACCACCTAAACTTATAACGTTAGATGATTACCCACAATGGAAGCAGTGATTCGAGATCTATCTTAATGGAGTTGATCCTAACCTTTGGGAATCTATTGAGATGGGTTATAGCATGTTGGTTGGTGTTGATGGTGTTAAACTAACGTTGGGTGGGATGACTGATAGCCAGAAAGCGAAGTATAATGCAAAAAAGAAGGTGTATGCCCTGTTGACTCTGTCAATACCAAAGGACATATTCCATCAGTTTTCTGAGAACAAACAGGCAAAGAAGTTATGGGAAGCTTTGGATAAACGATACGATAGGAATACAACGCTGAAAGCTCTAAAGGCAAAGGCTTTGAAGAAGGAGTTTGATAACTTCTCTTCAATGGGTAAAGAAAGCTTGGATGATGTCATAGACAGGTTCTACCATCTAATGAGTGAGCTGCACACTCATGGGGTCACAACGTCAATGGAAGATAAGGTCTTAAGCTTTGCCGATGGTTTGCCTAAGAAGTGAGACTTGTTTGTGTCTAACCTGAGACAGAACAACATTCTGGCAAAATTAGACATAAACGACTTCATCCTGAAATTGAGGGAGGAGGAACTAAGGATGAAGTACAGGTCTCAGAAAGGATCCTATGACCAGAATCCTTCACTTTATAACTCCTCTTCCACCCCCAACGAGTTCAGGAGCACCTCATCAAACAACGTTTGTGTCTAGTTCAACCGCTCCTTCTCAAACCACAGCTTTAGGATCTGAAACGTCAGGGTCATCTAGTACCCAATATATTGCACCTGAAGCAAATGCTACGAAGTTGAAGACCGAGAATCTCGGAAATATTACTATGGAGGTTGCAAAGGAGCATATGAACCTACTAGCAACGGTAGTTCATTCTTATGATGGTCTAGTTGTATGAAAGATAGGAAATTGCCATCTAGCGGATGAAGACTACGAGCAGGTGGATGAGAATGAACTGGAGAGAATGGATATTATGTGGGCTTTGGCAAGTGCTATCCGAAGAGCGAAAAAGTTTGTTAAGAAGACTGGAAAGAACTTGATAGCCATAAAAGATACAACCTTTGGTTTCGACAAAACCAAAGTTAGCTGCTTTAACTGTGGAGAAAAGGGGCACTTCAAACGTGAATGTGTAAAGCCCAAGAAGCCAGGTAACGGGAATCCATTCTCGTCTTTTAACCGTCAAGACAAACCGACGAGTGGAGCTACCTTGTCAAACAAAGAGACAAAGGCCTTGACTGCTCAAGGTGATGAAGGATAGGATTGGACCTTCAGTTTTGTGTCTCCGGGTGAATCGAACATTGCCAATGTCGAGGGTTTGGATGATGACACTGCAAGTGAAGGTCACATCGCAGTTGAACTAGTGATGTCAGAAAATGAAGATAATGCGAATTTGGTAAATCACCTGTTTGAAGAAGATCTCAGAACGACATGTTCAGAATCTCCAGCATCTGAAGAGTCAAATTCTGTGCTGATGGCGGATTCAACTGAATCTTCACAGGTAAGTACCAAAGATCAAATCTTTGAAAATCATGCTTGTAATGAATGTAACAAATTTAGAGAAAACATAGATTTAAAATTTGCTAGGTTATTAGACCACAATGATAGCTTAGTAAATGACTTACAACTGTGCATAGAAGCTAATCGGATTTTAAAACAAAATGAGCACAGTTATAAAGAAAAAATAGATTTTTAAATAAACAACTAAAGGAAACCGAGGTTGTTGCTTTTAATCAAGACAATATCATAAAGTTCTATTTAAACTCCCTGGAAGAAACTAAAAAAGAAAAAAGCAGCTTTGGAAGTCAAAGTCAACTCATTAAAACAAAAACTGCACAGTTGGACCAGTTCTTCTCACATAGTTCAACACTTAGTGAAAGAACAAAACAACGGGGAGGGTTGGGTTACAAAGTGGTTCCACCACCACATGGTTGTTGCTTTTAATCAAGCCAATGACATAAAGTTCTATTTAAACTCCCTAGAAGAAACTAAAAAAGAAAAAGCAGTTTTGGAAGTTGAAGTCAACTCATTAAAACAAAAACTGCACAGTTGGACTAGTTCTTCTCACATAGTTCAACATTTAGTGAAAGAACGAAACAACAGGGAGGGGTTGGGTTACAAAGTGGTTCCACCACCATATGATCTTCTTAAATGCTAAATGTAGACCAGTAAATAACAATCCAATCAAGGATCATGTGGTGTCCACTACTGTAGTTAGTGATCCAGATTCCATGAGTAAACCGGTGGAATTTGTCACTAAACAGAAGGAGGCCACTTTAAATCTAAAGGTAAGATGCTTATTGCGAATTTGGATGATCAATTTGAAAAGGTTAATGTAAAGTCAGGTTCAAACATGTCTATTTCTGAACCCAAAATGACCAAACCAGTTAACCAACCACGTGCTCCACGTCGCAGTCCAAATAAACAAAAGGTTAAAGATGTTAAAAATGTTCTCACAATGAATTTTGTTAAAGAAGTAAAAACATCTAAACAAGAAGCGTCCAAACCCAACCAGACTAAAGTCACACTTATGTCACACACTTCCCCACAGAGATAATTTTCCCAACATATAGAAGGTAGATCATGCTACAGTTGTGGAAAGAGAGGACACAACACTTCTAACTGTCCTTAATATCAGACGCCAAGAAAGAAAATTGATCTATATGGTACTAAACAAATTTCTTTGAAAAGGAGTTCTATTACTCCACCAAAAAGAAGTAATGAACCTAAAGTTCAAACCGTAAGCCAGTCGCCTGTTTATCACAAACACGCCTGACACAAAACTGGCTTATGGAAACAAAAATCAGTCCAGTGTCTGATACTAAGAACATGAAGAAGAATGATATGCCCTTATCCTTAAATGGACAGTGGGTTGAGTTCATGATGTGTGATTTCTCTAGGTTACCCAAGCCAGTTAAGGCTTGGGTCCCAAACCTAAACTAATAATTTCCTCTGAATGTACAGGGTGTCCGTTACAGTGCTATCACAAACACCTGGATTGTTGATAGTGGGCATCTAGGCACATGACTGGGAACCCGTCTCTCCTTTCAAATGTCAAACAAATTAAAGGGGGACACGTCTCATTTGCTGGAAATAAAGGAGGATACATCACCGCTCAAGATGAAGTGAGAAACCATAAAGTCAAGTTTGAAATGGTCAACTACGTTCAGCAATTACAAAATAACTTGCTTTCTGTATCCTAGGTTTGTTACAAAGGATTCAAGGGTGTTTTTGACAACAAGAAGTGCTACGTATTGAAGAAGAATTATGTTATTCCGAAGGACCAAGTCTTAATGTCAGCTTCAAGATATAACGATTTATATGTCTTGGACCTATCAAAGACCCCCACAACCGATCATAATGTTCAATGCTTCTTGTCAAAGGCAACCGAGAGAGATTCCATCTCCTGGCATAGGAGAATGGGACATATTAATCCATGAAAGATGAATCACTTGATCCAGAATGATCTAGTGCGTGGAGTAAACGTTAAGAACTTCCAACTACCGGATTTCCGTGTCACGTGTAAGAAAGGGAAACAGACAAAGAAGTCTCACAAGGCAAAGAAAGTTCATTCAATTGACCTACCTCTTAAGCTTCTTCACATGGATCTGTTTGGCCCAGTCAGTACAAAGAGCATTGCCGGTGATGTACTGCTATGTAGTCACGGATGATTACTTAAGATTTTCTTGGGTAATGTTTTTGAAATCTAAATCAGAGACATTTGAATCATTCAAAGAGCTGGTAACTACATTAGAGTCACTCTACAAGCTGAAGGTAAGCAAATCCGTTCGGACAACAGTACAGAGTTCAAGAACCAGTGGATGGAGGCATTCTGCAAAGAGAAAGGACTTGTACACCAGTTCACATATGCTTACACCCCTCAAATGAATGGAGTTGTTGAGAGAAAGAATCAAAGCTTGATAGAGACAACATGAACTATGCTAGCAGACTCGAGACTGCCCATCCAATTTTGGAATGAGGCAGTTGCTAATGCATGTTATACCCTAAATCGAGTCATGGTGGTCAAACGTCATGGTAAAACGTGTTATGAGTTGCTCCAACATCGTAAACCTAATCTAGAGTACCTTGAACCGTTTGGCGCACCATGTACGCTGCTGAAGAAAGATCAGTCAGAGAAATTCAGTGAAAAGCCTGAAGAAGGATTTTTCTAGGATACAACATACCAAATAAGAGGGTTTACAATAACTCAACGGGTAAAGTAAAAGTGTGGTGCAACGTTGACGTTCAGAGATACACCACCCCCTGCTGGAAAAGGACCCGTATTCTTCTTCGATTATGATGGATTCTTTAAGTTCTTCAACATTCTTCTCTCCCCTTCTGATGATGAGTTATCAACCAAAATGATGTACGATGTCTTAAACACACCGTCACCAGACTCGACAACATCAGGTTCACAAGGTGAGTCTTCTAGTCATTCAAGGGGAGCACTGGAGGTAAGTGACTCTTCCTCTGATGATCTAGAAGTGGAAAATGATCACGTGGATCAGGAGGAACAGGTTCCTGCTTCTGAAAGTACATAAGCGTCAGATGTTGATGCCTCTAACACTTCGGAACCTTGCACTCCAATGACTACAAATACTGAACCAGGAATCCATAATCTAGATCAGGATGTAGTCATCCCCACCACTCCCGGATCTCGACTTAATGTATATCATCCTCTGGAAAATGTCATAGGGGATGTACAATCAGGAGTTCAGACAAGAAATCAACTATACTCAGTTGATTATGCCTCAGTCATGGAAAAAGGTTATCTTCACGACAGCGCTTATCAATGTTTTGTGTCTCAATTTGAGCCAAAATATGTAAGTGAAGCCTTAAACGATGAGGCATGGGTGAGTGCCATGTAGGAAGAACTTCTTCAATTCAAGAAGTTAGGAGTACCGACATTGGTGGATAGACCAAAAGGTGCTAAGGTCATTGGCACTAAATGGGTCCTGAAATGCAAGAAAGATGACCAAGGGGTCATAATCAGAAACAAGGCTTGAGTTGTAGTTCAAGGATTTCGACAAGTCGAAGGTATTAATTACAATGAAGTTTTTGCACCTGTGGCGAGAATGGAAGCAATCCGTATCTTCCTAGCCTATGCATCTTATATGAAGATTAAAGTTTATCAACTAGATGTGAAGAGTGCAGTCCTTCATGGTGAAATCCGGGAGACAGTGTATGTCAGTCAACTCGAAGGATTTGAGGATCTGTATCATCGGGACAGAGTTACAAGCTAGATAAGGCTCTCTACAGGCTCCACCAAGCCCCAGGAGCATGGTATGAGAAGCTCTCGACTCATCTTGTGAAACATGGCTTTCGCAGAGGAGTGATTGACTGTACACTATTCATCAAAGAAAAGGATGGTGACTTACTACTAGTTCAGATTTATGTTGATGACATAATCTTTGGTTCCAAAACAAAGAATTATGTAAAAGATTTGAAGCAGTAATGAAAGCTGAATTTGAGATGAGTGCCATGGGAGAGATGAAGTTCTTTCTCGGGTTATAGGTGGATCAGACACCTAAGGGAATATTTCTACATCAGATCAAGTATGTAGGCGATATCCTAAGTCGGTTCAATATGGAGAATGCTTCGGTAGCTGGGACTCCACTTGCTACAAACCACGACGTGGCACCTGACGAAAATGGTGATCTGGTGGATACCACCATGTATAGAGGAATAATCGGATCCCTCATGTACCTCACAGCCTCACGACCTGATATCATGTACGCGACATGTCTCTGTTCCAGATATCAGGCGAAACCGAAAGTCAACCATCTCATAGGAGTTAAACGGATTTTCCGTTATCTGAAGGGTACTCCAACACTCGTGTTCTGGTATCCTCATGACGATGATTTTGAGCTTACAGCGTATAGTGACTCGGATTACGGCGGTTGCAAAATGAACTACAAGTCAACGTCTACAGGATGCCAATTTTTTGGGAGAAGATTAGTCACCTGGCAGTATAAGAAGTTAACATCGGTTGCTCTGTCAACTTCTGAAGCTGAATACGTTGCTGCTGCAAGCTACTGTTTGCAGATCATTTGGATTCAACAGCAAATGCGGGATTATGGTTTACAATTCTCTAACACTCCTATTTATGTTGATAATTCTGCTACTATAGCCGTAACTAAACATCCTATCCAACATCCAAAAACTAAACACATCGGAATTAAATATCACTTTATACGTGATTATTTTGAAAAGAATTTAATCGATGTGTTTAAATTAATACGGACTTTCAACGTGCTGACCTCTACACAAAAGCTTTTGATAAACCAAGATTTTTTATATCTGTTAGAGGTCAACGGTGTAAAAAAGAAATGTGACGTGATTCCAGAAGACAAAAGTACATAGTCCGACGAGTAGAGTTTTTTTTATTTTATTTTTATTTCTTCACCTATTAAAATTCAAAACGCAAAAACATTTTCGGTTTTAGAATTTTAGGGGGAGAATATGTTAGATTAGTATTAAATTAATCATTTTATTTAATTACTTAAAAGAACGAGTGAGAAGGATAGCATAGACAAAAGGAAAGTAATCAAATATGTGTTACTGATTCAAAGTTTATGGAAAATTATAGTACACAAGAAACAGATAGTTTGGGGATGCAAAATTTTTTAAACGATTAAGATGCAAATTTCAATGTATAAGTTTGAGATCTCCAAGCAAAATAAAAGAAAAAATGATAGTTAAACTAGCAAACTACTGAGGTAACATAGAGAAAGTAGACCTGGAGGCTGCTAGTTCATTATATGATGTGTCGGTAGATTCAACACAATAGATGAGTAGACCTCATTGGTGGTTTAAAATTCAAACTAAGTTGTTCAACAAGTTATGGGTTCCCATCTTATCCCTGGTTAACACAATCAACGATGTTCCAATAAGGGGTGAAGAGCAAAATAAACGCCACATGTGTGTGCGGATGACCAAAAAATATGAGCAAAGCACATGAAAAAAGAAAAAAGCAATCAAGCTAATAACCTATGTTGTTGGTGTGATATGTGCAAAAAGAAAATAATTACTCAAACAAGAAGATAGGTTGTGTGCCTCTCTGCTGTGCGATGGCACTGACCTGAGGATAAGCATAACCTAAATATTCTAGATCTCATTGTTGTTTGCGCCTATCTACTGTGCGGTGGCACTAACTTGAGGCTTAGCATCTCTTGAAAGCTCTTAGAATATTTTCTTCTTGTAATATACACGTAGATCGCTCAAAAATCTCTTGAGGAATGTTGATTACCATATAAGCGTGGGATCCACAAATGCTCGTTGAAATAATTAAACTTTAACTTATCACCAATGTGTGTCAAAAGTCTGTGTATGGATTTAAAAAGACAAGTATATTGACAATCATTGTGAGCCGTAGTTATTGAAAGTCAAAATCATTGTGTGCATGTGGTAGTTATAGTATGATTTCCTAAACTTGCTATTGACACTCGGATCAAAACAAGAATCGAGCATCAAAATGGTAAATGAAAATGTCCCAAATGATTCTGATACACCTGTATGATTCCATAATAAATTGTACCAGAAATGATAAAATTGAATTGAAGTTGTGCTGTCCAGGAAGTCAAATCAGTTAGAAGTACTCTAATAGGTTGAATTCCATCTCTAATCAAAAATACAAAAATATGTCTTGTTATTGTTCTTAATTTCAAGTTGTTCTAATTAATTTTAGTTAATTTTAAGGTAAGAGTCGGACTCAACAACTCGTCGTAATATGTAAATCACTCACTAAAAGGGTCACATCTTAGGTGACCAAGATGTGCAAAATTAAATTGGGTCACGTCTGAGGTGACAAATTCATTTTAAGTAAAAGGATCACGTCTGAGGTGATCAACAGTTGTTTTCAAATTAAAAAGGTCATGTCTGAGATGACCATCGCTGATAACGTTTTTATCTATTGTTAAAAGGATAAGTGTTTGAAAGTGCATAAGGTCAAATTAACAAGTTAGAGTCATTCGCACGACTGGACCATAAGTATGGACCAGTTGCACGAATGGAGCATGAGAATGAACCATTCGCACGATTGGATCATGAGAATGAGCCAATCACATGAATGGAGGTGACCAACTGAGTCAGTCATACGACTGAACCCCAGTCGCACTAAGGATGTGACCGACTGAGCCAGTCGCACGACTAAGCCCCAATCGCCCGAATGAAGTGTGCGAATAGATCCAGTCGCCTAACTGAAGATAAAATCAGTATAAATAGGGCTAAAGTCGGTCGCATATCCTCATCACCCTTCAATCGCCCTCAAATCTCCCGAAAGCACAAATACTCTGTCAAAATTTGATTTAGTCGATTGTTTACTGCTATTGTGTTACTGACGTGTACTCTCATCATCTGCAGGTAATTAGTGATCGAGATTGCACAAAATGTGTGGTGTAATCAAACCCTAACTGACCCAAACTGATTAAAAGCAAGAAATAAGTAACAACCATCAAATAGATCACATAAACATGTATAATGGTAAAAATGAAGGACATACAGTGATAGTTAGGATTTTTGCAAGTCTAAAGAGTCTAAACACAATGTTTAACTTCAAGTTTTGACCTAGATTCGGGGTTAAAGTGTCGAACAGAGAGTTATGCGACTAGACACTCCGAATGAACTTCAATCGCACGATTGAACTGGGCGAATGACTCAATCGGTTGAATGAACTAGGCGTATGAGCAAAATCGCCCGATTGAACTCAGCCGCATGCTCAGTCGCCCGATTGAACTCAGTCGCATGCTCAATCGCCATATTGAACTTAGCCGCAGGATCAATCGCCCGATTGAACTCAGTCGCATGCTTACTCAACCAACTGAACTCGATCGTATCGTTCAATCGCACGATTGAACCAGACTTATTTCAAGATAGATTAAGTTTCAAGTGTTTCTGTTATGGATAAATGTAATGTTTATATGTCTTGTGTTACAGAAACATGGCAGAGAGGTGGACTATCAACACCAAGCACAACATATGTGCTCACCTTAATCCTACATCCCGGAACGCTGTTGAGTTCTCAGGGTTTTAGCCTTTCTGCGCAGATCATGGATCTTCAAGGCTATCTCGACTCCGTGCACACCTTACAGATCCATCTAGCAGTCATTCTGGGAAAGTGCCAGGGTTGACAGATTAGTTGAGCCTCATTGTATACGGAGCTCAATCTTTGGTCAAGAGATAGTGATCACTGAGGATGACTTGAGACGGGTCTTAGGTTTGGGTGAGGACGGAAACCACCCAACTAAGTTACATCCCCTGACCGTCCAGGGATGCTTTGTGAGGATCAAGTACGCCGATAACTTAAATGTCAGGGAACTAAACAAGAGCAACATGTGCCCTCAATTCAAGTATTTGGCACATGTGATCCTAAAGTGCATAGCCTCCAAGCGTGGAGGATTTGACGACCTCTCCGACCAAATCCAGAATGCATACGTTGCACTAGTACTGAACCATCCGTTCAGTTTCTCCCGCATGATCTTCTCCTATCTGATCGAGAACCTTGAAGCTAAAGGGAAGGAAGGATTCTGCGTGTATCCATGATTCTTACAGATGATTATTGATGAGAAGCTTCCTTCACTGCCCAAAGAGAAAGAAGATGCTGTGGTGCTTGAGGTGATGGATGATACCACCTTAGGCAGGATGAAGGTCTACCAGGGCAAGCAGGTGAAGCCCCAAGTGAGGAGGTTGTTTGGGCATTTGGCCCGGGAGGATTATGTGGCGCCAGCTAGGAGGAAGTGGTGTCACGATGACCGTGACTCGGATTCTGAGCCGATTGCTCTACCCTATGATGATTCTGACGATGATGCCAAGGTGATGGTCAAGGAGGTGATGGTCCGGGTGGACCCGAGTCGGCTCCAATACACCCTAATTTTCAGATGGAGGAGGAGGAGGAGTTAGACAAGGAGCCTCTAGTACGGATTGTGGGGAGCCGGGTTGTAGCCACTGAGAGAGGGATCAGGGCGGTTGGTGGACTCCAGGGTGAGTCTGGGGATGTTGTTACTACTTATACAGATCCATCTTACACCCCGGACCAGCCCAGTAGCCAAGGGGGAGCCTCTGTTTAAAGGTTCCAGGAAGAAGAGAATGGCTCACCCTTATGGCAAAAAATGGTAACAGGCTGAGATTTACTTTGACCCCATCCACTACCACTGCCACAGCCACCACTACTGCCATAGCCACCACCACAGCTACCACCACCACTACCACACTCCCTACCACTACTACTACACTCCCCTCTACCACTACTACAACCACCTGTTCACCATCCACTACTATCCCACCACCCATATTCACCATATCCACCACTACCACCACCAGCCACCAAGCAGGTCCATCAACCCACACTACCTTAACCACAGGATGTTAGGACCATTTCAGTACGAAGTACTAACTGATTTACATGTATACCAAAACAAATAGTGTGGAATCCTATTTGATTGGCGATCCAATCAGTGAGAACGCAAGTATAATCAATCTAAGAATGAATCTAAACGTTAAGAATGATTGTAGGATGATTAACTGTGATCTATGAACTTGGAACATGTTATCTTAGGTCTTTGGACGGCTAGGGTATGATTTAGTGCGTAGGGATTCGAATTGTCTCGTTTTTCCACGAATTAAGTGGTATTTATAGGTTAGGGTTTTCTATTCATGCGACTGAACCATTTGCATGGTTCAGTCGTGCGACTGAAGCATGCGGTTGATCCATCCGCACGACTGAAGGTCCAGTCGTGCGACTGAGTCAATCTCATGTTACACTCGTGCGACTGATCCAGTCTCCTGGTCCAGTCATGCGACTGGTTCATTAGCATGAAGTATCCATGCGTATGGTCCATTAGCATGGTCCATTCGCATGAGAACTTCACACGATTAAGTTTAAGCATGTTTCTCAATCATTATTGATTAAGAACTATGTAAACAACCACAAACTTATATAGTTAGTTCAATATGCGTTATCACACAATAATCAATGAAATATTAAACATTATAAGCATCATCAACACATTACTTTTCATTCATACCCATTCTGTTACCTATACGTAAGACATGAAATACATTTTACATTTGAGCTTCTAAACTAGGTACACATGTATCTACAAACTCCCCCTTGGACCTAGTTTACTCTATTGTCTAACATTCTTCATCAGCTTATCAAATTTTTGTACTTCTCCTCTCTTGTAGCTCCAGCGTATATCTCAAATGCGAAACAAAGCCTTATAACGTGTTGGAATTGGAGGGCTTGTACAATGTCTTGCGAATCATAAAACAGTGGCCACTTGTACAATGTGTATACATCATCAGCCGACAAGTTAGTTAGCCACATTGGGTCAAATACTCGAGTAGTATCCATTTTGCCCTCTTTTTGCAAGACTATAACAGCTTCACTTGTTCTCCAGTCATAGTACCACCACTTAAAGTGTGGAGTGAAATCCTATGGCATTTCCCTTAGAGGGATTCTTGACATCATGCGCGTAGGACTCCACTTCAGCACTATTTTGGCTTTCCAATAATGGCATCAACTTCAGACCTTCTGATATACCTCGTCGGTTGTTGAGGTTTGAAGTTGACCCACCTGGTGTGGTACTCTTTCTGTAATGCAGCCTCAAACCAGCCTGACATTTGCCTTGGATTAGCATATAACAACTTCAGTTTGGCCAGCTAGCTGAGCACAAAACCAGGGATAGTCTTCAGATCATGTGAGAATCTGAATTACTTGATTCCCTTCTCCCTCTTGACAACATATACATTTATATCCTCAAAATATGCCCACGCTATAATCTTTTCTAACACCTTCAGATGCTTTTTCACTTTGTAGAGCTTGGTGTAGGCACTCGGCTTTGGAGCAGCACGTTGGGCTCGGATCTCTGCAAAACATGCCGCCCATTCAGCCTTTTAGATGTCGACATCGGCGTCTGAGGCTTGGGCTTGATCCTGATTCTTCTCCGACTCTTGCTCCATCTGATCCAGTTTCTCAAACGTATCACTGACAAGAGTGTCACCCAGATTGAGGACCAAATTTCCCTCTTTATCAGCATACTCTGGATAGTGCTGGGCTGTGACATCTTCAATCTCTATCTCGTCCACATCATTAAGCTTGTCGTCACTAGCCACGTCAACAGTAGGGGCATCTTTGACTATTTCATCCGGATTCAGCCGGAACATCTCCGCCAGTTGCTCATCAGTAAGGTCGTGAATTATTTCTCCTTCTTCAGGAGTATAACTCACAGACCTCCTGAAAATCCCTTGCAAATAAAGTATCATAGTGAATTGAGACTTGATTTGCTGTAAGGGAGCAACATCATACTGGTCTTGCTGAGATGGTTGATCTGCTTGATTTAAACATTTAACACATCAATCATTTGTCAATGATCAAGACAGTTAAATAGCAAATATATATATAAACATTAAGTACATAAGTTTAATACATGATTCAATTACACAAGATTTAAATTACATAAACGTCTAAACATTACTTTTATCTTGAATCATGTGCTCTTCTTCAGTCGGGGCCGAGGACGAGACTCCCTGATCTTGTGACTTCTTGGAGCGTCTTTCTCTAGCATGTGTGGCTCCTGATGCAGCCGCATCGCTCCTTCCTCCTCATCATCCTTATCATCCTCATCCTTTCCTTCATCACCTCCTTCGTCTATCTCATCCTCATCATCATCCTCATCATCCTCATCCTCATCATCCTCATCCTCATCCTCATCCTCATCATCATCATCATCATCACACTCTGATCTTCAGAGGCTCATCTTTTGATCCCTTTAGCTTGAGCATAATAGACCTGTTAAATGTCTCCAACTCCTTAATCTTCTTTGCTGATTGGACTTTATGCTCCTTGAGTTTGGCACTTTCCTGAGCTTGCTGAGACATCTGCTATGCTTGGGCAGCAGTTAGCTCCACTAGCTGTCGTAGCTGAGCAGTCTTCTCGTCATCGGCAGCCAACAGCTTCAGCACCATACGATTCAATGCTGACAGCTGTTCCTCTACCCCATTGGGAGGTAGAGATGATCCTGTGGGGAATGATGGGTGGAATGATGGTCTTGCTTGGTTGCTAGTGGAGGTAGTGGTGGAAGTGGTGAATATAGGTAGTGGTATGTGAGTGGGTGGAGTGGTAGTAGTGGTGGTGGGTGAGGTAGTGGTAGGTGGAGGTGTGGTTGTAAAGATGGGTGGTGTAGTAGTAGTGGTGGTGGGTGAAGTAATGGTGGTGGTGGTAGCTGTGGTGGCAGTGGGGGAAGAGGCTATGATCATCGTGTACCTCCATCTCTTGGGCTTCATCCCATGGGGCTGAGCCATCCTCTTTTTCCTAGAACCCCTCGAGAAGGATACTCTGCCTGGGATGCTGGACCGAGCTAGGGTGTAGGTAGGATTAGTCATAGTCTCCCCAGACTCGCCCGGGTGTCCACCAACCGCCTGAATCCCTCTTTCGATGGTAACAACCTTACTGCCCACCGTACGAGTCAGTGGCTCCTCATCCTCCTCCTCCTCCTCCTCCTCCTCGGGAGGGCAGAAATCCTGATGGAAACTGGCTGTAGCAGCATCTCCATGAGTGGTGGTGGAGGTGTAACATCTGTAGTGGTGGCCCTGGATGAAGTGGGGCCAGAGTCTCCACCATCACCACTATCATCATCATCATTTGACTCATCAGTGAGGAGCGCAATCTGCTCAGTATCTGAGTCGTTGTCATCGTGGCGCCACTTCCTTCATGATGGCGCCACATAGTCCTCATGGGCTAGATGCCCGAACAGCCGCCTGATAGGGGGTTTCACCTGCTTCCCCCTATTCACCTTCATCTTGCCCAAGGTGGTATCGTCCATCACCTCGAGCACTACGTCGTCCTCTTTCTCCTTGGCAGTGAGGGGAGCTTTTGGTCTATAATCATTTGCATAAATCGAGGGTACATGCAAAATCCCTCCTTTCCCTTTGCCTCGATGTTCTCCACCAAGTAGTGAAGATCATCCTGGAGAAGCTAAACGGATGGTTCGGTACCAACGCCACGTAGGCGTTCTGAATCTGATCTGATAGCTCATCGAAGCCTCCCTTCCTGGAGGCAATGCACTTAAGCAGAACACGTGCCAAGTACTTAAATTGGGGGCACAGGTTGCTCTTGTTGAGCACACCTGTTGTGATATCCCCCAAGTACTTGGCCTGCATAAAACAGCCTCGTACCGTCAGTGGGTGTAGTCGTGTTGGGCAGTCAGCATCGTCCCCAAACTCTAAGATGGTCCTGAGATCATCCTCAGTGATCTCTATCGGCTAACCAAAAATGGAGCTCCTAATACAGTGGGGCTCTGAAGATCTGTCGACAACCGCGCTTTCCCAGAAAGCCTGCTGAACTGACCAGTACGGCGTGCACGGAGTCGATATAGCACGGAAAATCCTCGATCTCCGTAGGAATGTAATAATTCCCGAGAAATCAGCCACATTTTGTGAGGTCAGATCCAGATGTGCACAAATGTTGTGCTTAGTGCTCATGGGCCAACGACTCGTCATCTGTTACACAATGCAAATAAACGTTAGTGAGTGTCAATGAGTAACACTTTGATTCATTTGACTTGAAATCTTCTATTTTATCGTGCGATTGAACTGTGCGACTGAGCTCTAGTCGTGCGATGAGCTCATACGTATGACTGAGCATGCGACTGGGCTTAGTCGTCTGCTATCCCATGCATTTACCCGTGCGACTGAACTCATACGCATGGTTTAGTCATGCGATTAAGCCATTCGCCCAGCTCAGTCGTGTGATTGAAGTTCATTAGGGTGTCCATTCGCATGACAGACTGTTTGTTCAGTTCAAATTCAAATTTTCAGCAAAACTTAATGTTAGACGTCGTGTGCTCATTTAGGGCACAAATCGATGGACATTCGAGTGGATTGCACCGCACTTTACCTGTATAATCATTGGTAATCTTTAGAACACAACAATTTGTAGTCTAGAATGGTCAAATGAAAATTGGGCAGAGTAACGGTAGAGTCGTGCGATTTGGGAGTGATGAATGACTGTGACCGACTCCCCCTCCTTTTATACTAGGGTTTCCTTCAGTCGTGCGACTGAGCAGAGTCGCACAATTGATTTGTGCGACTGGCACAATCGGTCACCTTCAGTCGTGCGACTAGATGTCAATCGTGCGACTGTGTCATTCGGTCACCTCCATTCATGCGATTGGTTCATTTTGTGAACCAATCGTGTGAGTCTACTCATGCTGATGGTCCAATCGCACGTTGGGGCCATGCGTGTGGTATAGTCGTGTAGTTGGACTCATACGTGTGGTTCAATCATACGGTTGGTCCATACTCATGGTCCAGTCGTTCGAATGGGCTCATACGGATGGTCCAATAGTGCGGCTGGTCAACACTCATGGTCTAGTCATGCAAATGGCCTCATACTTATGATTTTGACTTTATGACCATTTGACACTTAACCCTTTTAACTATGGATAAAACATTTCGAGCATTCGATCATCACAAAATGACCATTTTAACTTTTAGAACTTTTGATCACCTCAGACGTGATCCTTTTAACATTAGATAACCCGTTTGGTCACCTCAGACGTGACCTTTTTTAGTGATTTCATTCCAGACAGAATTCCAATGCATAGTCCGACGTTTAACAACTAAATTGACAAAATTAAACAAAAGAAACAATTTGAACTAAAAGACAAAACTAAAACATATTTTTGTAATTTTTTGTGTGAGGTGGAAATCCTAAGATAGATATCTAACAGATTTATTTTTTGAATAGACAGCTTCAAGTTATTTTGACCATAAGTGGAACGATTCATTATGGAATCATACAGGTAAATCAAATCATTCTGGACATGTTACCAAAACCTTTCGATGCTAGATTCTTGTTTTTATCGAGAGTCATTAGCAAGTCTAGGAAATCATACTAGTGCCACAAGATGCACACAGTGGTGTTGACTTTCAAGAGTTGCAGTCACGATGATTGTCAGTATACTTGTCCTCTTAAATCAATACACAGACTTTTGACACGGATTGGTGATGATTTAAGGTTTAATTATTTCAACAAGCATTTGTGGATCCCACGCTTATATGGTAATCAACATTCCTCAGGAGATTTTTGAGCGGTCTACGGGTAGTATTCAAGAAGAAACTATTCAAGAGCTTTCAAAGAGATGCTAAGCCTCAGGTTAGTGCCACCGCACAGCAAAGAGACACAAACAACAATGAATTCTAGAATATTTAGGTTATGCTTATCCTCGAGTCAGTGCCACCGCATAGCAGAGAGGCACACAACCTATCTTCTTGCTTGAGCAATTTTATTCTTTTTGCACAGATCACACCAACAATATAGGTTATTAGCTTGATTGTTTTTTGCATTTTTCATCATGTGCTTTGCTCATTTTATAGTCATCCGTACACATTTGTGGCGTTTATTTTGCTCGTCACCCCTTATTGGAACCTTTTTAATTGTGTTAACCAGGGATAAGATGATAACCCACAGCTTGTTGAACAACTTAGTTTGAACTTGACATCACCAACAAGGTCTACTTATCTATTGTGTTGAATCTACTGACACATCATCAAATGGTCTAGCAACCTCTAGGTCTACTTTCTCCGTGTTACCTTAGTAGTAGCTAGTTTTACTATCATTTTTCCTTTTATTTTTGCTTAGACTTCTTAGACTTATACTTCGAATTTTGCATTTTAAACAATTTCTTCTTTTAAAGTCCCAAACTATTTGTTCCTGTGTACTATCATTTTCCATAGTCATTGAATCAGTATCACAGATACGATCTCATTTCTCTTAGCTTGCATGTCCTCCTCCCTCGTTTTTTATGTACTGAAATTAAATACTAACTTAACCTATTCTCCCCCTAAATTCTAAAACCGAAAAAGATTTGCGTTTAGGATTTCAATAGGCGAAGAAATAAAAATAAAATAAAATAAAATAAAATAAAAATTAAGAGTAAAATGAAATCTACTTGTCGGACTAAGTACTGTCATCATCGGAAATCACATCACTTTTCTTTTTAACGCTGTTGACCTCTAACAGATATAGAAAACGTGGTTTATCAAAGACTTTTATGTAGAGGTCAGCGCGTTGAAAATCCGTATTAATTTTAAAAACATCGATTAAATTCTTTTCAAAACAATCACGTATAAAGTGATATTTAATGCCGATGTGTTTGGCCTTAGGATGTTGGACCGAATTTTTTGTTACGGCTATAGCAGCAGAATTATCAACAAATATAGGAATGTTAGAGAATTTCAAGCCGTAGTCCCGCATTTGCTGTTGAATCCAGATGATTTGAGAACAACAGCTTGCCATAGCAACATATTCAGCTTCACAAGTTGACAGTGCAACTGATGTCTGCTTCTTACACTGCCACGTGACTAATCTTCTCCCAAAGAATTGACAACCTGCTAAGGTTGACTTGTAGTTCATTTTGCATCCGCCATAATCCGAGTCACTATACGCTGTAAGTTGAAAGTTGTCATCATGAGGATACCACAACC
Organism: Flaveria trinervia; assembly: GCA_025506515.1. Lineage (NCBI taxonomy): Eukaryota > Viridiplantae > Streptophyta > Magnoliopsida > Asterales > Asteraceae > Flaveria > Flaveria trinervia. Next base: position 19,864,916 of record CM046457.1, read on the forward strand.
CAAGTGTTGGTGTACCTTTCAGATAATGAAATATCCTTTTGACTCCTATGAGATGGTTGACTTTCGATTTCGCCTGATATCTAGAGCAGAGACACGTTACGTGCATGATGTCAGGTCGTGAGGCAATGAGATACATGAGAGATCCAATCATTCCTCGGTACATGATGGCATCCACCAGATCACCATTCTCGTCGGGTGCTACATCGTGGTTTGTAGCAAGTGGAGTCCCAGCTGCGGAAGCATTCTCCATATCAAACTGACTGAGAATATCACCTACATACTTTGTTTGATGTAGAAATATCCCCTGTGGTGTCTGATCCACCTGTAACCCGAGAAAGAATTTCATCTCTCCCATGGCACTTATCTCAAATTCAGTCTTCATTACTGCTTCAAATTCTTTACATAAGTCTTCGTTCTTGGAACCGAAGATTATGTCATCAACATAAATTTGAACAAGCAGTAAATCACCATCCTTTTCTTTGATAAACAATGTATAATCAATCATTCCTCTTCGAAACCCGTGCTTCACAAGATGAGTCGAGAGCTTCTCATACCATGCTCTAGGGGCTTGATGAAGCCCGTATAGAGCCTTGTCCAGCTTGTAAACTCTGTCCCGATGATACGGATCCTCAAATCCCTCAGGTTGATTGACGTACACTGTTTCTCGGATTTCACCATGAAGGAATGCACTTTTCACATCAAGCTGATAGACTTTAATCTTCATATACGATGCATAGGCTAGGAAGATACGGATGGCTTCCATTCTTGCCACTGGTGCAAACACTTCGTTGTAATCGATTCCCTCGACTTGTCGAAATCCTTGAACTACAAGTCAAGCCTTGTTTCTGATAATGACCCCTTGGTCATCCTTCTTGCATTTTAAAACCCATTTAGCGCCAATGACATTAGCACCTTTAGGTCTATCCATGAGAGTCTACACTCCTAACTTCTTGAATTGAAGAAGTCTTCTTGCATGACACTCACCCAAGCCTTATTGTTTAAGGCATCACTTACATATTTTGGCTCAAATTGAGACACAAAACATCGATAAGCACCGTCGTGAAGGTAGCCTTTTTCCATGACTAAGGCATAATCAGTCGAATATAGCTGATTTCTTGTCTGTACTCCCGATTGTACATCCCCTATGACATTGTCTAGAGGATGATAAACATTTAGACGAGATCCAGGAGTGGTGGGTACAACTACCTCATTATCCAGATTGTGAACCACAGGTTCAGTATCTGAGGCAGTGGGTCAGAGGCATCAATATTTGATGCGTGTGTACTTGTATTAGTTCGAACATATTCCTCCTGATCCACCTGAAATTTTCCACTTTTTTATCGTCAGAAGAGGAGTCACTTACCTCCAGTGCTCCCCTGAGTTACTAGAAGACTGGCCTTGTGAGCCGGATGTTGTTGAGTCTAGGGGCGGTGTGTTTAAGACATCATACATCATCTTGGTTGCTAACTCATCTTTAGAAGTGGAGAGAGGGATGTTGAAGATCTTAAAGAATCCATCATAATCAAAAAAGAATACGGTTCCTTTTCCAGCTGTGGGTGGTGTATCTCTGAACCTCCACGTTACACCACACTTCTACTTGACCCGTTGAGTTGTTGTAAACTCTCTTATTCGGTATGTTGTATCCTAGGAAAATTCCTTCTTCAGCCTTCTCGCTGAACTTGCCTTCCTGAGTTTTCTTCAAAAGGGTGCAAGGTGCGCCAAATGGTTCGAGGTACTCTAGATTTGGTTTACGCCGTTGAAGTAACTCGTAACACATCTTACCATGACGTTTTACCACCAGGACTCTATTTAAAGTGTAACATGCATTTGCTATTGCTTCGTTCCAGAATTAGATAGACAGTTTCAAGTCTGCTAGCGTCATCCTGGCTGTCTCTATCAAGCTACGATTCTTTCTCTCAGCAACTCCGTTCATTTATGAAGTGTAGGCAAAAGTGAACTGGTGCACAATTCCCTTTTCTTTGCAGAATGCCTCCATCCACTGATTCTTGAACTCAGTACCATTATTTGAGTATACTTGTCTTACCTTCAGCTTGACAAGAGACTCCAAAGTAGTTACTAACTCTTTGAATGACTCAAAAATTTCAGATTTGGATTTCAGAAACATTACCCAAGAGAATCTTGAGTAGTCATCTGTAACTACATAACAGTATAAGTCGTCGACGATGCTCCTTGTACTAACTAGACCAAACAGATCCATGTGAAGAAGCTCAAGAGGCAGTTCTATGGAATGAACTTTCTTTGCCTTATGAGACTTCTTAGTCTATTTGCCTTTCTTGCAGGCGACACAAAAATCTGGTAGTTGGAAGTTTTTGACATTTACTCCTCGCACTAGATCATTCTGGATCAAGTGGTTCATCTTTCGTGGATTGATGTGTCCCATTCTCCTATGTCAGGAGATCGAATCCTTCTCTGTAGCCTTTGACAGAAAGCACTGAACTTGATGATCCGTTATGGAGACCTTTGATAGATCCAAGACATAAAGATCGTTATATCTTGAAGCTAACATTAAGACTTGGTCCTCGGGGATCACATAGTCCTTTTTCAGAACATAGCACTTCTTCTTGTCGAATACTACTTTAAAGCTTTTGTCACAGATTTGGGATACAGAAAGCAAATTATTTTGAAGTTGTTGAACATAGTTTACCTTGTCAAACTTCACTTTCTGGATTCCCACTTCCCCTTGAGTTGTGATGTAACCTCCTTTGTTTCTAGCAAATGAAAAATGACCTCATTTAATTTGTTTGACGTTTGAAAGGAGAGCCAGGTTCCCAGTCATGTGCCTAGATGCCTGCTATCTACAATCCAGGTATTGGTGGCAACACTATAGCGAACACCCTGCACATTCAAAGGAAATCATTAGTTAAGGTTAGGGACCCAAGCCTTAACTGGCTTAGGTGACCTAGATGCATCACACATCATAAATTCCACCCACTGTCTATTTGAGGGTGAGGGAAGATCATTCGTCTTCTTGTTCTCATGATCAGACATTGAACTAGATTTTTCTTTCCATAAGCCAGTTTTGTGTAAGGTCTGTTTGTGATAAATAGACGATTGGCTTATGGTTTAAACTTTATGTTCACTAATTCTTCTAGGTGGAGTCATAGAACTCCTTTTAGAAGAACTGGATTTAGGATCATGAAGTTCAACTTTCTTCCTTGGTGTCTGATAGTAAGGGCAGTTAGACGTGATGTGTCCATACTTTCCATAGTTGTAGTATGATCTACTTTCAACATGTTGGTATAATTGTTTCTGTGGAGAAGTGTGTGACACTCGTGTAACTTTAATTTGTTTGTGTTTTAACACTTCTTGTTTAGATGTTTTATCTTGTTTAACAAAATTAATTGTTTGAACCTTTTTAATATCTTTACTCTTTTGTTTATCTGGACTTAGACATGATGCACGTGTTTGGTTAGCTTGTTGGTCTTTTTAGGTTCAGAATTAGATGTATTTGAACCAGACTTTACCTTAACTTTCTTAATTTGTTCATCCAGATTAACGATAGGCATTTTGCCTTTTGACTTTAAAGTGGTCTCCTTTTGTTTAGTGACAGATTCAATGAAGTTACTTGTGAAATCTGGATCACTTACAAGAGGAGTGAACACCACATGATCCTTGATTGGGTTATTATTTATTGGTTTGCATTTAGCATTCAACAAGGTCTCATGTGGTGGTGGAACCACTTTGTAACCCAAACCCTCCCCGTTGTTGCGTTCTCTCACTAAGTGCTGGACTATGTGAGAAGAACTAGTCCAACTATGCAGTTTTTGTTTTAATGATGTTACTTCAACTTCCAAAACTACCTTTTGTTTCTTAGTTCTAGGTAGTTTAAATAGAACTTAATATCATTTTATTGGTTAAAGGCCACAACTTCGGTTTCCCTTAGTTGTTTATTCAACAGTTCTATTTTCTCTTTATAACTGTGCTCATTATGTTTGAAAATCCTATTTGCTTCTGTGCATAGTTGTAAATAATTTACTAAGCTATCATTATGATCTAATAAACTAGCAAATTTTTCATCTATGCTATCTCTAAATTTATTACATTTAATACAACCATGACTATCAAACAATTGGTCGTTGGTACATACCTGGGAAGATTCGATTGAATCAACCATCATAGCAGAGTCTGACTCTTCTGGTGTTGGTGATTCTGAACATTTCGTGCTTGAACCCTCTTCATTTAGGTGATCGACCACATTTGCAGTTTCCTCATATTTGACATCGCGAATTCAACTTCTATATCGCCTTCGCTTGCAGAGTCGTCATCCAAACCCTCAACACAAGCAATGTTGGATTCTCCCGGAGATACAAATCGAAAGGTCAAATCTTGCCCTTCGTCTTGAGCAGTCAAGGCCATAGGATCCTTGCTTGACGATGTAGGACTACTTGTGGGTTTATCCTGGCGATTGAAGGATGAGAATGGATTACCATTACTTGTCTTCTTGGGCTTCACATATTCACGTTTGAAGTGCCCCTTTTCTCCACAGTTAATACAGGTAACTTTGGTTTTGTCAAAACCAAAGGTTGTATCCTTTGTGGCAATCAGGTTCTGTCCTATCTTCTTAACAAACTTCTTTGCCCTCCAAACAGCACTTGCATATGCCCACATGATATCCATTCTTTCTAGCTCAGTCTCATCTACTTGCTCGTAGTCTTCATCTGCCAGATGGCAGTTTCCAATCTTCCCCGCAACTAGTCCGTCATAGGAGTGAACGACAACTGCTAAGAGATCCATATGCTCCTTTGCTACCTCTACAGTCACGTTACCGAGATTCTCGGTCTTTAATTTTGTAGCATTGGCTTCAGGTGCTATATATTGGGTGCAAGATGACCCTGACGTGTCAGATCCTGAAGTAGTGGCTTGAGACGGAGCGGCTGAACTCGACATAAATGCCGTCTGAAGTGGTGCTCCAGACGTTTTTGCTTGAGGAGTTGAGTTGTAAAGTGATGGGTTCTGATCATATGACGCCTTTTGAGACCTGTACTTCATCCTCAACTCTTTCCCTCTCAGCTTCAGAATGAAATCGTTGATAGCTAACTTTTCCAGCATATCATTCTATCTGAGGTTTGACACAAAGGAACCCCACTTTTCTGTCAATCCATCTGCGAAATTCGACACCTTGTCTTCCATGGACGTAACAACCCCATGAGTGTGCAGCTCACTCATTAAGTGGTAGAAGCAGTCTATAACGTCATCCAAGCTTTCGTTACCCATTGACGAGAAGTTATCGAACTCCTTCTTTAAAGCTTTAGCCTTTAGAGCTTTTAGCGATGCATTCCCGTCATACCGCTTTTCCATAGCATCCCATAGCTTCTTTGCTTGCTTGTTCTCAGAAAACTGATGGAATATATCCTTAGGAATTGATTGAGTTAACAGAGCATACACCTTCTTCTCTGTATTGTACTTTACCTTTTGCCCATCAGTCATGCCGCCTAAGGTAAGTTTAACTCCATCTGCACCAACTGGCATGCTATACCCTATCTCAATTGATTCCCATAGATTAGGATCTACCCCTTTTAGGTATATCTCGAACCTTTGCTTCCATTGTGGGTAATCATCTAACGTTATGAGCTTTGCAGGCTTATTGTGATTCCCCACTTCATTTTCCAGAAGCAATAGATTCTGGATCTGTGAATCTCTACCTGCGATGAACGCTGAATACTGATCTTTCATTGCTATTTACTTTTGATTTTAGAAAAAACTGTTTTACTTGTGTGAATGAAAGAATGCGATTGGGCTATTCGTACAATTGAACAATGCGGATGGTTCAATCGTGCGACTGAACAAATGCGGATGGTTTAATCGGGCAATTGGACAGGTGTGGATGAACAATGCAAATAAAGATCTTTAGTCGTGCGAATGGATGAACGACTGAGCCAATCGTACGTATGAGTTGCGAATGGATGAACGACTGAGCCAATCGTATGTATGAGTGGTGCGAATGGGTTCAGTCGTGCAATTGAGTCAATCGTGCGACTGAAGGCAGCTGTTTTTGCAAAAACGAAGGTTTTGAACACTTTGACGCAAAAACACGAATTTCTCACTAACCCTAATTGTCGTATGCCGGAAAAACGTTAACTTTTTTACCTGGAGACGTCGAAAACATTGTTTGACACAAAAAGATTGAGTTTTTTAGTGAAAAACGTGATTTTTATATCAAAATCGATTGAATCACACGCAAATTAAGAGCCAAAGCTCTGATACCACTTGTTAGAATTTTCAACATGGAGTAAATGTCAAGAATTTTCAACTTCTGAATTTTTGTGTAGCGTGCAAGAAAGGTAAACATACCAAGAAGTCTCACAAGGCAAAGAAAGTAAATTTCATTGACCTGCCTCTCGAACTTCTACACATGGATCTGTTTGGTCCTGTCAACACCAAGAGAATCGCTGGTGATTTGTACTATTATGCAGTCACTAATGATTACTCAAGATTTTCTTGGGTGATGTTTTTAAAATCCAAATCAAAGACATTTGAATCTTTCAAATAGCTGATAACTACATTGGAATCACTCTACAAGCTGAAAGTGAGACAAATTCGATCAGACAATGACACGGAGTTCAAGAACCAGTGGATGGAGGTGTTCCGCAAAGAGAAAGGAATTGTACACTAGTTCACATCTGCATACACTCCATAAATGAATGGAGTTACTGAACGAAAGAACAGGAGCTTGATAGTGACAGCAAAAACGATGCTAGCCGACTCGAAACTGCCCATCCAATTTTGGAACGAGGGAGTTGCCAATGCATGTTACACCCTCAATCGAGTCTTGGTGGTCAAACGTCATGGTAAAATGTGTTATGAGTTGCTCCAGCGACGTAAACCTAATCTGGAGTATCTCGAACCATTTGACGCACCATGTACGCTGCTAAAGAAAACTCAGTTAGGGAAGTTCAGTGAGAAAGCCGAAGATCTTTCTAGGATACAACATACCGGACAAGAGAGTTTATAACAACTCAACGGGTCAAGTAAAAGTGTGGTGCAACGTTGACGTTCAGAGATACACCACCCCCTGCTGGAAAAGGACCCTCATTCTTCTTCGACTATGATGGATTTCTTTAAGTCCTTCAACATCCCTCCTCCCTTCCTGATGATGAGTTATTAACCATAATGATGTACGATGTCTTAAACACACAATCACTAGACTCGACAACATCAGTTCCACAAGGTGAATATTCTAGTCATTTTGGGGGAGCACTTGATGTAAGTGACTCCTCCTCTGACGATGAAGAAGTGGAGACTGAACAGGTGAACCAGGAGGAACAGGTTCCTGCTACTAAAAGTACACAAGCATCAGATGTTGATGCCTCTGACACTTCGGAACCTCACACTCCAACAGCTACAAATACTGAACCGAGAATTCAAAATCTGGATCAGGAAGTAGTTGTTCCCACCACTCCCAGATCTCGACTAAATGTATATCATCCTCTGGACAATGTCATAGGGGATGTACAATCGGAAGTACAGACACAAAATCAGCTATACTCAGCTGATTATGCCTCAGTCATGGAAAAAAAGATATCTTCACGACGGTGCTTATCGATGTTTTATGTCTCAATTTGAGCCAAAATATGTAAGTGAAGCCTTAAAATATGAGGCATGGGTTAGTGCCATGCAAGAAGAACTCCTACAATTCAAGAAGCTAGGAGTATGGACAATGGTGGATAGACCAAAAGGTGCTAAGGTAATTGGCACTAAATGGGTCTTGAAATGCAAGAAAGATGACCAAGGGGTCATAATCTGAAACAAGGCTCGACTTGTGGTTCAAGGTTTTAGACAAGTCGAAGGCATTGATTACAATGAAGTGTTTGCACCTGTGGCTAGAATGGAAGCAATTCGTATCTTCCTGGCCTATGCATCCTACATGAAGATTAAAGCTTATCAACTAGATGTCAAAAGTGCATTCCTTCATGGTGAAATCCATGAGATAGTCTATGTCAGTCAACCCAAAGGATTTGACGATACTTATCATTGGGACAGAGTTTACAAACTGGACAAAGCTCTCTACGGGCTCCATCAAGCCCCTAGAGCCTCGTATGAGAAGCTCTCGACTCATCTTGTGAAACACGGTTTTCGCAAAGGAGTGATTGATTGTACGTTATTCATCAAAGAAAAAGACGACTTTACTGCTAGTACAGATATATGTAGACAACATAATATTTGGTTCCAAGAATGAAGAATTATGTCAAGAATTTGAATCTGTAATGAATGCAGGGTTCGAGATGAGTGCAATGGGGGAGATGAAGTTCTTCCTAGGATTATAGGTGGATCAGACACCAAAAGGAATCTTCCTGCATCAGACAAAATATGTAGGGGACATCCTCAGTCGGTTCGACATGGAGAATGCTTCAGCTGCCGGAACTCCACTTGCCACTAACCACGATGTGGCCCAACGAAAACGATGATCTGCTTGATGTTATAATGTATAGAGGAATGATCGGATCACTTATGTATCTCACAACGTCTCATCCCGATATCATGTACGCCACGTGTCTTTGTTCTCGATATCAGGCAAAACCAAAAGTAAATCATCTCATTGGTGTGAAACGGATTTTTCGCTATCTAAAGGGTACTCCAACACTAAGGTTGTGGTGTCCTCATGATGATGATTTTGAGCATACAACGTATAGAGACTCGGACTATGGTGGTTGCAAGATGAATTACAAGTCAACTTTTGCAGGTTGTCAATTCTTTGGTAGACGATAGTCACTGGCAGTGTAAGAAGTAGACATCGGTTGCTCTGTCAACTTGTGACGTGGAATACGTTGCTGCTGCAAGTTGTTGTTCGTAGATCATTTGGATTCAACAGTAATGCGCGACTACAGTTTGCAATTTTCTAACACTCCTATCTTTGTTGATATCACTTTATACGTGACTGTTTTGAAAAGCACTTAATCGATGTGGTTAAAATAAATATGGATTTTCAACGCCCCGACCTCCACACTAAAGCTTTTGATAAACCTAGGTTTTTATATCTTTTAGAGGTTAATGGCGTGAAAAAAAAGTCATGTGATTTTAGAGGAAGAAAGTGCATAGTCCGACATGTTTTTTATTTTATTTTATTTTCCTGTTTATAAAATCTAGAAACAAAAAATATTTTCGGTTTTAGAATTTTAGAGGGGAGAATAGGTTAGATTAGTATTAAATTAGTTGCTTTATTTAATTACTTAAAAAAACAAGGGAGGAGGATAGCTTAGCTAAAAGAAATGAAATCAAATCTGTGATTCTGATTCAACGTTTATGGAAAATGATAGTACACAGGGAACAGAGTGTTTGGGACTTTAAAAAAATTTAAATAATTAAAGATGCAAAATTCAAAGTATAAGTTTGAGAAGTCTAAGCAAAATAAAAGGAAAAATGATAGGAAAACTAGTATGCTACTGAGGTAACATAGAGTAAGTAGACCTAGAGGTTGCTAGTTCATTATATGATATGTCGGTAGATTCAACACAATAGATGAGTAGACCTCATTGGTGGTTTATAATTCAAACTAAGTTGTTCAACTTGCTGTGAGTTCCTATCTTATCCCTAGTTAACACAATCAACGCAGTTCCAATCAGGGGTGAAGAGCAAAATAAACGCCACAAATGTGTGCGGACGACCATAAAATTGAGCAAATCACATGGAAAAATGCTAAATGCAATCAAGCTTATAACTTATACTGTTGGTGTGTTATGTGCAAAAAGAAAATAAATGCTCTAACAAGAAGATAGGTTGTGTGCCTCTCTACTGTGCGGTGGCACTGACATGAGGATAAGCAACCTAAATATTCTAGAATTCATTGTAGTTTGCGCCTCTCTGCTATGTGGTGGCACTGACCTGAGGCTTGACATCTCTTTGAAAGCTCTTAGAATAGTTTCTTCTTGTCAAATACCTATAGACCGCTCAAAAATCTCCTGAGGAATGTTGATTACCATATAAGTGTGGGATCCACAAATGCTCGTTGAATAATTAAACCGTAACTCATCACCAATGTGTGTCAAAAATCTATGTATGTATTTAAGAGGACAAGTATACTGACAATCATCGTGAGCTGTAGTTCTTGAAAGTTAAAATCATTGTGGGCATCTTATAGCTCTAGTATGATTTCCTAAAATTGCTATTGACTCTCGGTCAAAACAAGAATCTAACATTAAAATGGTTTATTAAAATGTCCCAAAGGATTCTGATATACCTGTATGATTCCATAATGAATCGTACCAGAAATGATAAAATAGACTTGAAGCTGTGTTGTCCAGGAAGTAAAATCGGTTAGAAGTACTCTAATAGGATTAAATCCATCTCCAATCAAAAATACAAAAATATATCTTGTTTCATTTTTTAATTTCAAGATGTTTTATTTAACGGTTAGTTATTTGTTAGGAAAAAGTCGGACTATACATCTGGATTCAATCTGTGAATCACTCACTAAAAGTGGTCACGTCTGAGGTGACCAATCGGGTCTTAAATTTAAAAGGATCACGTCTGAGGTGATCATATAAGGTTTAAGTTAAAAGGATCACGTCTGAGGTGATCAATAGTTTTTTTCAAATTAAAAAGGTCAAGTCTGAGATGATCATCGGTCATAACGTCTTATCAATAGTTAACAGGTTAAGTGTTTGAAGTTGCATGAGGTCAAACTCATAAGTCTTAGCCATTTGCATGACTGGACCATAAGTATAGACCAGTCGCACGATTAGATCATGAGTATGAGCCAATCGCACGATTGAACCATACGTATGGACTAGACGTACGATTGGACCATAAGCATGAGTCAATCCATACAATTGGATCACCAGAATGAACCAATTGCACGAATGAATCTGACCAATTAAGCCAGTCGCATGACTGAGCCCCATTCGCACGAATGAAGTGTGCGAATAGGTCCAGTCGCACGACTAAAGGTAAACTCAGTATAAATAGAGGGGAGTCGGTCGCAAATTCTCATCACCCCTCAATCGCTCTCAAGTCGCACGAAAGCACCGTTACTCTGCCAAAATTTCATTTTATTTATTTAGCATCGTGTTTATGATTCTAACATGTACTCATTGTGTCTACAGGTAATGTGCAACCAAAATCAACGTCAATGTCCTATTTAACCTAGCCCTAATGTCCGAAATCACCCAAAACAAGAACTTAGACATGATATTCAAAATAAACCACTAAAATGGACTTAATCATTGATTGAAATAGTATTAGGTGTTATTTTGAATGTCTGAATGTATGGAGCCTAAACTCAACATTTAACATCAAGTTTAGACCACGAACTGAATATAAGTGTCGAACAGAGACTTATGCAAATGGACATGCTGATGAACTTCAATCGCACGATTGAGCTGGGCATATGACTCAATCGAACGAATGAACCATGTGTATGAGTTCAGTCGCACGACTGGTTCAACCGCATGGGACAGTATACGACTAAGCCCAGTCGTAGCTCAATCGTACGACTGAGCTCAATCGCACGACTAAGACTTAGTCGCATTATCCATTCGTACAATTGGACAAAATGATTCAAGTTCATTAAAATTCAAATGTCATCCATTTACACAAATTTTAACGTATATGTATCTTGTGTTACAGAAACATGGCTAGTAGATGGACTATGAGCACGAAGCACAACATGTGTGCTCATTTTGATGTCACATCCCGGAACGCTTATGAGTTCACTGGGATTATTGCATTTCTGTGCAGATCGTGGATCTTCAAGGCCATCTTATGCCATGCACACCATATAGATCGATTCAGCAGGCTTTCTGGGAAAGCGCTGTAATAGACAGGTCGGCTGAGCCTCATCGTATTCGGAGTTCTATTTTGGTCAAGAGATTGAGATCAACGAGGATGATCTAAGAAGGGTTTTGGAGTTGGGTGATGATGGTGACTACCCAACCAGGCTGCATTCACTAACGATTCGGGGATGCTTTCTTAGGATCAAGTATGCTGGGGACATTAATGCTGGTGAGCTCAACAAGAGCAACATGTGCCCTCAATTCAAGTACTTGGCCCATGTTATCCTCAAGTGCATAGCCTCAAGGAAAGGAGGTTTTGATGAGATGTCTGATCAGATCCAGAATGCTTACGTTGCTCTGGTACTGAATCATCCATTCAGTTCTCTCGGATGATCTTCACGTACATGGTAGAGAATATAGAGGCCAAGGGCAAGGAAGGCTTCTGTATGTATCCACGTTTTCTACAGTTGATTATTGACCAGAAGCTTCCTTTGCTGCCAAAGGAGAGAGATGATGCTGTCATTCTTGGGTTTATGGATGATACGACACTCGGGAGGATGAAGGTGTACTGGGGCAAGCAGGTGAAGCCCCCGGTGAGGAGATTGTTTGCGCATCTGGCCCGGAAGACTACGTGGCGCCCGCTCGTAAGAAGTGGCGTCACAATGAAAGTGATTCAGACACTGAGCCCATAGTTTTATCCATTGACGATGACGATGATGATGACAGTGAAGATAGGGGAGATGCTGGCCCCACTCCAACTAGGGCCACTACCACTGATATATCATCTCCACCATCCACTCAGGGTAGAACTAAGAGGGTTGCGTTCCATCAAGACTTCCTGCCAGATGAGGAGGAAGAGTCAGATGAGGAGCCACTGGTAAGGATAGTGGGCAGTAAGGTGTTGCCACTGAGAGACGGATTGCGGCGGTTGGTGGACGCCAGGGTGAGTCCAGGGATGCTGCTACTAAGGTGACTAATCCATCATACATCCCTGACCAGCCCATCAGCCCAGGGGGAGCATCCACTTCTAAGGGCTCGAGGAAGAAGCGGATGGCTCAGCCCCATGGCATGAAGATCAAGAGAAGGAGGATTACCCTATTACCACCACATACACCACCTCTACCACAGCTACCACACCACTACCACACCTCCTATCACCACTACCACACCTCCTACCACCATACCAACCTCCTACCACCACTACCACACCTCCTACCACCACTACCACAGCCACCACTTCACTATCCACTCCCATTCCACCTCCCATATTCACCACATCCATCACCATTACCACCACCTAACGAGCCGGGACTTCTGCTCAAGTCCTAATGGGCCATGGATTCACTCTACCCTTATCGGATGAGAGGAATAGTTAGCCAATCTCAACCGGATTGTGTTAAAGTTGATGGCCACAGATGAGCAAAGAGCTGCACAACTCAACCAACTTATGGAGCTCAATGCTGCTCAGGCTGAGCATATTACACAACTACAGGAACAGAATGCACATGTTGTTCAGAGGATAAAGGAGCTAGAGAGAAAGAACAAGAAGATCATGCTCAGGCTTAAAGGATCCAAAGATAAGCCTTTAAAGATCAGGGAAGGAGATGATGATGATGATGATGATGTTGATTCGGGTGAAGAAGATGAGGGTGATGATGAAGGACTGCATGCAAAGAAGAAAGGGGACGATGATGACGAAGAAGGTGATACTGCTGTATCAGCTTCTACTCAGGGTCAAGAGAGGTGTTCTAAGACATCTCAAGATCAATGAGCCTCGTCTTCAGCTCCTTTGGCAGAAAAATTGACCGATCAAGATAAAAGTAAAGATTAGATGTTTTTATTGGATCTTGTATGCCCAAGACACATACAAGATTGATGTGGTTAGTATGTTATGATACAAGTCGGGCCATACCCAATAACAAGCTAAACAACCACCAATATATGTTTATTTGTTGATAAGATCATACAAATAAATAATGACACTAATTTAGAAAATTGGTTTTCTAAAACTTTGCTTTTGTAAAAGAACAATATTATATAGATAATTTATTCATGAGATATTATTGTTTGTTATTTAAATTGGTTAAATAATAACAAATACAAGTGTGTTGATGTTATAAAATTAAAATTGGTTTTAATTTTATAAAATGGATTTAAAAGAGTGTATTTTTTATAAAAAATTCAAAAGAGGGGGAACCCTTTTTTGAACAATTCGGCCGCCCATATGGGCCATTGGAACTCCCTTTTTTGTCTTGGTCCTTGCAAGTCATAAGACACTACAACACTCTTCCATCAATTACACCTTTCTCTCACACACACTTAAGCAAGAATACTCTTAAGAAGGCTGGAAATTTTCAGATTATAGCCTCCAACAAGGCTGAAATTTTCGGTTTTTGAAGGTGCTTGGTATAGAGTTTTGGTGTAGAGCTCCCTAACTAGTTAAGTGTTTGAAGAGCTTGTGGGAATCACATCTTGAGGCTTTCTCTCTTGGGGACTGGACATTCAAGAACATCATCTTCTTCATCTCTTCCATCTTCAACATCTTGTGCAAGAAAGGTTGTTTCTTTGTACACCCTATGGTTGTTGCTTTTGTTTAATAGCATACTATTTCACATATATTGTTGATCCTGGATTTTGGGTTTTGTTTGTGCTTTAAAATGATAAAATTTTCAAATTACAAACTATATGTTAAAACCTATTTTCCGCTGCGTTTTTATTGTTTAAATGGTTAAACTAGCCTCGGTTTACATGTTACGAAACCCAACAGTGGCATCTAGAGCCGGATATGTGGAATATGTGCTTCAAAAGGTCTTGAAAAGTTAGTTTTCATGGACTTCTTCAACCCATTAGGGGCTATTTTGTTGTGGATATATGAATCCCTTATGTTTCAAGGTTTAATCTTGCATGATTTAGTATAAACCTTGAAAGATTTACATCAAATGGTTGATTGTGTTGTTTGGACAAACCTTAAAGTTTTAGTTCATGTTTGTTGAAATTTTAGGGCTGAAATAAGGGATTCATTGTTGTTCTTGGATATTGAATATGTTTTATATTTTGGTGCATAACATAGCCTTGGCCTTTTGTGATTTGGTTTTGGTTGATTGTTGTATGTCATGTTGGTTTGGATTATTGTAAGGGTTGTAATATTTGTGTTTTGTATCTTGGGTTGTAATTTATTTATTCATTGGTTATGTAATAAATAGATTAGGTGTATTTCTTTTATTAGAAAAATTGTATTAGGATATGATTTTTGTAAAAGAAGATGCACAAGATGGAGACTCAAAGAAGGACACAAAAGACATGGACACTTAAAGCTTTTGGATGAGGATTCAAGTGGGAGTTCATGGACACATTTTGATGTGTCATCTCTACCTTTAGGAAAGACCTTATGAAAACACTTGTGATGGCAAACATGTGTGGTCAACTTAGTGGCTATGGTTATGCACTCATGTTTGTATGTTTATGCTTGTTTGGATGTTTGTTGTTTGATTGATTGTTTGATATTTGGATATGCATAACTAACTCATTAACAAACTTTACAAGCTAAAAATTTGATGGTTCTTTATCATTAAGTGGTTAATAAAAGGTTATTAAAAGGACTAATGGTTTTAATAAAAGAGGTTTTATTAAAAGTGAACCACAGGGTGCCTTGTATTTGAAAGCATGGAATATAAGGTACATAGAGTTTTCTAAACTAAGATTATGAAAACTTAAATTTCTTTTATAAACAAATTTAACACTGTCCTTTTGCACAAAACTTGAGTCATTTGGAAACTTTTAATGGGATAAAGGTCGCCTAACTGTTTTGAGGGAACTTGTGACTTGAGGTGGGGATACCATATTTGTGGGATAAAGGTCACCTAACCACTTATGTTAGAAAACTCACATGTGTGTGCAAGTAGGGTAACTTGATTAGCAAACCATGTTAAATGGATCACCTACAATATGGTTTACAAAAGTGTTGATAGGAAAACATGCCGACTATCCATATGATGTTTTAAAGTCGATCCCATACCCTAGAAGTTGCAAAGGGTTGTAATTGTCAAAACGTTGACTACCTTGTTAATTTAAATAATGGGATAAAGGTCACTTAACTACTATTTAAATATAACATTGGATTCTAGAATTTTAAAATTGTGTAAGACACTTAAAAGGGGTTTTAATTATCAAAATATGAACAATATCGAAAATACTAAAATTGAACTTTGTTATATTTTGTAGATGGCCACCAAAAATAATGAAAACAATGAAATCACGTCCGCTCACTCACTATCACTAAGGACCATTCTCCAAAAGGAGCGTCTAAACCATAATAACTTTATTGATTGGTTTCGAAACTTGAGAATTGTTCTCAAGCAAGAGAAACAATCATACATCTTAGACAATCCGATTCCCGATCAACCTAATGAGGATGATGAGGAGGCCTATAGTAATTGGGTGAAGTACACTGAGGACTTGGTCCAAGTGTCTTGCCTCATGTTGGCAAGTATGACTCCAGATCTCCAAAAGGAGTATGAACATCATGGAGCATACGACATGATAACCCAATTAAAGGAAACGTTCCAACAACAAGCATGGGTTGAGCGCTTCGAAACGGTTCGAGCACTCCATGTGTGTCGTATGGATGACACCCAATCTATTTCATCTTATGTACTTAAGATGAAAAGCCACATCGACCACCTCGAAAGGCTGAATTGTCCATCTCGAAAGAGTTGGCTACGGATTTGATCCTCAACTCTTTGTCGAAAAGGTTTGACAACTTTGTCATGAATTATAACATGAACGGGTGAGACAAGAACATAAGTGAGCTTCACTCTATACTCAAAACTGCTGAGGCGGCCGTGGGTAAAAGGGTTTTACCCGTTCTCACCATCCATGAAGGTGGGAACAAGAAGAGGCCTCACCCTGTACCCATGGCAAATGTTGTCAAGGGTAAGGGGCAGTTTAAGGGAAAGGGAAAGGGAGTGGTAAGAGCGGCACCACCAAAACCAGGGGAGAAGAAGCAAAAGGTTGCTTCAAATGACCCATGCTTTAAGTGTGGGGAGATTGGACATTGGGCAAGAAATTGTCCAGTCCATCTAAAAGAGTTGCAAGCAAAGAGGGATGCCGGGCAAACCTCAGGTACAATTTTCATGATTCATATTGATCTTAATTTGATATCCTCTAACACATGGGTATTGGATACCGGATGTGGAACTCACATTTGTAACTTATTGCAAGGGTTCAAAAGAAGTAGGGAATGGGGCAAAAGTTCAAGTTGAAGGCCGCGGGGACTACATCTTGAAGCTCCCAAATGGTTTGGAAGCAATTTTGAACAATATTTTGTATGCTCCTAGTTTGACTAGGAACATTATTTCTCTTGCCCAATTAAGATAATATGGTTATGTTTTGATATTTATTGAAAATGAAATTCATGTTTCTTTAAATGGCATATTTTATTTTAAAGCTATTCCTATTAATGGTATTTATGAATTGGTTCGTGAAAACACATTATATGATAGCTCATTGTACCGAACCACCACTAAGAAACTCAAATTGGATTTAAGTGATACCTATTTTTGGCATTGCCGTCTTCGTCATATAAACAAAAAGCGCATACAAACACTTCAAAAGAACGGTCTTTTAAAAGAAAATGAATATGATTCATTCAATGTATGTGAATCTTGTTTACAAGGTAAAATGACTAAGGCACCTTTTAGTGGCAAGTCCGAAAGGGCAAAAGATTTATTAGGCATCATACATTCGAATGTATGTGGTCCTTTTAAGCCAATGACTAGGTACCATGAAAGATACTTCATTACCTTTACCGATGAATATAGTCGATATGGTTATGTGTACTTGTTAAGACACAAAGATGAAGCTTTTGAAATGTTCAAAATCTTCCAAAATGAAGTAGAAAATCAACTCAACAAGAAAATAAAAATTTTCCGCACCGATAGAGGAGGTGAATACCTAAGTGATGCTTTTAGAGATCATCTTAGAAGTTGTGGTATTGTCTCACAACTATCTCCACCTAGAACACCACAACATAATGGCGTGTCCAAGTGGAGAAATCGAACTCTATTAAATATGGTTCGATCTATGATGGCTAGAAGCTAATTGCCTCTATCATTTTGGGGTTTCGCTTTGCTCCCTGCGGCCCATATTTTGAATGTGGCCCTAACCAAGAAAGTGGAAACGACACCTTTTGAAATATGGCATGGAAGAGTTCCATCACTATCATATTTAAAGGTATGGGGTTATGAGGCTTATGTTAAGACTCCCACTTCAAACAAGCTAGAAAGCCGTTCCACTAAGTGTATCTTCATTGGATATCCCAGAGATTCTATGGGATATTATTTCTATGATCCATTGGAACAAAAGGAGTTTGTTGCCAAGAAGGCTGAGTTCTTAGAAGCTAAGTTCCTTACGGAAGGAACTAGCAGTAAAACTGTGGATCTTGAGGAGGATCAAGAACCACAAACCGATACACGTTTGGTTGACACTAGCACTCATCATGAGGATGTTGAGAATGATCAAGTGGTTGATCAATATACACAAAACGTTCGCAGATATGGTAGAATTAGTAATCCACCTGAAAGATATGGGTTTTTCGTAGATGGATGCTATGTGATAGATTCTAATGAACCAACCACCTATCGTGATGCAATGTCCAATTTGGATTGTGACAAATGGCTTGAAGCCATGAACGTTGAGATGCAATCCATGTATGACAACCAAGTGTGGGACTTGGTTGAACCACCTCTTAACTCCAAGATAGTTGGAAGTAAGTGGGTTTTCAAGAAAAAAAACGACATGCATGGAAACTTGGATACTTATAAAGCTAGACTTGTAGCAAAAGGTTTCACTCAAACTCAAGGGGTTGATTATGATGAGACCTTCTCACCAGTTACAATGCTAAAGTCTATTAGGATATTATTTTCTATAGCTGCTCATTATGATTATGAGATCTAGCAAATGGATGTCAAAACCGCTTTTCTAAATGGATATCTTGAGGAAGATGTCTATATGGTTCAGCTGAAGGTTTTGTCGACTCAAAACATCCTAATAAAGTATGCAAGTTAAAAAAATCAATCTATGGATTGAAGCAAGCATCAAGGAGTTGGAATCATCGTTTTGATGAAGAAATAATCAAATTTGGATTCATAAAAAACGCTAATGAAGCATGTGTATATAAGAAGGCTAGTGGGAACATCACCACTTTCCTAGTATTGTATGTCGATGACATCCTACTATTTGGGAATGACATTCCAACCATGGAGGGTGTAAAAGCCTGGCTTGGAAGTTGTTTCTCCATTAGGATCTTGGTGAAGCCACCTATATTTTGGAATAAAGGTCTATAGGGATAGATCAAGGCGGTTGATAGGTTTGAATCAAAGTGCATACATTGATAAAATCTTGAAAAGGTTCAAGATGGAAAACTCTAAGAAAGGTACAGTACCTATTCAAAGAGGAACGATATTGAGTAAGACTCAATGTCCAAGCTCAAAGGATGAGCAAGACAAAATGAAGGGAATCACATATGCGTCTGCTATAGGATCCATCATGTATGCAATGATATGCACTAGACCGGACGTGTCATGCGCCTTGAGCATGACAAGCCGATACCAACAAAATCATTGGATGGTTGTTAAGAACATACTTAAGTACCTAAGGAGGACTAAAGATATGTTTCTAATCTATGAATCTAGTGAGGAGGAACTCGTAGTAAAGGGTTACATGGATGCAAGTTTCGAAACTGATCGGGATGATTCACGATCATAATCGGGGTATATTTTCATCTTAAGTGGAGGAGCAATCTCTTGAAAGAGCTCTAAGCAAGATGTGATGGCATCATCAACTACAGAGTCAGAATACATTACCACTTCAATAGCAGCTCAGGAAGCTGCATGGTTGAAGAATTTCATTGCCGGTCTAGGGGTGGTCCCTTCCATTCAGGACCCCCTAGAAATTCTTTGTGATAACGAGGGTACGATTACTCAAATCAAGGAATCCCGTGCACATCAGAAGACTAGGCACATTGAACGAAGATTCAACTACATAAGGGATGAAGTTGAAAAGGGAAAGATATGTATTCGCAAAGTTCACACGGATCAAAACATTACGGATCCACTCACGAAGCTTCTTGAAAAGGCGAAGCATGAAAGTCTTCTTTGTGCCATGGGACTTTAATATTCTAGTGACTGGATTTGATCTTTAATTTCTGTATTGAGATATTGTAACCCTTTTATTACTTGAATGAATTATTTGGTTATAATGATTCAACTAATATTCCTATTTTCATGTTTAAAATCCATGAGTAAATTGTTTACTCAGAACGTACGTAGTTGTTCATGCTTGTGGGAACAAGTATGAAGGTAATACTATTATGAACTTGGATTGGTGGATATTCATATGGATGAATATAGAGTAAAAGGTTGCTGCCAAAGTTCATAGATATTTGTAGAATGCAAACATTGGACTGACCTGCATCTCAAATATTACTACATGGAATCTTCCTAATTGATCATAAGTAATTTTGAATAAAGGCGAATATCATTTAGTATCCTCTGACCTGAGACACATATTAGGTCTTGATATTTACTGAATATTATACTTTGACTTAGCTCTTCGCTGTTCTAAAACATGGCAGTACATAAGTCTGAGTTCAGATATGATATAAGATAATTGTGAGAGACGTATGTAGTCAAGATGGATTTGTCCCTCTTATTCGTTGAGAGTAAGATGTCTAAGGCCTGATAAAGTTAAATCAATGGAGAATGATCACTCTGTGTCTCTAGGATTTAACATGACATCTGCGACAAATGGATAGATGATTGTTTCACCTAAAATATTTCAAGTATGGTACTTGAAGAGGATGATGTTATTGAATGGCACTTAGTCATACATATTAAGGGTAGTAAACCATTGTTAGGCGGTATTTACTGCTTGCATCAATCTTCTATGAATCTTGTGCAAGTAGAAGATTGTTGGATCTTGTACGCCCAAGACACATACAAGATTGATGTGGTTAGTACGTTATGATTCAAGTCGGGTCATACCCAATAACAAGCTAAACAAAGACCAATATATGTTTATTTGTTGATGAGATCATACAAATAAATAATGACACCAATTTAGAAAATTGGTTTTCTAAAACTTTGCTTTTGTAAAAGAACAACATTATATGGATAATTTGTTCATGAGATATTATTTGTTTTTTATTTAAATTGGTTAAATAATAACAAATAAAAGTGTGTTGATGTTATAAAATTAAAATTGGTTTTAATTTTATAAACTATGGATTTAAAGGAGTGTATTTTCTATAAAAATTTCAAAAGAGGGGGAACCCTTTTTTGAACAATTCGGCCGCCCATATGGGGCATTGGAACTCCCTTTTTTTCTTGGTCCTTGCAAGTCATAAGACACTACAACACTCTTCCATCAATTACACCTTTCTCTCACACACACTTAAGCACGAATACTCTCAAGAAGGCTGGAAATTTTCGGATTATAGCCTCTAACAAGGCTGAAATTTTCGGTTTTTGAAAGTGCTTTGATATAGAGTTTTGATGTAGAGCTCCCTAACTAGCTAAGTGTTTGAAGAGCTTGTGGGTATCATATCTGGAGGCTTTCTCTATTGGGGGCTGGACATTCAAGAACATCATCTTCTTCATCTCTTCCATCTTCAACATCTTGTGCAAGAAAGGTTGTTTCTTTGTACACCCTATGTTTGTTGCTTTTGTTTAATAGCATACTATTTCACATATATTGTTGATCCTGGATTTTGGGTTTTGTTTGTGCTTTAAAATGGTAATATTTTCAGATTACAAACCATATGTTAAAACCTATATTCCGCTGCGTTTTTATAGTTTAAATGGTTAACTAGCCTTGGTTTACATGTTACAAAACCCAATAGTTTTGTATTTAGAAAACTTTTATACTTGATTCGTATATTATGTTAATATAATTTGTGATTATCTATGTTTAAATGTCTTGATTAACTACTAATGATTGATGTGTTAAATGTTTAAATCAAGCAGATAAAACTTCATAGCAAGATGAATATGATATTGCACCCCTTCAACAAATCAAGTCTCAATTTACCATGATTCTTGATTTACAATGAATTGTGAGAAGGTCAGTAAGCTACACTCCTGAAGAAGGAGAAATTATACACGATCTGACCGACGAGCAACTTGCTGAGATGTTCAGACTGAATCCTGACGAGCTCGTCGAAGACGCTCCAAAGGCCGATGTTATGAGTGATAATGAGCTGAACGATGTTAATGAAATAGAGATAGAGGATGTCACGTCTGATCATTATCCAGAGTACACTGACCAAGAGGGAAATGTGATCCCTAACTTGGGTGACACTCTCGGCAGTGCTACATTTGAAAAACAAGATGAAATGGAGAAAGAAAAAGATAAGGATGAAAGCCAGGCCCAAGCCTCGGATGTAGATGTTGATATAAAGAAGGCTGAATGGGCAGCTTGTTTTGCTGAAATAAGAGCCCAACGCACAGCTCAAAAGCAAAATGCCTACACCAAACTCTACAAGGTCAAGAAACATCAAAAGGTGTCTGGCAAGATCATAGCGTGGGCGTATTTTTAGGATTCAAACATTTATGTTGTAAAAAGGGAGAAGGGAATAGAGTACTTTAGGTATCCTCATGATCTAAAGACTCTCCCAGGCTTTAAGCTCAACCAACTGGCATGTTTAAATCTGTTGTATGTTGATCCCAGAAAGATGTCAGGTTGGTTTGAGTCTGCATTAAAGAAGGAATACCACACTAGGTGGGTGAACTTCAGACCTCAACAACTGAAGAGGTTTATTCACAAGTCTGAAGTGGATCCTATATCTGGAAAGCCTAAAGTAGTGTTGGAGTGGAGTCCCCCGCGCACGATGTTAAAGATTCCCTTACGGGAAATGCCTCAGGACTTCACTCCACATTTCAAATGGTGATATTATGACTAGAGGATGGGCGAAACGGTCATAGTTCTAAACAAAGAGGGCAAACTGGAAACTATCAGGGTATTTGACCCAATGTGGCTTACCAACTTTTGAGCTGAAGATGTCTACACTTTATACAAGTGGCTACTATTCTATGACGCGCAGGATATTGTACAAGCTCTCCAATTCCAGAATGTAATACGGCTCTGCTTTGCATTTGAAATACAAGTATGAGTCACAGGAGAGGAGAAGTACAAGAGGTTTGAGGAACTTATGACGGATGTCAGACTTTAGAGTAAACTAGGTCCAAGGGGGAGTTTGTTGATACATATGTCCCTAGTTTATGTGCTTAATGTAAAAGTCTGTCATGGCTTACATATGTGTAATAAAACATTGTAATAATGTATGATTTATGTTTTGATGTTTACTTATATCTGATTCATATATAAACTTATTATATAGGTATGAAGTTGTTATATGATGATTCTTGCTAATGGACCATACTTATGGACCATACGCATGAATACATCATGCTAATGAACCAGTCGAACGACTGAACCAAACGACCAGATCAGTCGTACGAGTGAGACATGAGATTGACTCAGTCGCACGACTGAACTTTCAGTTGTGCGTATGAGTCAGTCGCATGGGTCAATCGCATGGGTCAGTCGCACGACTGAACCATGCTAATGATTTAGTTGCACGAAAGAAGACTGCAAACCTATAAATACCACTTAATTCGTGAAAAAATTAAGACTTGTGACACATAGTCATAACCTAGCCGTCCAGAGCGTCCAAAAAGCCTATTACAAGTTCATAGTTTGCATCTGATCTTTTTCTACTCGTTCTTAACGTTTCTTGAATCGTTAGATTGATCGGGATTGTGTTCTCACTTATTGGATCACCAATCAAATAGGATTCTACACTATTTGATCTGGTTTCACGTATAACCATTTAGTACTCCGTACCTACACGGTCCCTAACAATATACATTAACCCAGATAACATATAGTCGTTGTATGTGTTTATTGTAAAAACTATGCTAGTCAAATACATTTTTCTATATAACTTTGTTGTAAAGAATTTGAATTTAATAAGCTTTGGTTTATGTATTGATATGATGAACAATTAGGATTGCAAGTTCTTGATTCTTGATTTTACTTTATTCACTTTTAAATCCAATCTAACTTATAAAAAGCTTTGGTTTGGGTATTGATATGTTGAACATTGAAGATTCATCTTGATTACTTTATTTACTTTTAAATTCAATCTAAATATACAAAACTTTAAACCCTAATTCTATGATTTTTATGGGTCAAGTTCATTAATTCAGGACAAATTAACCATTGTAGACATGTAAATCAACCACGCATACAATAACTTACTTGAAAGACTTGTCAATTGTCATTGTTATGATTAAAAAATAATATAATTTAAATAATAATAATAATAATATAAATTAGTCATTTCCATGAAAATCCCTTGGTATTACAGAGTGCAAAAATCGAAGCTAGAATCTACAAGTTTAATAATTATAGTATGATCATACCATTGACAAAAACTAAAATTAAAAAATATATAGGCGGGACAAATAACGGGCTAAAG
Organism: Flaveria trinervia; assembly: GCA_025506515.1. NCBI lineage: Eukaryota > Viridiplantae > Streptophyta > Magnoliopsida > Asterales > Asteraceae > Flaveria > Flaveria trinervia. The sequence continues at coordinate 19,889,183 of CM046457.1, forward strand.
CATGTATTTTTTCATGCTGGTGGGACCACTTTGGAATACTTTTTTGTTCAAAAACTTTAACTTTGTGAATTAACCGTGACATATATATGATCACAAATCACATTAATTCCAAACTACCTAAATATTTAAATAAAATTTTTAAAGGTTGATTTTATTCATTTAAAATCATTTTGGATGATTTGCAATCATTCAACTTCAACCCATTATGTTTAATTTTAACCGTTTGACTTGAACAAATAACACATATTGTATCAAATTTATCAGCTTTTAGTCTTTTAAAGTTTAACTCATTTCAAGCATTCAACTTTAGTTTGCTCCTCAAAGTTCAAATCAAACAATTCAAAAGTCTAGAATCAAATTTACAATGAGAAAGAACATAACTACGATAAATTTTAGTGACATTGATTTAGAATTATGTCTTCATATGATGACGCATAAAATCATGATTGCTGCAGTTACACAAACTCGACAAAACTATCAAATAAAGCAGATGGATGGTCAAACAATTTTTTCAAAATCTTCTTAACTTTTTTTAAAATTCTAGTTTACAATCAGTGGTACGAATCAAAACATTTAACATAGAAATCACTAATAAAATTAATATAAATTTTGTAATCAAAGACCAATAGATTTAAAATCAAAAAGGTCTAAATGTATCCAAGTGTTAGTAATAACAACAAAATATTAGTATTATAAATACTTTTAATATAAGAAATTTCGTAGACTAATAAGTAATAAGAAGAAATTTAACCAAATTCCAACAGATTTGACTAACATTTATAACATTTGATGTGTTTTCTTCTAATCAACGGCCTTTGGCTCGTTTTGCAGCAAATTTGTTGTAGATTTGTAATTAATCTATGTTGTCTTCCTGTTGAAAACAATACCCATACACCATTTAAGAAAAATTCGAATGTTATTTGTTTTACTAAATTGAAAAGGTTGAGATTTTTATATCAACCAACTAAGTTACCAAAGGGTATCATGTGTTTTGGTAGTCTGTATGATGCAAATAGCTATAAAGTAGATAAAGACAAAGAGTTGTTAGTTTGAAAAGCTATTTCAATAACCAAAATGCATAGCGGAATATCTACAAATGAGTCCTATATGTAGTCATTTCAACCTTTGTTTACGAGTTATGAACGCGCCAATTTGGGTTACATAACATCAATTAGTAACAAAGTTGCAATAATTCATGATTAAATTTAGTAGCAAATGATGATTGTTAATAGAACAAACCTCATTAAGGCACTTGATCAGACAACTTCTATGCATGACACTTTGTTGATCCCTGATTATCCATTATGGAAGAAAAGGAACAAGCAATGTTAAATTCAATATAAAAGCAAGCAACAATAAACTATAGTGCACTGCTCAATAAACATCATCAAATATTTATTTTCACCAAAAGATGAACCAAAACATACCAAATTATCATTAGAAATATAGATTTTGAAAAAATAATATGAACCTCAACGAAAGCTCCATTGAATTTATTACCTAAAGCAAAACAAAAAAGCTAAGTCAAATTATAAAAAATGCAATCCATTGAAACCTCAAAATGAGTACATGAAATTTGATTTTTTGGTGGAATGCTTTTGATAAGTGATCATTCCATTCAATCTCGACTACTTTTAAATTCAAATGGCACACTCATAAGAAAGGAAATCAGATCAACACTAAAAAATAGAAATTATTATATGAATCACCAATCAGTTGATTGAAAACATACTTATGGATATAGGATAAAGATCATAATTTTATCTTTGGATTTCTAGTGATCCTTTTGCTATCGGTTATGTTAAAAGAGAAGAAAAGTACAATAGAGAAACACGGTAAGAGAAATCAAAATATATTAATCCTGTATTAACATCATAAAAAACAAAGCAGTTAATTCACCTAGAACTCAATAGGTCAAATCAAAGTTGGCATTAACAATTACAAAACAAAAAAATCTTGAGACTTACATCTCCAAGAGAAACACGAAAGCGGGAAGCAATAGATAAAATTGATTTTACACAATAAATCAATCTGTGTGTGTGGAAAGAGATCTTCCCACGATTGATGATAAAAATCAATCGATGATAGAGTTACCAAATTATGAGCAATGAATGGGAAAGAGGTTGTTAGGATTTATGACTAAAATGTGTTTCTTTCTACTTCAGGTGATATGTAGAGGATAATGGAGGCCATTACAACAGGTGGGATAGTTGGTGGTGCAAGACTGCAGGTTGGCTGGGGTGGGGGGTATTCATATGAAGTTTTGAAGGAATCAAAGGTGAACAGTGGTGGTAATGTGACATAGGGTTGTGATGATGATGAGGCGTTGGGATTGTTGATGGTGGATAGGATGAAGGTAATATATAAGATTTGGGAATTTAGTTTGAATTTTGAATTCTATTTTAGATCCGAGAAAATCTTCAACTGAAAATATGTGATTTGTTTAATATGGCAACAATGGGTTGTAAATTATGCCCTAAGTCTTGTAAAACTTTTAATTATAAAAGTTTTTTTTGAAAAAGACTATTTTGCTCCAATAAAAACTCACAATATGGAATAATTCAATGGATGAATGTGTAAATAGAATTTGAATTCCACATTTTTAGTAGCATTCAAATGACACAATTACCTTTAACAAATCAAACTTTTAGTTGTATACTATGACAATCTAAAAAAACTCACTTTGATATAAATAAAGGGATCAATGTGCAAGTATATTTAAATATCCATGATTTTAGTAATGTTTAAATAACAGAAGTGTCATTTAAAAGGGAATTTTTAAAAACAAAATTTTTTTTTACATGCATAAGAGTAACAAATTGGGAAGAAATAATTTTTGTAGAGATACAAATGTCTAAGTGTAAATAAGTTTAAAATTCCACTTTTTTAGTAGTGTTTGAATGAAACAAATACCTTTGTTAAATTGATTTTTTGTGTTGTACCTTATGCTTAGAATTTATAAATCTTTTAATTTTGACCGGTATCTTTTCTTCGTGTATTATAATATAATATAGATATAAATAGATTTGTACTCCTTTTTAACCCGATTTCTTATAATCTAAAACCAGCCAAATTTGTCGCATCAGAAAACCCTCAAAATACGCCCATCAGCACAGGACCGTACGACCCCTTGTGTAGTTTCTAATCAGACAATCGGGGAATAAGGGAAGCTATGGATGAGCTTGAATTTCAACGAGTTCTTCACCTTTTTCCCGTTGTTCGTACTCGCGATTATAATGTAAATCTCTCGCTTCTCTGTATTTCAATTTCCTAATCGATCGCGTATGATATGTGCCCTAGCAGTTTATATTGTTTGAATCCTGTAACCCTAGATACGTTTCACTTCTTCTTCGTGATTCATCTTAATTCCGTATGGATGTGTTTGGGGAGTCTAATCATATGGATATCTTTAGAGTTTAGAACTGTTCTGGATTGTGACTCCTGCTTGTGAGAATTGATGAGTGATTAGCAACAAAACCCAAGTTAGTTTTGCTATTCAACATTCATGAATTTGAGATATAAAACTTTCTGTTGATCTATATTTTGAATTTGAGATCGGCAAACTCCAACAATTTAAAAACTAAACTGGAATTTAAATTTCGCAAACTTTAAGAAAGGTGTTGCTGCAAATTTTATCTGATATTTCAAACTGCAAACATATAGTGCTTTCAATCAAACATGAGATGCTAACCGGAGAACTCCTAATCCTATGTACATATGTGATCTTGGATAACAACTGATGTAACTAACATGATAATTGCTCTTAATTACATGCATGCATTAAATGCTAATTCAAAGATGATGCTTAACTTCTTGACTGGTACATTAATTCATTACACAGGTCGGGTCAAGGTGGCTGGGTAGTATCACAGAATTAGTTGAATTGATTATTGATTCCTATATTGAGAGATGCTTATGAAGGATTGGATTATATTCTTGATGGAGACTTATGTTGTGGTTTAGTTTAGGAATATTAGTCATTCTAGAATTAAGCTATTGAGTCACACGATGAAACTATGGGAAAGAGTTATTGACACGAGAATTAGACGAGAAACACAGATAGCGGTAAACCAATTTGGATTTATGCCAGGACGCTTTACAACAGAAGCCATACACGTCATAAGAAGGATAATGCAGAAATATAGAGAAAAGAAAAGGGACTTACATATGGTTTTCATTGACCTAGAAAAAGCATATGACAGTGTGCCGCGTCAACTCATTTGGGAAAGTCTATGACTTAGAAGGGTACCAGAGAGGTATATCAAAATAATAATGGATATGTATGAAGGGGCAAAAACGTGTGTGCGAGCACCAGTCGGAGACACAGACTTTTTCCCGGTGGAAGTGGGACTACACCAAGGATTGGCATTGAGCCCATTTCTCTTCACAATAGTGTTGGATGAGATGACTAAGTCTATACAAGAGCTAGTTCCTTGGTGCATGTTGTTTGCGGATGATATTGTCTTAATATCAGAATCTAAAACGGTGCTTAACGATAGGCTAGAACAGTGGAGAGCCGCGCTAGAGAGCAGAGGCTTAAGGATAAGTCGCTCTAAGACGGAATACATGCATTGTAACTTTAGTGGGGTGGGGGGGGGATGAAGAGGACACCCAAATAAGTATCCAGGGTATGACAGTACCACAAACATCTAGGTTCAAATACCTGGGCTCGTACGTACAGGAGGACGGAGAGATACACAGCGATGTAGCTCACCGTGTGCAGTCAGGATGGTGCAAATGGAGAGCAGCATCAGGGATCTTGTGTGATAAGAGGTTCCCAGCAAAGCTAAAGGGAAAACTATACAGAGTGGTAGTACGTCCAGCTATGTTATACGGAACAGACTGTTGGGCCATAAAGAAATCGCACCAGAGACAAATCGAGGTCACTGAAATGCGAATGCTGAGGTGGATGTGTGGCCACTCAAGATTGGATCGAATAAGAAACGACGTGTTTCGACAGAGGCTAGAGGTGGCTGGTATCACAGATAAAATCCGAGAGGGAAGATTAAGATGGTTTGGGCACGTAAAGCGGAAACCGATGGTAGCACCCGTTAGAGCAGTAGAGAACATCAACGTAGAGGGTAGTAGGAGTAGAGGTAGACCTAGGTTGACTTGGGACGAGTTAATTAGGCGAGATATGGTAGACTTGCACCTCTCTGAGCACATGATCTAGGATAGGAGTGCGTGGAGGCGTAGAATTAAAATTAAGGACTTTTAGCGGGATCTGTTTTCTCCAATCTGCCCTTTCGCGCGTCTCTTGACGCTTATTTGTTGTACTCATTTTCTCAGCTTTTATGTAATCTTTACCTGTGTATTGTATGCCGTATATTATAATTGCTATGGTTATTGTTTTTCTTACTGAGTCGGGGGTCTCTTCGGAAGCGGTCTCTTTATCTCCCAAGATAGAGGAAAGACTCGCCACCAACTACCCCTCCCAGACCCTGCTCTTGAGTGGGATTTTACTGGGTATGTTTGTTTGTTTGTTTGTTTAGTCATTCTAGAATGGTTATATCATAAAAAATAATTGATTAGTTAAAAAAACATTTGATTTAATGGGTTATGAACCTTTCAGTGTGACTATTCTAAATCAGCATTCTAGCTATGCAACTGAACTGTAAAACCAAAGTATCTGTCGCTCGGCAAGTTACTCCTTGATGGCATGTTAATATGCCTTTTATGCCCACTCATGAAATTTTATTTTAGATATTTGGCTTCTATGTTTTTGTCACTCATTAATTGTTGCTTTCTGTAGCTGACTAGCTAGGTGATGGTATCTGTTCTTTGTAGTTTAACAGTTTGAGTTAGTTGGTAGCACATAACCAATCAAAAAGCTATGTCTTACGTGAAAAATATATGCTATCAGCGTGTCAAAAAATGTTGGAGGTTTAGATTTACCATTCAAAGTTGTGTATTAGCAAGGAGAACTTTAACAATAATGAGCTGGTGATGCCATCTGTTATTTGTTGTTAAACAGTTTGTTTTTCTGCTGGTAGCACATAACCATTCATAGCTATGTCTGACATAAAAACTATACATTATCAGCTAGTAAAAAATGTTTGGAGGTTTGATTTACAGTTTGAAGTTGTATATTCGCAAGGAGAACTTTAACAATAATGTACACAAGGTCGATAATTAAAGACCCTTTTTGATACATGGTTTTCAATCTGGTTATTAACAAGCTTTATTGGTTTCGGACTTTCGTCTATTAATAAAGTTGAGATTAAGTGCTATAATGTGGTTCCATTTGCTCGGGGAGAATACCCAACTCATGCCGTAGAAGTTTTTTTGTGGTCATTTAACCATTGGCATTCACCAAGACATGATATGCAAAACTGTCATTAAAGATTATTTTTCTGTTCTCTTGGATGAAATTTCCACAATTGTACATTTTTTTATTTCATTAGAGTGCTTACATGGTTCTAACTAATGTTGTGCTTTTATATTTTAGGCCGAGTCTGAAGTGCAAAGACAATTAACTACCCAGGCATCACGCAGGGTATGCCCCTTTTATCATACCTCATTTGGATATTTGTCTTTTTCACATCTAGATTGTTCTTCTCTAAATTTTCTTTTATTTCGTAATAGATAAGAGAGCGTATGAATTCACAAATTGATGAGGGTGCAAGGGATAAAGTGATTGGAGGTATTGATGGACAAGGTAATCAAATTTTTGGTTTACTACATCTAATATTGAATACCAATATACCATTGTTGTAATAATCGGACTAGTCGGCTGTAATCGGTGATTAGTCACTGATCGGTGCTTCACGGATTGGATTTTTCCCAATCGGAGCCAAAAATCGCTAATCGCTAATCGCTAATCGGTCAAATAGGTCAAAATCGGGAAAAAAGTGGCCCTGGTCGGCTGTTAATCGGCCTCTAATCGGTATTTTCCCAGAATCCGGCGACTTTCCGGTGAGATTCCGGTGGAATTCTGACTAGATTCTGGTGAAAAATTTAAAATTTCGGCCAGATTGTGTATTGTTATTAAACTAAACATATTTATAAAAATTACATATAAAAATGTGTGTGTGTATATATAAAAATGAAAATTATTTATAAAAACTTCGAACCGATTAATCCCGATTACTCTCGATTAATCGCTAGTCGGTGCCCACCACCCCACTAGCAACTAGTGATTTTACAACACTACAATATACTTGTATAACTTTGTTGCCCTTTCATGTGTATTTAAAATAGTATAGAAATCATCTGATATAATTATGTCTTTGTCTTCTCTTCCATCCCAACTTGATTTCTTAAATTATTTAAGCACCATAAGTACAATGTTTCTATTTAGCCATCAGTCACTAAGTTTGTATTTTGTAATCTCTATTCTCTCATCTTTGTGTATAACTGATATGCTTATTGAATTCTTTGCAACCATCTTTCCAGAACATGTAGAAAATGGTCTCGACAGAATGAATTAGTCAGATCAGGTTGCAAAAGTATATATATACAAAGCATAAGAAGGATATTAAATTGTTCATCATTTCTTGCTATTTAACAGATGTCTTCTGGGAGAAGCTAAAAGTTGCTGCTGCAAAGAAGGTATGGTTATATGTTTCTATAATGGCTTTATGTCATCTTTACATTTGTTTCAATAATTATGAAATTTTATATTAATAGCAAGCCCAAAATAAATTTTTGTAAGTGTTCAAATCAATTTTGTTTGAAGGAATAGTTTGATATATAATGTAAAGACATGATCGATCATTAAAGTTATTAGAAAAAATAGAACAAAATGATTGAATAGTAATCTATATATGAATTATGGTATTTATATATATATTTTCAATAGTTTCTGCTATATAACTTTAGGGCCTTAAATCTTAAGTGGCCTCAAGCAAGTGGCTTACCTGCCTTATGCTTGAGCACCCATGATGTGTCATGCATTTAATGTGATATCTAATTACCTTTATTACTACCCTTTGCATCAGTATAATGACATCATTTTTGTTATGTCAAAAAGCAGCATACTTGACCACATCAAATATTGCCTCAACATTGATAGTACCTAAAAGGTTTTCTAGTTGTAGAATGTTCTTTTATGATCTAACTTGGATAGTCGTATATAAAAAATTGCTCCTTGATTTATGATCTAAGTCTGTCCATGCTAGTCATAGAACGGTGGCATCTTAATTTTTTTTTCTTGGTAAACTTTTCTGATTTTACACTTATTTCCTGTGGTGAGTCATAATAGTAAAACGTTTAGGGTTGTTGAAAGGGAAAATTGTTCCACATCTGATGATATCTTGGTCTTTATGCATGCAAGGTTACAAATTTATAGTGTTTGCAGTTCAAGTTCCGCTTCTGAGCACATTGTTTTTTCCCTTTAAAAATCCATAATTTTTTAAATCTTTATTTTCTGTACATTTTGTTCCTTTGAAAGATTAACTACGCTCGCCAAAATTTAGAAGACAACATGCCTAACCGTAGGATAGCATAGCATACTTATCAAGATAACTTATGTAGTTGAAGGCACCTTGGTTTAAAAAAGCGCGAGGCGTTTCGAAGCGTTTAGGTACCAAAATTCGAGGCGCCACGCCTCAAGCGCGAGGCGAGGGCTTCACGTATGTGAGGCGATATAACTGAAAATAATAATATAATTTATTATGCATGACACATTTCACTTCATAATCATAAATACAAAACATACTTATAATTTAAAGTTTAAAACATAATTAAACATCTTTAAAACATAAATAAGTGTCTCAAATCAACCATTCATCAACAACCCAAGCCTCATCTCCTTCAATATCAAAGAGCTGGAGTAAGAATCGAAGGGCTGGAGTAAGAACCAAAGGGTTGGATTAAGAACTTGATGAGAATGGCAATGGGGCTGGAGTAACCACTGAAGTCTGAACAACCGATTGATGATTTAGGGTTTTAATGTAAAGGATTTTGTTTAGATGATATAGAGTTGTGGGTTGGGCCTGCGATTGATTAAAGTAGATAGATAGGCCAGAAGTTGATCTTGATAAAAAGCCCAACATTTAACTAAACTTGACCAGGCCTGATATTTGCCAAATATACATGAAGCACCGCTTCACATCGCCTCACGCCTTCTTACTGAAGCGGCGCTTCAGAGCGCTTTATGTAGATCCGGCGCCTTGGTGAAATAAAACGCTCCGCCAAACGCCTCTAGCGCCTCGCGCTTTAAGCAGCGCCTCAGAGTGCGTTTTTAAACTAAGGAAGGCACCTAGGCAACGTGAGGCTCAACAATACCGCCTTGAAGTGCAGCAAGGTGCAAAGGTGTATTCAACGGTAAAACATGGCTGTACTGGCCAAAAGAAGTTTCAAACGGCCTGAACCAGCCAAAAACCAGTCTGAAACAGACTAAACTGACAGAAAACAGCTAAAAATTCCTGCACCAGATGTGTTCTTTGCTTGCTTGAGTGTGCACTTGGAGCGCCTTGCATCTAGGTGACAGGCTCACCTTTGCGCCTTGAGCACTTAACTACTATGATGATAACTGCAGGCATTATCTATTATTGATCTCTTTCATGCCAAAAATACCAAGTCTTACGGTTTTCTTCTTATTATCATTTTTTTTTATCATATTGTATTCTTTAAGAAGTTCTATGGGGGTAATCTTAACTAAAAGAGCGATTCTGTCTATACTTTTAGAGGTGGCAAGAGCGGGGGGTTGTTTGGCAGGTTAAAATGGGTCATTTTAGTACATGTCAGGCAGGGTTTTCCTGCATACTTTTAGGTCCTTAGAATTTCTTGTACCATGCTCATGATTACAACTTACAAGACAATATTAGCATAATAATGTGGGGCATTTGCATGACTTGTAAACATTATAACAATCTAGATCTTACTATATATTAGAAGTAGATCTGGGCAATTTGAACCGGTTTGAATTGTTTAGTTTTAGGCCTTTTAGCTAATTTTATTTTAATTTGACAATGACAACACATCCAACCGATTTACAAGTAAGCTTGTGTGTACTAATTCACAGGTCGGCAGTGCTGATGCAGAGGGATTTGTGAAGGCGTTCCAACATGTTTACAGGAAGCTTGTGTGTACCCATCTCATTTTTGCAACATCATATTTCTGTTTTTTATTAATAGCAACCTCACCTTTGTTAATCTGTTCTTTCAGGTTTATGAGGAGCTATCTTTAACCGCTGCTCGACGTTTTATTAATTCGTCATAAAATTTGACATCATTTCTTAATTGGTTTACTCATAGTTTCGTTTATGCTTGCTATTTGCTAACGTGCTAACGAGCACTAGGCTCATTTGCACTTCTAGTGACGCTGTTTTTGTTTTTTGTTTTTCGCTTTTTGTTTTTTGTTTTTTATTTTTTGTTTTTTGTTCTTTTGTTTGTTATGTCTAAATATGTTGTTAAAATCATATATATATGGATGATAAGTTTAGTAAAGAGAGCATCATATCTGAAAGTTGTGACCAAGTTCTAGTGTGATCAGAAGGATGCTCAGAAACATCATCTTTTGGTGGTTCAGCTGCAGGTACAAGTTTGAACGTTTTGCTATGGAGCTAGACACCAACATGGTTGCAAGTACCAAAGTGGCATTAATGTTTGAAGCCTTCTACAAACTTTGGTGCATAGAATATGGGCCTTGTTATTCATCCCCAAACAAACACACAAAAATATGCAGAAAGTTGAGAAAACCAAACGTTTGTATGTGTGCCACGGGCTCCAGGCACACATGTGTTTATCAGGAAACCATAAAAAAGTAGGGAACTAGGGAAAATTATTTGAGTTCATCTTATAAAAAAGTAGTGAGGTCTATAAGAAAGGGAGACTTATAAAACAACGAAATTTCAAAGATATTGTTAATGTTTACAAGGGAAGTAGGGTTTCGTACGTGAATTAATACTATGTATTACAAACCAAACACCCCCTTAAGTGTCAGCAGTATTCCTAGAGTTCCATCTCTAATTCTACAAATAATCTTCTCAATGGTTTTGTATTGTATCAGTTTGAATCTAAACTCAAGATATCTAGACACGATCCTATCCAACATCAAAACCTTCACCCCATATAATTACATCATCAATCATTAATCTAATTCATATTTTTCCCTCTAATGCTCATTTCTTGTTTTTCTATTGCCTTGTTAGCTTTAGACCTAAGCAACTAAGTATTTTTTTATTGTTTTTTTTACAACGAAGTCACACATCTATTAACCTATTTCTAATCACTTTCAAAATTAAACTTTTAATCACTTATAAAATGAACCAATGTCCAGTATAATTGACCTACATATCCTTGATACGTAAGCGATTAAGTATCTACATACAGATATATTCAGTAGCTAGCTATAAGTAAATATATCGAAACTAGAAGTTAATGAAATGTTTATTGGGACATACATATATATGGAGGACCATACAAAACCTAACACAAAATTACATCCAACTAAGCATACAAAACCCTATTATATATAATGCAAACTAAACACCTTATAATTTCCTTCTTCCATCTACTACGTACGTACCTTCAAAATAGATAGTTGTACCTTGAAATAGAAAAGTCAAATTAAAACTGCTTAATTAAACAACATCATATGATGAACCACATGCTTCAAACTTGACCATTTAGAGCCGTTAAAAACTCCTCATCACGTTCCATACGCACCATATACTCCGGCAACAGACAAACTTCGGCCACCATGCTCCGCACCCCTCCGGTCCCGGAAACATCGTTATTTTACCATCCGCCTTGTTTGCACAGCCACTTCTAGCCGCGACCGCCTTCCCCAGCCCGAACTCACACCCGTACATGTCGAACCGCGGTGAGCTCCCGATGCTCACCGCATTCGGGTCAAACACCCCGCTCATCTTCATTATCGACGGGGCCTTACACCATCTTCGCACCCATTCCTTCACTGCTGCAGCATCATGGCTCCTTACGGCTTCATGCAACCGCAATGCCGCCCAACCGAGCCCATGATCCATCAGTTCTCCAACCGTTGCGGCCCCTTTAACCAGCTGAACGGGGTTGCCAAAATAATCTTCGGGCAACGGCGGGCTCAGCCTGTGGCGGTTGCTGATTGCGAGTTTACATGCGGTTACGGTGTCCGCTGATCGAGCAGCTCGTGCTCGTGCTCGTGCTCGTGCTCGTGTTATGCAGCGCCACAAAAGCGCACATAAGGATTGTAAACTTGATATGTTATCGGTGTTGCATTCCGTGTTGGCCTTCGCTTTGAGCTTGGAGACGGAAGACGGGGAGAAGTGGAAGAATCTCTCTTTGATGATCGGAGATTGCAGTCGTTCGATGAATTCATCATGATGGGTGTACGGAAGGTTTATTATGGGATCGCATCCTGCGACTGGCGTGCGGTTGAATGCGCGTGAAGTAGAGAGGATGCAACCGCTCATCTCTTCGTTGATGGTTCTGTGTATTTTGCTCCATGTAGCCATGAAGCCCCAGAAAGAAGTTCCGTCAGCGACCACGTGGTTGATCGAGCCACCGATGAAGATTCCGTCAACGAGCTCGGTAACCTGAATGGATAACAAGGGTAGAACATGACCGTCGTGGTTAACGGCGTTATTAAGGTCGAAAAACGAGTGAACAACGGGTGGGACGTCTATAGGCGTGAGGACGTCGGAAACGGTTACGTTTGTTGTAGCAGCGTAAACGAACTTGACGCCAAGGGTCTTTACGGGGTCTAGGTAGATGACGTATGATTGTGGGTTTATTTCTTTTTGAGTGGCTAACCGCCCCGCGAGAGGGCGGAAGTGGTTGAGGGTGAAGGAGAGAGAATGTTGGAGGTCGTTGAGAAAACGAGTGATGGAAAAATTATCATTTTGGTGCGAAGGTGGTTTTAGGAAAAGGAGGCCCTTTTGGCTGTAGTTTGCGGTGAGGAACGGGAGCTCGAAGGGTGTGAGGTGGATCGGTAGACGGTGAGGGTCAGGGTCAGGGTGTGATGGTTTGATGAAGCATTCGGAGACACGAGTTACGGTTTGGGGAGCCATGAGGATTGATTGTGACTCTACTCTTGTCCTGCTAAATAATGGGACGACTTTGTACGATTTCTGAAAGATTCGTTTATGTTTTGTGGATGTCACTGGTGTGGAGGCTGGGTTGCTTTTTTGTGAAAAATTCTTTTGTGCATATCAATGATTCCTTTTGCATTTTGTATTATGGATTTTTGTGAAAAATTCTTTTAGAATATAAAGAATGGTTAATGCCCGTTAAAAGGTATTTTCTATTAAATTAGTATCAAGTTATTGTTATTTAAAAAAAACATAAGTAATGATTGATGCTCTTGTAATGCCCATTCATCATTATGAATTTAGTGATTTAAGACATTATAATAATAACGCTTGAGAGGTTTTCGTTAAACATAACGCCCCACCATAATGATAATGAGAACGTTATGTGACGTTTTGTATGAGTTTAACATCCCATTACATATATTGTCCTACGTTTATTGAGTTTTCAAGGTGTTATTCGTGTGGAGGGTTGTTCTCTTTATCTTTTGTCTTTATCTTCTATTTCTACCCGTGACTTTAATTTCATTGGTATATTATTCTAGTATATAATTTACACTAGTCTAATGATCCGTGATAAAATAGGTTACAAAAATTTAATAAAAATAATAACAATTAGAAATTAAGTTGCATGCGAAATAAGTCATGTAAAAATATGCAATTAATGTTTACGAATATTTAAAACTTCTTTTTATACAACTTTTTGAAGTTGTAGATGGAAGATTACCATTGTAATCTAGCGTTATTAGTTTTAGATCTTCTCGTCGACTCATCTTATAACTCATAATAATACGATATAGAGATAAGAACAATTCAAAAAATATAGACGATTTTGTAATATAATAGACTAAGATATATATTGGAAAAATCATACAAAGTTTAATCTCTGATCATATACTACAAAATTTTAACAGCGCATGTTCACATCTACGCTGTTGTATAATACAACTATTTGAATAATAATATAATTTTAATTATTTTTGAACACTTAAGAAAAATATTATTGTTTTACTTGAAACATGTAACAACTTGTTATTCACAACTTTATCCCTTCATATAGTAATTTAAATATGTTGCTTCTCACATCGACCAAGTAAGAGAGCAAAATGAGAGTTCAATATCTATAAATAGAATACATGGACTTCAGAAAAAACAAACTTATGCTTTGCGTATCATTTGTTGTGCAAAGCTACGAAAATATCAATTACAGTTAATTTTTAAGATGTTTATTTTTGTTTCTTTTATGATTTTTTCCCATACATCTCCGGTTTTACGGTTGGGTATGAACTCGGTTGTTCCCGTTAACATTATAGGTACGTCATGCTTAAGTTTAAAGTTTTTGTTGAAAGTTATAAATATATGTTATTTAGTTTATTAAAATCTATTGATTTTTACAAGAATAATCTTAGTGTTTATCTTAAACGTACTTTAGATTCTGAAAAATTAGATCTATAAGAGAGACGACATTTGTACGTCATCATTTGACATCTTGGAAGACATCAACAATCCTTCTATATCAATTATGATTTAATTATAAAATTATTCAAATACAACTATCTATACATTAAAAAATACATTATCAGGTTGTATGACGCTGATGTACCTACTAGTTCTACATAAAAGCCCACTTTAAATCAACTCATTGACATTACTTGTTAAATACCATATACGAAGGTATATACCTTAGCTTGCCAACCAACATGAAGTCTGACATCAGTTGCATCTTTCACTACTAATGCTTCACCAACTGTTAAATACCAAGATAATCATAAACAATTATATTATTAATAACTATTCTAATGCTAGGTCAGCCTAATTGTTGTTTTCCTACATTCTAATACAAACTTTCGAATCTCATGAGTAGATTTCTTCTTCAGTTTCTTATCTTTGTAAGACAAAACATGTGATGTTTTCATATGTATTTCATTAAAATTTTGTTTTTGAAAAGATATTGTTTCCAACAAAAGTATCTTTATATCTTTAGCAGATACCTTTTTCTATTGAAAATGAACGTAGAAAAACAAAAACAACTGTACTGTAAGCAACTTAACACTAAATGAAACACCAAACAATGAATAATATAAATAAAAAGCTTAGCATTTCAAACCGATTTATAATTTGATTCCCAAATTCTTCCATACATTCTCTTAGCATAGATCTACAAGCTCGCTAAACATTATGATTGCTAAAAGCCTATGACGAGAGATGAATCAGACATTAATTTGTCAAGCTAAAGAAAGAAACATGAAATAATTTTTGTAGAAGTACATATGCCAAAAACAAATATGTATAAGGGACAATCACCGCATGTCTTTCGGAAATTGATGTCCTAGAGCTTACTCGAGCTTATTCCCCGTGCAGAGTGTTGTATTCCGGTTATGATTTGTATTGTTGTTTCTTTTTAATCGGGAATTGCTACACCAACTATTTCAAAAATAAGACATGACAGTGAGACAAAAAGGTTACAAAATCATTCCTTCCGCCTTCATATTGTTTGGTTTATTTATATGGTAATTTTAATGCTTGATATATGAATATATTTCTTGAAAATATGAGTAATTTTCGGAAGTAATGACTTTGAAAAGATGCTTACATTGAATTATTTGTATATAAACTATAGAATCACTTTTTGACATTTTATACATAATCTAAACACGCCTTCATTGCTTAAAGATTAATAAAAAAAATAGATTTTGTTGACGTGAATATCCATGTCAACATTTATAGAATAATTTCATTTTAATAAAATATTTTTTTTATGTTTCTTTAACTTATTGCTTTCTTAGGTAATTAGGATTGTAAAGTTATTGTAGGAATCAATTCAATATAAATGTATATTGAATCTGGAGGTTCATGATCTATACAATAAGACAGATTGTGAATTTAATGATCGTAATAAAAAATTATCAGTATTAATCTGGAGTCAAGTCAATGTTTGCGGAATCAACATTAACTTTGTTTAATTGTTTTTAATAAATACAATATCAACAATATTGATTAATAATTAGATGAACACAATAAAAAGAACACAATTAATAATTAAACAAAAATATTTAATTCAAATGTATTTCATTAAAATATTTTAATGATTACAGATGAATAAACAATAAATGAATAATAACTGCTTTGAAGGTATTGATGTTGACGTGACAGCTGCTAGGGTTTATGTTTATGTGATTTGATGTGATGTTTGGGTTTGCCATATTGATGCTTGGTTGTTGTGTTCATGTGTCGTCTAGCCGTCGTCGCCACCTTGATGTCTTGGGATTCGCATAGCTGTCTTGTTGACTTGTAACACTTGTATTATTAAATACAAGTGTTTGGACTCCGCAGGAATATGGTCTTTCGTAGATGTTGTTCTTTCGAAGGAGTCTTGTTCTTCCGAAGGTACTTTGTCCTTCTGAAGGTACGTTGTCTTTCGAAGGTGTTTTTTCTCATCTACAGGAGTCTTCACTTGAACTCTCTAATTCTCTTAAACTTCAGTTGATTGTTCATTCGTAGATGATCTTCAGATGTTTGTTACTTGTAAGAAACATATCTACAGAAGAACAAAATATTCATCCATAGATGTTTCTTACACTTAGTCAATTTCAGTAATTGAACAAGTATCATGTTTGTACCTGCAATCATACACAGATCAACACACATATGGGTTAACCTATATAGACAATGCATACATTATAATAATGAATTACAATCATTCACTACAAATATTGATTAAAGTTTTAAGCCTATACAAATTGATCTAGATCTATTGTTTCTAGATCTAACAATACTCCCCCTTAGGCTTAGACGCTTGTAATCAGCTCTTCAAAACTGAAAGCTCCTTCATTCTAGACACCATCTTCTTGTTGAAGTATGAAACTGCATCCTTTTGATCATCGTACTTGTACTTGATCTCCATTCTGTATATTCTTTGTAGTGTTTTAAAACTTAAGCCCAAAATGTCTTCTTCAGTAGTAAGTGTTTCCACTACACTTTCATTGTGCACTCATCTCCGTTTGAGATTCTCAGTTTTGAAACTTCTTCAATGTAGATCCTTTCAGCGGTCCATCTTCATGTCTTCTTCTTTTGTATGCCTTTGCGTGCAATTTGTCAATCACTTGAATCATATGCACATATAAACATAGGTCATTCTGTGCTCTTTCATCAGTTAGCTTTGGAAGAATTTGTCATGTAGATATGATGTATAGCTTGGGTGAAGCAGTTTGATCTCCACTAGGTCAAAAATTCTTATCTTATCGGCTTTCTTCCCTTCAGCATTCCTCAGCAGCACCAACTTTTTTGTTTTCTCAACATATCCCCATTCTGTTATGGAAGATGTATATTGATTTCCCTCAAAGCTTTTTATAGTTGCTGAATTTTTGTTGTTGTATCCAACTCTTTTTAACAATTTATTATCTACAAGAGTAGAGGGCTTAGATGTTGTTCTTTTCTTTCCTTGATTTCTCTTTCTGTGCTCCGCATTGTCCCTCTTAGCCTCCTTAAGCACATCATCTATGAATATTGTCTTCATCCTACCTACAGACACAGAAAAGTCTCTTCCCCTTAGATGGATTGGATAGTTAGAGATGATTAAGCTTTGCAAATCTTTAATATATCTCTCAGGAAGACTTAGTAATGCTTCTACATCATGGAAGTATTGGATTCTTTCAGATGTTCTTTTAATGATTGCACAATCCCAGTCTGGATCATATTTCCAGGCCATAATCATGTTTTCTTCCATAGAACTAGGAGTTGTGATGTGGTCATATAGCTCTATCAATGTAGATTTTTGCTCTGTAATCTCTCTGACTATTGTATCCAAAGGCCACACGTTGCCAGGTATAACTACTCGTGGCTTTCTAATTAGTTTTTCTTCCCTTTTGTGTTGATCTTTAGATCCAACAGTTATAGGATCAGTAGGGAGTCTACTTTGTTGCTCATAGGATGGGTTTGGAGCTTCAGTTTTGAATATCACCCCTGTGTCAAGCTCAACAGCCATTACATGCTCCATCATCCTCCTGAGTTCGCCAACTTTTCTTCCCTTAAGCTCATGTTCCTTGTAGTTGTGACCCTGCAGCCTACAAACCATATTGTACTTGCTAAGCTTTGCTATGTCATAGTGGCCTAGATCTTTCATGATAATCTGAATGGCTTGAAATGTTGTGAACGCTTCATAATCACAATTAGGAATCATGAATCTAGCAAGCTCAAACTCTTTTAGCAGATCCTTTATTTCATTCATGTTCAACTTTTCTACCAAGTCATATGGGAATCCATGATTGATTAAAGTCATGAACATGGAAGATTTTGGCCTTTCTTTAAGTATGTCTTTAGTGGTCAGTAGGTCATCAGCTTTTTCTTCTTTCTGATCTTTGGTAGATTCATCCTTTGTGAGCTGATTCCATTCATCATCACTTACTGTTTCAGCAGGAGACATAGGCTTTAAAAATGAAGATTCAACAAATTTTGACATTTTGGGTGAATATTGTATTTCAATCAATTTCTTCTTCACAAAACCCAAGTGCTTTCTTTTTCTTTTGTATTGTATGATCTGCTTTGTGGTCTTAGAAGCTTCTTTTGTTTGATTTGTTGCAGGAGCAACATTTGATTCCAGCACACAGATTTTCATTTTTAGCTCCTTAAGCTCTTCTTCTTTTCTTTTCAACAAAGCTGATTGAGCAGAGAGAGAGTCAGTTACTTGATCAATTTTCAGCATCAGCTTCTCATTTTCATCCCTCTCAAACTTTACCGATTCTTTAAGCTTAGATTCTTATTGAAGAAGAGCATCAATCACTTCATTATTGCATTGAGCATCTTCTCTTAATCTTTTGGTTCTTGCTTCTTGCTGCATCAGCTGATCATCTTTTTCCTTAATCATCCCTTTCAACTCTTGAATTCTTTGCTTTCTATAGTTTTACTTCACAAGAAGCTTGTTGTATTTAGCAACCTGATAACTTTTGCTCACTAGGATATCATTATCACTAAGATCGTTTTCATTGTAAGCAATTACATCCACATAGTTGTCTTCTTCTTCTTCTTTATGATGTTAAGCAGCAATCTCACCATCATTCACATGTTCAGGTGCTACACTAGCTGAGCTTGAACTTGACTCAACTACTTCTCTGCTTGTTCTTGATGTGGTTGTTGTTGTTGCTGATGGACAATCATTGGAGAGACTGGTTTTGTATTATTTGAATGGACAAGGGATTTAGTCTTGGTTAGTGATAATTGAACAGTACTGGCTTGTGAGGCTAAGACTGTCTCATTTGTGTAAAATCTCTCAGTGGATTGCTTTTCTGTGATTGGAGAATGATTTGATGAAAGAGGGTAAATAAGAAAGATTGGCTTAGTGTATTGGCTAGCTAGTGATTATGATTGGGGTGTTTATGGTTGATTTGGTGATAGAGGGTTGATTGGATAGATTGGTTGAGTGTTTTGGCTGGCAGGTGATTGTGATTGGGGTGTTTGAGGTTGATTTGGTGATAGAGGGTGGATTGGAGAGATTGGTTGAGTGTTTTGGTTGGCAGGTGATTGTGATTGGGGTGTTTGAGGTTGTTGGTAAATGGGTGATTGAGGAGGTGAAGATGATGCTTGCTTAGAGTTAGTGGATGAACTTTCTTGAACTTCTTCCCATATCATTTCTTAAGTAACGTTTTTTGCATCTACCACAAGAGCAAACATGGGCATGTCTTCTCCTTTATACTTCCCGCTTATCTTATTTAGAATAGATCTCCCTAGGTGTGCTTGAACAAACACATCCCCATCTATAGTAGCCCAGGCAGATCATCATTGATGATCAGTTGCAGAAACCTTGGAAACATGTACATCTTGTCAGCCTTTTGCACTTTGATGTGGTCACACAAACAATTGAAGATGTACTTGGAGTAGTTGTATGTTCTTCCCTCAAAGATACCAATGATCCCCAAAGAAATATGCCTTGAAAATCTATCAAGTCCAGATTTCCTGTTAGAGATGCACTTAAGATAAGTATGATAGAGAAATCTATATGGCTTGCACAGTCTTTCTTTCTTGATTTCTCCCTTCTCGAAGTCACCATCATATCCTATTAGATTGAACACTCTCTTAATGTATTCATTTTCAAACACATCAGGGTGACCAACTTCTAGATCTCCCAACTCTAGAACCCTCCTTATATCTGCTCATTCATCCTTAGACTTTGATTATTCACTCCACCATGATAACTTCTGTGGGAGCATATAGTCATATATAGTGTGTCCATCGCTTGTCGATAGTCTACGCTTAATGTTATACACTGATATGTGTAAACACATGAAACTGGGTCATTCGCAGGAGCATATGCGAATGAGACTCAGTCGTACGACTGAGCCATGCTAAGTGGACCAGCCATGCGACTAAGAGATGCGATTGGGACATTCGTAAGACTGAACCATAAGTATGGTCCAGTCGTCGATTGAATCATAAGCATGGTCCAGTCGTACGATTGAACCATACGCATGGTCCAATCGCATGAAGGGCCCAGTCGCATCTAATATGGGCCCGAGGCTATATTACCAGTTTCAATGTGTAGAGAGATAAGGGAATTGAGAGGAAGTCTGCCGGAGCTAGGGCTGCCGGATGAGAGGGGGACCATGCTCGATCTTCCCCTTGCCAAAAGTCTTGATTCTTATGTTGTAACGAGCTTGTAATCGTTAGATTTTATCAATGAAACCAATATTTGATAGTTCGTGTTATTTATTGGAATTTTGGTTTGGTTGTTATCCTTCCGTCAAGAACATGCTCGGATGTTTATTGCAGGATCGTTCAAGGGCTTGAACACAATTACAACACACAACAACACAATGAGGAGATTAACTAAACGTTAATCAAACAGTGAACTAGGTAACCAAAGGTGATGCAGAGAACACAAGTAAAGCAAGAGACAGAACAAGAGAGTATAGTTTTCAAGGTAGCAGTATATTGCTTTCTCAAGTTCTTTTACAAGTGTTACAAAGCATTACCGAAAGATACAAGAACTTGGAATACTTATACTACAACCTACAGCCGGCTATACTATGAAAGCCAGCTGGATACAATTGACTAGACACTAACAAAATCAATTGTAGGATCAAAAGGCATATCTGCCTTTTGACCTTGTGACTATGACATGCCATAGCTCACATCCTTATACATTATAAAAAGGATAAAGTACATAAAGTGGAAAGTTTCAGACTCAAGACCTCAATGTACAGTTACCAAAAGCATGGACCTTTTCACCAACTCTTGTAAGTTGGTGACTTATCAGAGACGCAGCGGAAAAGGTGCTTTATGGAACAGTACATCAGATAAAGCATGTGTACTAAAAGTCTTCGGAAGAAATCTGTCTTCATAGGTTGAAGCTTCGGAAGACTTTGTCTCTTCAAGCTTCGGAAGACTTCATGTTAGGCTTCGGAAGATATTGGTCTTGGCTTCGGAAGATATTACACTTAGAGTATTTTCTAATGCTTTGTGTAATTCTTCCGAAGCATTCTTCACTTCAGTACTTAGTGCATGTTGCTGAAACACTTAGGCAGTTTTGGGTTGCATCAGACTTCAGGAATCCTTACAAACTCCCCCTAGGCTGATGCTACCAAAACACCTAGAAGATCTTTAAATGTTTGTAGTCTTCAGAATAATCAATACCATCCTTTCTTCATTTGATGGTCAGGATCATCAAGACTCTCATAGTATCTTCTCATTTCAAAGAGATCATGCAGAGGTAAGTTGATTATGTCTTGCCATGAGTAGACATTTTCAACACCTTGATCTCTGATAACATTCCATCTTTCTGGATTGGTAGAGTAAGTCCAGGATAAGATGGGTGTCTCGGTTGCTAGAGGAGCCACTTGCATAGGAGTTGATTGGGCTGCCTCATCATGCACTTCCTCAGGTTGATCTGATTCACCCTGGGGAGTAGAGGTAGATGACTTTGGCTTCTTCTTTTTAGTCTTTGGTTAGAGGCCATTTTCTTCTTCCTCTTTAATGTCTTTAACTGAGAAGACTGGTCTGCAGCACCATGTTGATCATCAGTGTCTTTCTCAGTTGGGTGTTCCTCCCTCACAGGTTCAGAAGGAGAGGGAGTTTGACCCTGTCTTGGATCAGAAGATGAAGTTTGCTGAGGCTCAGCTGGAGGTTCTGGTTCAGGTGTCTCTGGTTGTTCAAACTTGACCTCCACTTCAGGTGGGACTTGACTTGGAAGAGAGTGCAATCAATGAGTTCACCACTTTTAATCTTCTGCTTGATTACCCTTATATGCTCATCCATTGTAGATAGAGACATGGGACCAAGTCTCCTTCCGGAGAATCCATATGACTTCAAGAAGCTCATCATTCTTTGTCTGTCAGCAGACTTCTTTGCATTCTTTTGAATGATGGCTCTTGACTTTGCAGCTTCTTCCCTTAGCTTCCTTTTGGTTGTTTTTCTTTCTTTGACTAACTCAAGCTCAAGTTGCTTTAAGTACTCGAACTCAATGAAGTCATAGGACAGGGGAAGAAGTGTATTTGCCTGATAGAAGCCTGTGGCACTCAGGTAGTTTATCATTTTGATTCTATCCTCTTCTTTATCTACCTGAGGTTCTTGTGGAGCCACATCTTCCTGTGCAGGACTTTCTTGAACTGGAGAGAGAGTGGGAGTATGCTTGTGAAGTCTTTTCTGTCTCCTCTCCTCTTTGAATTGGAGAAGTAACCTTGCATCCTCTTTCTCCTTTATCTCTCTTGACACTTCCATGTCAGCCAGTTCATTCAACTCTTCTAAGGGGAGGGAGATGATTTCATCAACATCATAGTTCCTGGTCTGTAAATAATTAATCCTGACTGCCCTTTGTTCATCATTTTGAGTATTTGGTCTGGGGGCAGCCCTGATTGCAGCTTGCATGAATTTTGATGACCCAGAAGAACTTTCTCCCCTTAGCCTCCTTTTCCTCTCTCTCTCTTCCTCCTCAATTTCCTCAGGAGTCATTTTCCTTTTCCCTTTGTCACCAACAGACCTTTGTGACTCAGGGTGGATTGAGGCTTGGCCTTCATTGCTTGGTGTAGCTTCCATGCTCTGGCCAGAGAGAGGCTGAGAGACACCTTCACCAGCAGGTGTCTCAGATGGAGTTTGGACCTCTGCAGCAGTTGTTGATGGTGAGACAGGGGTCTCAGGTTCTGCCACTGGGCCTTCAGCCAAGGTTTCCCCTATGAAACTAATCTTAGGGTCCACCTCAGCATCCAGTTGACCGATGACATTGCCTGATTGCCTAAGTCTCCTTCTTAGAGAGAACTCTGCAAGGATCCTGTCTTGGATTCTTTGAGCCAGCCTGTCAGCTTGTCTAGATTTGCTTGGATTGACAAGTGGCATGTTGACCAAATCCAGTCCTTCATAGAAGCTCAGGCTTTGGAACTGAAAGACTTCTTGTTGACCTTGAACTCTGTGAAGTATGAGGGCTTCTGTCATCATCATACCTCCATCTGATAATGTAGTTGCCAGTTCCATGTGGTGGAGATGAGACAGCCCTTGGTATACCTTCCTCAAAGAGACTCCTGATGAGAGAGTCTATAGAGTCCACATTAATGTGAACTTGAGGAAGTTGCTGAGAATGCACAACAGCAAGTGAGGATGGTGAGTCCTCTATGTCCATTCTCTTTGAAGAACTCCCAGGTTCTGTGGTTGTGATAACTTTCTCCCCCTTTTTGGTAGCATCACCCACTTGCATAGGTGAGCTGGAGGATAAATCAGTCACTTCCACAGGTTCTTGTGTTCCTGGTTGAGCTCTCCTAAAGGTCTCTCAGCTAGTTTTTCCTGCAGATATGAAATGGAGTTGCTGATCATTGACCCTGTTTTGCAGGGTAGTCACCTGAGATTCCAAGTGACTAACCTTAGAGACTAGATAGGTGCATGTTTGTGACAATTGTTGTACCTTTAGTCTCAAATTCCCCTCATCTTCATCAGAAGAATCACTGGGGGATGAGAGGATTGGACCAAAGTCCCTTCTCTCACCACCAGCTTGAGTTTCTTGGCTGCTGGTTTTCCTCTGCTCACTGGCAACCTCAGTTAAGATGCCAATGGGCTGAGTTGCCATGGTTGAGGTCTTAATGATGTAATCACTTTCAAAAGTGAGAGCCTCTTCCATATGGACATCCTGAACAGGTTCAGATGTGTCCACCTCAGTAATAGGTGACTGATGAGGGATAGACTGAGGAGAGTCAGAGGTACTCATCTCTCTTTGAGTAGGGGAGGAGAAGAGAGACTCATGGTACTCACTGAATCCTAAGTCTTCATCAGTGTAAAAGGATAGGTTGGGAATTGGTTGGTTTAGATCCAAAGGCTGGGGATGGTAGCTGTCCCCTGAAGTTGTTCACTTGAGTGTTGAGACTCAGAGTGAAGGCTTACAGTTGTTGGGCTAATGAGCTCATCAGGTTGAGCTTGAGGAACCTCAGCCCTGATAGGTAAAGTAATGGGAGTGGTTTGCTCCTCAGGAGAAGTGGGAGCTCTGGAGTCCACTTCTTCCTGTAAGGTTAGTATTTGGGGGCTGCACAGACTCAATAGCCTGAGCAGGGGTTCGTTGGGATTTTCTTTGTAGGTGATGAATATTGGAGGTTGTGAAGAGGGTAGGAGAGCAGTAGGTGTGGGTTCAACACTAGCTTGGACTGCTATGTTGTCACCTTGAGCAATGAGCTCTAACATTTTTGGGACTAGGGCTGTTTCTACCCCTGAGAAGCCTACAGTTGGCTTCTTCATAATTTTAAAGATGATGCGGGCTTCATCTGTCCCAGTTTAAGAATATTGCCTGTTTCCCTCAACTGTGAGCCCAGTTCACAGTTAAGAATGTGTTGAACATATCTAGGAAACATGTAATATTCTAAGGAGTCTAAGTTTGCAAGTAAATTAGTATAAACAAATTGTGAATACCTGAACTTGACCCCCTGAACCATCCCATGAACTATAAAGGAGAGATCCTCAGGAATCTGGTCCCATCCACCATGCTTGTTTGATAAGCTGTGGATAACCACATGGAGCAGGTATTTCCACTGGGATGAGACCTTCCCTTTCCTGAAGGTCTTTACAGAGAAATCTCCTTCATAGCCCATCTGCTCGAAGGAATGATTAACCGCTTCTTTTGGAAAGAACACTTCACCTGCTTCATCATCCAGCTGAAGATGTCGGTTGATGATGGCCGGAGTGATGAAAATTGTTCTCCCCTGCACTGTGGCAGACAGTGCCTTCTCCCCATCCATAATGACCTCTTGGCAGGTCTTCCAGAATTCAAGCAAATGATCCTCATATAGAGGAGGATCAATGGTTAGGGAGGTGAAGTAGTGAGACAAAGACAAGAAACGGCAAACCTCTGAGAAATGAGGATCTTTGTCAGAGCATAACAGAGCAACCTGATTGTGTTGTCTGTGTAGCTGCATGGCAAAGTGAGGATCATTTCTGTGTGTAAGGTCAGCCATTGTGAGGTAGCTCAGAGATGAAGAGAAAAATGGGAAGGAAATTTCAGAGAGAAAGCTTTGGGTTTTAGGTATGGAAGAAAAGCAGATGATAGAAGAGGGGGGAAACCGTTGGGTTTATATGAGAGAGAAGGATTTCAGATAAAGTTTAATGAAAGAGGATAAACTTTGAAATCTGTATGTCGGTCCCACCTCTGAAAAAGTAGTTTACCTTTTTGCTCAAAAAGTAGTTTTCTTGGAATTCGAAAAGCTTCCGAAAGTAATTTGTCTTCGGAAGTTGTGATTGAAAAAGCTTCCGAAGCTAAAGTGACTTCGGAAGAAATTTCCTGAGAGTCTTAAAGATTTATGCTTCGGAAGAGAAATAAACTTTGGATGCTTTGTATAAGAATGAACAAAGCTTCCGAAAGTAATTTTGCTTCGGAAGGAAAAGTCCTTAAAAATGAATAAGTGTCTAAGTTAAGAATTTTAAGCTTCGGAAGATAAAATTTGACTTCTTCCGAAGGTAAAATTTCTTAGACAGTCATTTATTTTGAAGACATATTTTTCTTCCGAAGGTAAAATGTTATCTTCCGAAGTGTCAGAAAATTTTCAAGAATCAAGGAAAGTCTTCAAAAAGAGTTTTTCATTCAAAGAAAACATGAGCTTATGAAAGTGATGAACTAGACAACTTAGGACACACATATTTTAAGAAGAAATAATTAGAATTAGTTTTTTTAAAAAATCTACTCAAAGTTAATCATCCCAATAGCTGATATCAGATACTTAAATCTCTGTTCATCAAAAGCTTTTGTGAACAGATCAGCATATTGTTCATCTGTGTGAACTTTGACTAGTTTAATTAACCCCTTTTCATAGTTATCTCTTATTAATGATACCTGATGTTGATGTGTTTGGTCCTTGAGTGCTGCACAGGGTTCTCAGTGATAGAGATAGCACTGTTGTTGTCTATGTGGATAGGAGTCTCTTTGAAGTTAAATCCGTAGTCTAGCATCTGATTTTGAATCCAAAGCACTTGAGCACAGCAGCTTGCAGCAGCAATGTATTCAGCCTCAGCAGTTGATGCAGACACACAGGTTTGTTTCTTGCATTGCCATGAGACAACCCTTCCACCAAGGAATTGACATCCCCCAGATGTAGACTTTGCAGTCATGTTGCAACCACCATAATCACTGTCTGTATAGGCATACAGATTGAAATTAGAATTCTTTGGATACCATAAACCAAGTGTTGAAGCACCTTTGAGGTATCTTAAAATCCTTTTCACAGTGATTAAGTGAGACATCTTAGGATTAGCTTGATATCTTGCACAAATACATGTAGCAAACATGATATCAGGCCTGCTAGCTGTAAGATACATAAGAGACCCAATCATAGCCCTGTATAAGTGCTCATCTACACACTCCCCCTCAAGATCTGGACCAAGAGAGTGGTTTCTGGCTATGGGTGTCTTAGCAGTCTTACAATCAGTCATGTTGAACCTCTTGAGTATATCTTGAATATACTTTGACTGACTTATGAAAATGCCATCTTCAACCTGCTTCACTTGAATTCCCAGAAAGAAATTAAGTTCTCCCATTGAACTCATTTCAAATCTATCTTTCATCAGCTTTTCAAAGTCTTTGCAGAGCCTTGAATTGGTTGAGCCAAAGATGATGTCATCCACATATACTTGAACTAGCAGAATGTCGTCCTTGTCCTTTGATGAAGAGAGTTCCATCTATAGTACCTCTCCTGTAACCATGTTTACAGAGATACTCAGACAGTGTCTCATACCACTTCCTGGGTGCCTGATGCAGCCCATAGAGAGCTTTGTCAAGCTTGCAGACATAATCAGGATGATCAGGATCTACAAAACCAGGTGGTTGTTTGACATAAACCTCCTCATCAATCACTCCATATAAGAAAGCACACTTTACATCAAGTTGGTAGACCTTGAAGTTCTTGGATGCAGCAAATGCCAGGAATATCCTAACAGCTTCTAGTCTAGCTACAGGAGCAAAGACATCAGTGTAGTCAATCCCTTCTTCTTGTGTGTATCCTTGAACAACTAGTCTAGCCTTGTTCTTGATGATGATTCCTCTATCATCCTTTTTATTCCTAAAAACCCATTTGGTTCCAATGGTAGTCTTCCCATGAGGAAGAGGACAAAGGTTCCAAACTTTCTGTCTTTTGAATTGAAGCAGCTCTTGTTGCATAGCTTCAACCCAACTTCCATCCTTTAGAGCCTCCTCAACTTTCTTTGGCTCTAACTGGGATAGAAAACAAGAGTGAAGACAAACATTTGCTTCATGGGTTTGCCCTCTTGTCTTTACCCCGGAGATAACATCTCCAATGATGTTTGTAGTAGGATGAGACTTGTGGATCCTTAGCTGAGGGATCACAGCAAGTTGCTGAGATAGATCCAAATTTGAGAAATTTAGATCTGGTCTTGAAGATTGATCCTCCACATTATCACACTTATCAAGATTAACTTGATCCAATGAGTGTGTGACATCATTGATGTTATCATCTATGGTATGGTTATTAGCATCAAGAGATTCTTGATCACTTTCACCATCACCATTGTTATCTTCTGCAATTGAGATGTCTTTATCTGGTTGAGAGGCCTCTGAACTGGAATTTGAAGGCATGCCAGATGTATCAGCTGGATTTGTCATTGTTGTGCTGATAGAAACCTCATTTGCTGAAGTAGTTCCAACTGGAGCTGAAGGTCTTCCAAGCTCAAATCTTGGATCAGGATCACCTGTATTTAAATTTTCTGCAGATCCTGAAACATGCTCACAAGATTTATTAAAACAGTTGGTAACTAAATCAAGATCAAATAGCCAATCCGGACCAGAACCAGCCACATGGGAGTGTGCTCATTGAAAGTCACATTGGCTGACTCCTCAATGATTCTAGTTCTGAGATTGTATACTCTATAAGCTTTAGCTTGAGAAGAGTATCCAATGAAGTGTCCATCGTCTGATTTCTCAGCAAACTTGGCAACTTGATCTTTGGTATTCAAGATGGTGCAGGGACATCCAAATGACCTGAGAAAACAATGAAAGGTTTCCTCTTGTGCCAAAGTTCATAAGGAGTCTTACCATGTGTCTTAACTACTAAGACTCTGTTTTGCACATAGCAGGCAGTATTAACTGCCTCTGCCCAGAAGGTGATAGGCAGTTTAGAGTCAGACAACATAGTTCTTGCAGCTTCAATAAGTGTCCTGTTTCTCCTCTCAGCAACTCCGTTTTGCTGAGGAGTCCTGGGAGCACTGTATTGTCTTGTAATACCCTTTTCATCACAAAATGTATCAAGGATTTGGTCTTGAATTCAGTTCCTTGATCACATCTTATGGTTTTGACCTTGTGATCACATTGATTCTCAATCTTTAAGATGAAATTCTTTAGAATCTCAGGAGTCTCATCTTTAGTTCTAAGAAAGAAAACCCAAGTGAATCTTGTAAAATCATCTGTGATCACTAGACAGTATAAGGTCCTTCCTAAACTCATTACACTGGTGGGGCCAAAGAGATCCATATGTAATAAGTGTAGGGGAGTAGTGATGGAGTTCTTTTCCTTAGGCTTGTGAGATACCTTGTGTTGCTTCCCTTTCAGGCATGCAACACAATGATCATCACTTGTAAACTCTTTCTTTGGCATTCCAGTTACCAGATCATGTTTGATTAATTTATTCATATTCTTAAAGTTTACATGGCACATTCTTTTATGCCATAGGAAAGACTCATCACTATTTGCTTTAGATAGAAAGCATGAAACTTCTCCAGAGGGAGATGTTTCTTGCAAATCCATCTTGTACATGTTCCTTTCCTGGGGGCTCTGAGCAAATATGCTCATGAGGAATGACCACTCCAGGTTTGAGAACAATGCACTCATGCTCAGTGAAGAGCATGTTATGACTCTGATCACAAAATTGAGATACACTCAGAAGATTGTACCCAAGCTCCTTAACAAAGTTTACCTTCTCAATGCTGAGCTTACCATTTGTGACCTTGCCCCTTCCATAAATGTAACCACCTTCATTTCCTCCAAAAGCAACTGGTCCTCCATCAATTCTCTCAAATTATGAAGTAAAGACCTATCGCCTGTCATGTGCCTGGAACAGCCACTGTCAATTATCCAGACATTCTTGTTTGTCTTGAGCTGTTCCTGCACAAAGAAAATGATTAGTTACATTTGGAAACCCAAGCCTTACTTGTCTTGGGTTCAGTAAGTGTAATAGAAGGTAATGCAACAGTAATAGATCCTATGGTTGTACAGAGGGGATCTTCGGCTGTTGTTGATGGAGAAACCTCAGTCATTTGGTCTTTCTTAGACTTCCACACCACCTTTGGAGTCTTGGACTTGACCTTCAAAACCTTAGAAGCTTTTGGAGCTTCACAAGTTTTAATGACTGACACTTCGGAAGAATCTACAGTCACTGCAGTAGACTTTAGTACTTCGGAAGAACTCCTTTCTTCCGAGACCAACTTTGCTTCCGAAGGTAATTTTCCATTTACCTTCTTCTTTGATTTGGAGCTTCCGAAGGAAACAGACTTTCCTTCCGAAGCTTGAGACTTCTTGAGATTCTTTGAAGTCTTTGTATTGGTCATGTGGATAGTACTTTTAGGATTGTATGGACAATCCTTGGCAATATGAGAAGTACTTTCACACATAACACACACATTTTCTTCTTCAAAGAAATCTCCTTTTGAGAGCAAGACTGGCCTTGGTCACATCCCTTTTTCACCTTCATCTTGGTAGATTCAGATACAGTTCCCTTGGGCTGTGAACTGTTCTTGGAATTTGATGGTCCAGGCTGTGCAGCAGTGGTACACAGCAGCTCAGTCTTCTTCTTTGTACTGAGATGATTTGAACATGAACCAGAACTCTTAGATAAGAGGCTTTGGTGGATGTCTTCAGTCCTTATTGCTTTGAAACCTGCAGAGATGAACACTTGTTTCTGCTTAGCATCAAAGGTAGCCTTGATTTCTTGAGCCTTCTTTGCTTTCCTTTTGCTCTTCCTGATCAAGTTCTTTCTCTTGGACTTGGTCATCACAGTTAATTTCTTCTCCTCAGAAGGATAGTGGCCCTTGGAGGAATCCTCTTCTTCACTCTTCTCAGAGGGATTCCTCACTATCACTTCTTCATCATCCTCACTTACTGGATCTATGAGAGGAAGCTCATCTTCACAAGTTCCACACCTAGGAGATCTTACAGACAAGATTGTGTGTGGAGGAGCTATCTCATTTGATCCCAGTCCCTGTCTATTTTGATAACAAACTTATTGTGTAGGGATGAGGATATCATGTTCTTGAAGGTCTCTTCTTCAAGAACACTTTTCTCTGCCAGGGCTTTGCTGATCACAAGCTCAGCCTGGCACTTAGTCAACTTAGTGATGAGATCTTGGATCTGAGTTCTAAAATCTGTATGTTCATGTTTTAGTACTGAAATGGTTTTCTCCAAGTCTTCTATCTTTAACTTGTAATCATTTTCAGACTTTCTAAAGTCAGATTTTAATATGTTTAATGACTCAAGATCAGATCTCATCTCTAGGTTGTAGGACCTGTATCTATTTACTTTAGCAATGCATTCAGGGAGCAAAGATGTTCTAATACCTTGGCTTCATCATGATCAGCCATCAATGCTTGGTTTGGAGAAGCATCCTCCACCTGAAAACTCCAGTCAAATCCTCCCTCTTCAACAGCAACCGCAGCATGTTGCTTTGTCTTCTCAGCCTGAGGGGTATTGTTGGTGTAGTTTGGTCTGAGTTGTGTTTGACCCCCATTTGCTCTGGGTGCCTTACACTCCCTGGCGAAGTGACCCATAAGGTTACAATTGTAACACTTAACTTTGCTTTTATCCAGGCCAAACTTACCACTGGTAGCATTGCTTGGAAATTTTCTTCCTGTCCTCTTGTAGAACTTCTTGGCTCTGTGAGTGAGAAGAGCCATCTGCTGAACTATCTCCATGTATTCCAGGTCATCTGGATGGATACAGTCTAGATCTTCAAGAGTGAAGAGATAATTTCCACAGCTTTCATCTGCAGACACAAAGGCTTGAGAAGAACTTGTCTCTTGGAATGGGCTTCCTTGAGTAAAGTTCCCTTGGTGTCTCCGGGAAGGTGATGAAAGGACCCTTTTGTGAGTTGTCAGGGTAGCATAGGAGATGATGTTGGGGTTCTATGCTGTCCCTTTCAACCACATGAAGGGCTGAACCCATTTGATTGTTAGAGTTGCCAGATGAACCTTGTAAGTTCATCTCCATCTGGTATCCACTGAGAATCCCATATAACTCTGTCAGAGTAAGAGTTTTAAGGTTCTCAGTCCTCTTGATTACCACACAATAGTGTGTCCATTGCCTAGGAAGTGAGGACATGAACTTCCTTACAATGTCTCTGTTCTCAAGAGGAACTCCTCCATCCACAAGGGTATCCACAATCTCAACATACCTGAAGTATTGTTGGGTCATGGTTTCACTGTTTTAAAGGTGAAATTTTCAAACTGCTGCTTCAGAAGATCTTTCTTGTTCTCCTTGGCTTCAGAGGAGCCTTCATACATCAGCTTCAGTGCATCCCACAGCTGTTTAGCTGTTTTGCACTTCTTAAAACCTCTGTACACAGAGTTTGGGATAGCAGTCTGAAGAGCAGTCATGGCCTTCCTGTCAATCTCTACTCTTTTCCTATCTTCATCTGAGTAGTTGGCCACATCTTTAGGAATCATACCAGCACCGGTAGCAGAGGGGGTGCTAGGTATGAAAGGTCCATATTCAACAGATTCCCACATTCTTGAGTCAAGAGACCTGATGAAGCCTTCCATCCTCATGCACCAGTGTCGAAGTCATCAAGAGTGATCAATGGGGATTTGTTCATGGTTCCAGTTCCATATCAGTCTTTGAGATGGAAGCCATTTGAAAAAGTTTAGTTTTTGTGTGTGTGAGGGATCTTAAGATGGTTAGATCTTATATCACGAGCCTGAATGCTCTGATACCAATTGCAGGATCGTTCAAGGGCTTGAACACAATTACAACACAACAACACAATGAGGAGATTAACTAAACGTTAATCAAACAGTGAACTAGGTAACCAAAGGTGATGCAAGAGAACACAAGTAAAGCAAGAGACAGAACAAGAGAGTATAGTTTTCAAGGTAGCAGTATATTGCTTTCTCAAGTTCTTTTACAAGTGTTACAAAGCATTACCGAAAGATAAAGAACTTGGAATACTTATACTACAACCTACAGCCGGCTATACTATGAAAGCCAGCTGGATACAATTGACTAGACACTAACAAAATCAATTGTAGGATCAAAAGGCATATCTGCTTTTGACCTTGTGACTATGACATGCCATAGCTCACATCCTTATACATTATAAAAAGGATAAAGTACATAAAGTGGAAAGTTTCAGACTCAAGACCTCAATGTACAGTTACCAAAAGCATGGACCTTTTCACCAACTCTTGTAAGTTGGTGACTTATCAGAGAGCAGCGGAAAAGGTGCTTTATGGAACAGTACATCAGATAAAGCATGTGTACTAAAAGTCTTCGGAAGAAATCTGTCTTCATAGGTTGAAGCTTCGGAAGACTTTGTCTCTTCAAGCTTCGGAAGACTTCATGTTAGGCTTCGGAAGATGGTCTTGGCTTCGGAAGATATTACACTTAGAGTATTTTCTAATGCTTTGTGTAATTCTTCCGAAGCATTCTTCACTTCAGTACTTAGTGCATGTTGCTGAAACACTTAGGCAGTTTTGGGTTGCATCAGACTTCAGGAATCCTTACATTTATCGATCGAGAGAAAAAACGACTACAATTGTATCAGAGCCGGTTATTGCTGGAAGATCTAACATCATTTCTAGCAACCCGAGCTCTTGATTTCTGGATTGAATTTAGATCTTGACATAAATCCACTTCGTGTTTTGTGTTTTGCTCAGATCTTGTTACGTGTGTGGGCTTCTATGTTGAAATCAAATTCGAAACATGTTCCTATCACCCTTTCGAATCTGATGAGTCACTTGTTTCGGTTCATGTTGAATTCGTCAGATTAGGGTTTTGGGCAGCCCTGGGTGCTGCAGATTGAAAATATGCGTGCACACCCGTTCATGCGACTGGGCCATGCGAATGGACCATTCGTACGACTGGACCATGCGAAGACCATTTCTACGACTGGATAGTCGTATGTTTAGTCGTGCGACTGGACTAGTCGTATGTTCAATCACACGAATGAGCCATCCGCATTGACTCATCCCCATTTGTCCAGACAAAAAAAAAGTCTGGAACAGCTTCTTGCATAGATTTGAAGATGAGCAAAGCATATTCACCCAGAGGTTCGTTTGTCAAATAAGTTCGATGTGTACCCCATTATTTGTCGGATTTCCAGAATAGGTGAATGTAACTGGAACACGAAAGAGAGAAGAGAAGATGTCAGCAGTTGGTGCTGATTTGTGGGGTAGTCAGGAGCATCTGACTACTTATGGGCCAATCAAGTTATATTTATCCGCACAGAAAGGATTCTGCTTCTTAGGGGGAATCCTTGTATAGAGAAAGTGAAGACGCAATCAGAAAGTGATGATGTGAACCGGTTTCCGATGATGAATCTTCGTGCATGCTGATTTGGTTGATATTGTCAGCTGTGGATTGGAACCTTCACCTTTTGTCCAATACACCGTGTAAGACGCAAGGAGGAGCAATGTCTATATATTGGGATATGTTGAATGTGAGGGGGAATTTCTGCAGGTGGTGATGTTAACCAGGTTAGCCTGTGTGAAGATTGAAGCAATGGAAAACTGTTCGTATCATTATCTGGAAAAATCAGTCATATGGGGAATCTTGCTGCTGTGATGGTGTTCTGCAAAGTAAACGAAAATATTGTGCCTAAATTCATTTTCAGGGATGTGGTAGTAACCTGACGGATCGGCATCGTTGGCTAATATGGTTTTCTTTTGATTCTATTGGCAACCAGAGCAAAGATTGACCGAAGATTGTAAGAGGTGTTATCTACTATTCGCAAGCAACGTACAAGGGGAATTTGTTGGAGCATATATAGTCATATATGTGTGTCCGTCGCTTGTCGAATAGTCTAAGCTTAATGTTATACACCTGATATGTTGTAAACACATGAAACTGGGTCATTAGCAGGGCATATGCGAATGAGACTCAGTCGTACGACTGAGCCATGCTAATGGACCAGCCGTGCGACTGAGAGATGCGATTGGGACATTCGTAAGACTGAACCATAAGTATGGTCCAGTCGTACGATTGAACCATACGCATGGTCCAGTCGTACGATTGAACCATACGCATGGTCCAATCGCACGAATGGGCCCAGTCGCATCTAATATGGGCCGAGGCCTATATATACCAGTTTCAATGTGTAGAGAGATAAGGGAATTAAGAGGAAGTCTGCCCGGAGCCTAGGGCTGCCGGATGAGAGGGGAGACCATGCTCGATCTTCCCCTTGCCAAGAGTCTTGATTGTTATGTTGTAACGAGCTTGTAATCGTTAGGTTTTTATCAATGAAACCAATATTTGATAGTTCGTGTTATTGATTTGACTTTTGGTTTTGGTTGTTCATCCTTCCGTCAAGAACATGCTCGGATGTTTATCGATCCTGAGAAAAACCGACTTCACAACTTCTCCATCTTCTTCTATTTGTGCGGAGTTCCAAAAGTCAGTAATGTGCGATTGATGTATCACTGTCTCCGCTGACAAGGCATAAAACAGTCTGGATCTTCTTAGATATCATATACTGTCTTGACATCCTTCTAAAATAGGGTCATCAGGTATAAGAAAGCACACATATTGTGTTCTCTCGCAAATCGATTAGTCATTTGTTCATAAGAATAAAGAAGATTATGTTAGAATCAACATTATTGACATGAGAATGCAAATAGTTGTGAGGATAACCAAGAATCCAACAGTTCATTATTGATCATTACGACATGTTTTACCTGGAACACAATGATCTAAGATCAGGATTATGTGTTTGTTTGATGTTTTGATTCGGTGATTTTGAATGTTTGTGAAAGGGGGAAATTTTTTTGTTGAGAGCGTTTTACTAGGTCTGAAAAAGTGTTTTGAAAAAGTGAATAATGAATATTGAAGTCAAAGAACATCATTTATACTCTCTCTGATTCATTAATTTCATTTATTTAGTGACATGGGACCCTCTATCCAATTTAACTTATCCGCGGTTTTTAGTGCTTCCAGCATCTACGGATTCCGTAGATCATCTACGGATGACTTAAAAACATCTGATGATGAAGAATAACTTAAATTTTCATAGGTTACCAATCTATGAAATTAGATTATACTTTTTGGAGCATTGGCTCACCGTAGTTTACCAATCTACGGATAGACAAGTTTTATTAAATTTCACACTGTTGCTTCTGCTGATGCTAAAAGCACTGTAGCTTCTGCTGATGCTTGGGATGCACTGTAGCTTCTGCTGATGCTTGAGATGTGCAGGATCGGTTTATGTCACTAAACACTTGGTTTTTCTTTCAAACTCACTTAAACAACACTCGAATGAAAGCAAAGTCTCTAAGAGTTGATAACAATATAATAAGTAATAATCAAACACAAGAAGTAATTTTCAAGGTACTTGCATATATTGCTTCTCAACTCAAATATTACAAGACTCTTACAAGCACATTGTTATGAGTTACAATGAGAAACTTTATATAATACTACCTACAACCAGATATACTTTGATACCAGCTGGGATTCTCTAACTAAAGCAAATACTACAAAGCTATAGTTTTAGGTATCTTAGATAAAATCTTATCTGAGATATGGTAGTCAGGACATGTCCTTGACTTACCTTTTGTCACCAACTAAAGTTGGTAACTTGTACTAACATAAAAAGGTGAATAGTGGAATAAAGTATGGTCAACTACATGGCTCTTTGAGAAAATGCCATGCAGTATCAGAGGTCTGCAGTGGAGTGTCAGAGACCATACTTATGTCCACTGGTTCATAGCAGTGTCTTTCGAAGTTTAAATGGCTTCGGAAGAACAAGTACTTCCAAAGCCACTTATACTTCGGAAGAGTCTACTTCTTCCGAGGCTTGAGGACTTCTTCTTTCTTCATACTTCGGAAGTAGTCTTCTGATTTCTTCTTTTGAGACTTGATCTTCGAAAGTGAACACTTTGTCTTTGGAAGTAGAGTTTTGTCTTTAGAAGTAAAGCTTTCACTCTGTCTTCGGAAGAACTCTAATTCCTTTGGAATTTCCACACTTGGCTTTGGAAGCCTTTGTAAGTAGCACCAAAATTTGTCTAAGTGATTTGGTTTTGGTTGCACCAGCCTTTTTCTTGATCCAAAAAACTCCCCCTAGGCTGATGCTACCAAAATCTCACTTGTTTCTGCTCCTCAAAACTTTCAGCACCAAGGAGAGTAAATACTTATCAGTTTCATTGTTCTTTCCTGATGTGGTGCTGAGAAGTTTGTAAAATCTTTAGTTGACAGGATCTCCAGTCTGTCACCTTGAATGATATGTACCCTTTGTTGTGGCCCTCTGAAAAGAGTTAGTTAATGGGGACTATAATCATAGTCCCATCAAACTATAGATTCCAATTCAGGACCCTCCATCATCTGTAGAAAGGTTGTGCCCTTGGTGGGAGGTCTATCCTTGTCTTCCCTTCTTCTCAACTTCAGCTCTTCTTCAATCTTGGCTTTTGTAGTTAGCTCAGCCAGATGAAGACTGCTGAGATGGTTTTTTGATGTGAGCAGCAGTTTCAGAGTTGGAGGGGTTAGAGAATGGTTTCTCTTCTAACTCAACAATATCAAACCTGCTAGAATGTAGCAGAGAGGTGGCATTCAGCCTATTGACTTCACCATTCTCTCTTTCCACAACAAAGTTGTAAGTAGCTTCATCGAACCTCCACTTGATTATTTTCTTTCTAGGCACAAGAGGCTGACTAGGGATCTTGTCCTCTTTCTTTGTATCTAGCAAAGTCACTAGCTTCCTTCTTTGTTGATCCATATGTACCTAGTTTACGATCTTAATGTAATATGTCTGTCATGTCCTAAATGTAATGAAACGTATGAGTTGAATGAAACATAATATGTGGTTATTGATCTTAATGTTTAATGTTTCAGTGTATGTTTTAATTTTTATCATCTATTAACGCATATTGAACCAACTATATAGGTTTGTGGTTGTTTGAATAGATCATAGTCAAAGAATGATTGAGAAACATATTCAAAATTAGTCATATGAAGTTCTCATGCGAATGGCCCATGCTAATGGACCATACGCATGAACAACTTCATGCTAATGAACCAGTCGCATGACTGAACCAGGAGACTGGATCAGTCGCACAATTGTGACATGAGATTGACTCAGTTGCACGACTGAACATTCAGTCGTGCGAATGGATCAACCACATGACTCAGTCACACGACTGAACCATGCTAATGGTTCAGTCGCACGAATGAGTAACCATAACCTATAAATACCACTTAATTCGTGAAAAAAAAACACTTTCAATATTTCAACTTCTGCATGTACCCTAGCCATCCAAAACGTCCAAGAAAGCTAGTCCAAGTTCATAGATCATTCTTGATTGATTCCTATTCGTTCTTAATGTTTAGTTTAGTCTTATATCGATCGGGTTAACATTCTCACTGATTGGATCACCAATCAAATAGGATTCCGCACTATTTGATTCAGTATACACGTGAATCAGTTAGTACTCCATCCAGTACACGGTCCCTAACAAGTGGTATCAGAGCTTTGGCTATTGATTTACACAAAAACACAATCGTTTTACGTCAAATGTTGTTTTTGACGTCTCCAGGTCATAAAGTTAATGTCTTTCGGCATACGACAATTAGGGTTCTTGAGAAATTCGTGTTTTTGCGTCAAAATACCTTAAACTTTTGAATTCTCAAGATTCAGCAGCTTCAGTCGAATGATTGACTCAATTGCACGACTGAATCCATACGCATCCCTCATACGCATGATTGGACTCATTCGTACCTTCATTCGTACGATTGAACTGTCTATTCGCCTTGTTCATTCGGTCCCATCCATTCGCAGGATTGATTCATTCACATTGGTTCATTCGCACATTTGAGCCATTCGCATTGTTTAATCGCACGAGCTATCCAATCGCACACCTGCATTCACACAAGTAAAATTGTTTGTTCCAAAGTTCAAAGTTATTAGTAATGGAGGATCAATATTCATCGTTCACTGCCCGAAGGGACTCCAGGATTCAAAATCTGTTGCTTCTAGAAAATGAAGTGGGAAATCATAACAAGCCCCCTAAGCTTATAACGTTAGAAGATTACCCACAATGGAAGCAAAGATTTGATATTTACTTAAATGGATTAGATCCCAACCTGTGAAGTCGATAGAGACAGGATATGTATGCCTGTAGGTGCATATGGAGTCAAACTCACCTTAAGCGGTATGACTGACGACCAAAAGGTAAAGTACAATGCAGAGAAGAAAGTATATGCGTTGCTGACTTAGTCAATTCCTAAGGATATCTTCCATCAATTTTCTAAGAACAAGCAAGCTAAGAAGCTGTGGGATGCATTAGAAAAGAGGTATGAGGGAAATGAATCGTTAAAAGCTCTAAAGGCTAAAGCGTTGAAAAAGGAGTTTGATAACTTCTCGTCAATGGGAAAGGAGAGCTTGGATGACATCATTGATCAGTTCTACCATTTGATGAGTGAGTTAAACACTCATGGAGTCACCACATCTATGGAAGACAGTTTCAAATTTTGAAGATGGTTGCATGAGAAGTGGAGTTCGTTTGTTTCCAACCTCAGACAGAATGATATGCTAGCGAAGTTAGATGTCAACGACTTCATTCTGAAGCTGAGAGAGGAAGAGTTGAGGATGAAGTACAGGGCCTAAAAGTCGTCATATGATCAGAATTCGGCACTATACAACTCAACTCCACAAGCCAAAACATCTGGAGCACCACTTCAAATGGCATTTGTGTCAAGTTCAGCTGGTCCAACTCAATCTACTACTTCAGGATCTAACACGTCAGGGTCGTCTTGTACTCAATACATAGCACCTGAAGCCAATGCTACAAAACTGAAGACTGAGCATCTCGGGAATGTTAAAGTGGAGGTAGCAAAGGAGCACATGGATCTCTTAGAAGCGGTCGTTCACTCCTATGACGGACTAGTTGGTTGAAAGATTGGGAACTACCATCTGGCAGATGAGGACTTCGAGTAGGTAGACGAGACAAAGCTTGAGAGAATGGACATCATGTGGGCCTTAGCAAGTGCTATCTGGAGAGCTAAGAAGTTTGTCAAGAAGACCAGACAGAATCTGATTGCCACTAAGGACACAACTTTTGGTTTTGACAAGACCAAAGTTACCTGCTTCAACTGTGGGGAAAAATGGCACTTCAAACGTGAATGTGTGAAGCCCAAGAAGACAGGAAATGGGAATCCATTCTCATCTTTCACTCGTCAACATAAACCCACAAGCAGTCCTACTTCGTCAACCAAGGATCCTAAAGCCTTGACTGCTCACGATGACGAAGGACAAGATTGGATCTTTCGGTTTGTGTCTCCGGGAGAATCCAACATCGCTAGTGTTGAAGATCTAGATGACGACTCAGCAAGTGAAGGTGATATTGTAGTGGAACTCGTGATGTCAAATGTTGAAGACACTACAACCTTGGTTGATCACCTGCCTGAAGAAGGGACAAGTCCCATAAGTTCAGAATCACCAGAACCTGAAAATTCAGACACTGCTTTGATGGCTGATTCAACCTCACCCTCTTAGGTAAGTACCACTACTCAACTTTTCAATAATCATGCTTGTTCTGATTGTAATAAATTTAGGGAAAGCATTGATTCGAAATTTGCTAGGTTACTAGACCATAATGATAACTTAGTAAAGGACTTACAACTATGCAAGGAAGCAAATAGAGTCTTAAAACAAAATGAGCACAGCTATAAAGAAAAGATAGAACTCTTGAATAAACAACTTAGGGAAACTAAAGTTGTAGCTTTTAACCAAGCTAATGACATTAAGATCTATCTAAACTCCCTAGAGGACACTAAGAAAGAAAAATCAGTTTTGGAAGTAGAAGTAAATTCATTAAAACAAAAACTGCATAATTAGACAAGTTCTTCTCACATTGTCCAACACTTAGTGAGAGAACGCAACAATGGGGAGGGTTTGGGATATAAAGTGGTACCACCACCACATGAGACCAATAAATAATAACCCAATCAAGGATCATGTGGTGTCCACTCCTCTTGTAAGTGATCCAGATTCCACATGTAAACCAAATGAATCTGTCACTAAACAAAAGGACGCCACTTCAAAATCAAAAGGTAAAATGCCTTGTGTTAATCTGGACGAACAATTTGAAAAAGGTTAAAATAAAGTCTGGTTCAACAAAGTCTATTTCTGAACCAAGAAATACCAAACAAATTAACCAATCATGTGCTTCATGTCTAAGTCCAAATAAACAAAAGGGAAAAGATGTTAAAAATGTTCAAACAATTAATTTTGTTAAACAAGATAAAACATCTAAACCAGAAGTTTCAAAACCCAAACAGAATAAAGTCACACGTGTGTCACACACTTCTCCACAGAAACAGTTAAATCGTCAAGTTGAAAGCAGATCATGCTACAACAGTGGAAAGTATGGGCACATAACGTCTTATTGTCCTTATTATCAGACACCAAAGAAAAAGATTGAACTTTACGACACTAAAGCGAGATCTTCCAAAAGAAGCTCCATGACTCCACCAAAAAGATTCAATGAACCTAAAGTTCAACCTATCAGCCAGTCATCTATTTATCACAAACAGGCCTTACACAAAGCTGGCTTATGGAAAGAAAAGTCTATGTCTGGTAATGAGAACAAGAAGACAAATGATCTTCCCTCACCTTCTAATGGACAATGGGTAGAATTTTTGATGTGTGATGCCTCTGGGACACCCAAGCCAGTTAAGGCTTGGGTCCCTCACCTTAACTAATGTTTTCAATTAAATGTGCAGGGTGTTCGCTATAGTGCTGAAACAAACACTTGGATTGTAGATAGCGGAGCATCAAGGCACATGACTAGAAACAGGGCACTCCTATCAAATGTTAAACAAATAAAAGGAGGTCATGTTTCTTTTGCTGGAAACAAAGGAGGGTACATCACAGCTCAAGGGGAAGTGGGGAACCGGAAAGTGAAGTTTGACAAGGTAAACTATGTTCAACAACTTTAAAATAATTTGCTTTCTGTTTCCCAAATATGTGATAAGGGATTTAAGGTAGTTTTCGACAATAAGAAGTGCTATGTCCTGAACAAGGATTATGTGATTCCGGAGGACCAAGTCTTAATGTCAGCCTCAAGATATAATGACCTTTACGTCTTGGATCTATCAAAGGCCTCCACAACGGATCATCAAGTTCAATGCTTCTTGTCAAAAGCTACTGAGAAGGATTCTATCTCCTGGCATAGGAGAATGGGACACATCAATCCAAGGAAGATGAATCACCTGATCCAGAATGATCTAGTGAGAGGAGTGAATGTGAAGAACTTCCAACTCCCAGATTTTTGTGTCACCTGCAAGAAAGACAAACAGACAAAAAAGTCTCATAAGGCAAAGAAAGTTAATTCTATAGAACTGCCTCTTGAGCTTCTTCACATGGATCTATTTGGTCCAGTCAGTACAAGAAGCATCGCAGGCGACTTGTATTGCTATGTAGTTACAGATGACTACTCAAGATTCTCTTGGGTGATGTTTCTGAAATCAAAATCAAAAATATTTGAGTCATTCAAAGAATTGGTAACTACACTAGAGTCCTTCTACAAACTGAAGGTGAGACAAGTCCGCTCAGACAACGAAATAGAGTTCAAGAACCGATGGATGGAGGCATTCTGCAAAGAAAAAGGAATTATACATTAGTTCACATCTGCCTACACTCCACAGATGAACGGGGTTGCTAAAAGGAAGAACAGAAGCTTGATAGAGACTGCAAGGATGATGCTAGCAGACTCAAAACTGCCTATCCAATTTTGAAATGAGGCAGTTGCAAATGCCTGTTACACGTTAAATCGAGTTTTGGTAGTCAAATGCCATGGAAAGATGTGTTATGAGTTACTTCAACGACGTAAACCAGATCTAGAGTATCTCGAACCGTTTGGCGCACCGTGCACCCTACTAAAGAAAACTCAAGAAGGCAAGTTTAGCGAGAAGGCTAAAGAGGGATCTTTCTAGGATACAACATACCGAATAAGAGAGTTTACAAAAACTCAACGGGTCAAGTAGAAGTGTGGTGTAACATCGACGTTCAGAGATACACCATTCCCCCTGCTGGAAAAGGACCCGCATTCTTTTTTGACTATGATGGATTCTTCAAGTCCTTGAACATTCTTCTCTCAACTTTTGATGATGAGTTAGCAGCCAAAATGATGTATGATGTCTTATACACACCATCACAGGACTCTACATCATCTGGTTCACTAGGTGACTCACCTAACCATTCAGGGGGAGCACTCGAGGTAAGTGTCTCTTCCTTTGACGATGAAGCCATGGAGAATGATCAGGACACTTAGGAGCAACAGGTTCCTACTACTGCAAGTCCACAAGCATCTGACATTGATGCCTCTGATTCTTCAGAACCTCACACTCCTACTGCCTCAGATATGGAACCAAACATTCATAATCTTGATTCTGAGGTAGTTGTTCCCACCACTCCTGGATCACGCCTAAATGTCTATCATCCTCTGGATAATGTCATTGGGGATATCAGATTAGGAGTTCAGACAAGAAATCAGCTGTATTCAGCTGATTATGCCTCGGTAATGGAAAAAGCGTATCTTCACGACAGTGCATACCGCTGTTTTGTGTCTCAGTTCGAGCCAAAATACGTCAGTGAAGCCCTAAATGATGAGGCATGGGTGAGTGCCATGCAAGAAGAACTTCTTCAGTTCAAGAAGTTAGGTGTATGGACACTGGTAGATAGACCTAAAGGTGTTAAGGTCATTGGCACCAAGTGGGTCTTGAAATGTAAGAAAGATGACCAAGGTGTCATCATCAGGAAAAAGGCTCGACTTGTAGTTCAAGGATTTCGACAAGTCGAGAGAATTGATTACAATGAAGTATTTGCACCTGTGGCGAGAATGGAGGCCATCCGTATCTTCCTAGCCTATGCCTCTTACATGAAGATTAAAGTCTATCAATTGGATGTAAAGAGTGCATTTCTTCATGGTCAAATCCGGGAAACAGTGTATGTTAGTCAACCCGAAGGATTTGAGGATCCATATCATCAGGACAGAGTTTACAAACTGGATAAGGCTCTCTATGGGCTTCACCAAGCCTCGAGAGCATGGTATGAAAAACTCTCAACTCACCTTGTGAAACACGGATTTTGCAGAGGTGTAATTGACTGTACACTGTTCATCAAAGAGAAGGATGGTGATCTGCTTCTTGTTCAGATTTACGTTGATGACATAATCTTTGGTTCCAAGAACGAAGACTTATGTAAAGAATTTGAAGCAGTAATGAAGGCAGAATTTGAAATGAGTGCCATGGGAGAGATGAAGTTCTATCTCAGGTTACAAGTGGATCAAACACCAAAGGGGATATTTCTCCATCAGACCAAGTATGTAGGGGATATTCTCAGTCGGTTTGACATGGAGAATGCTTCCGCACCTGGGACTCCACTTGCTACAAACCATGATGTAGCACCCGACGAGAATGGTGATCTGGTTGATGCCACCATGTACCAAGGAATGATTGGATCCCTTATGTACCTCACTGCCTCAAGACCTGATATTATGTATGCAACATGTCTTTGTTCAAGATATCAGGCGAAACCAAAAGTTAACCATCTTATAGGGGTCAAGAGGATATTTCGTTATCTGAAGGGTACACCAAGACTTGGGTTGTGGTATCCTCATAACGATGATTTTGAGCTTACCGCATACAGTGACTCGGAATATGGCGGCTGCAAGATGAACTACAAATCCACCTCAGCAGGTTGTCAATTCTTTGGGAGAGGATTAGTCACGTGGCAGTGTAAGAAGCAGACATCAGTTGCGTTGTCAACTTGTGAAGTTGAATATGTTGCTGTGGCAAGTTGCTGTTCTCAAATCATCTGGATTCAACAGCGGATGCGGGACTACGGTTTGAAATTTTCTCACACCCCTATATTTGTTGATAATTATACTGCAATAGCCGTTACTAAAGTTCCTATCCAACATCCTAAGACCAAACACATCGGCATAAAATATCACTTATACGTGATTGCTTTGAAAAGAATCTAATCGATGTTGTTAAAATAAATACGGATTTTCAACATGTTGACCTCTATACAAAAGCCTTTGATAAACCACATTTTCTATATTTGTTAGAGGTCAACGACGTTAAAAAGAAAAGTGATGTAATTCCAGAAGATGAACATGTTTAGTCTGATGCGTAACATCCATTTTTCTTTTATTTTCTTTTATTTTCTTTTATTCTAGTTTATTTTATTTAATTTATTTTATTGATTTCATTTCTTCGCCTATTAAAATCCTAAAAACACAAATCGTCTATAGTTTTAGAATTTTAGGGGGAGAATAGGTTAAGTTAGTATTAAAAAAACGAGGGAGGAGGACAGGCAAGCTAAAAGAAATGAGATCGTATCTGAGATATCGGTTCAA
This sequence comes from Flaveria trinervia, assembly GCA_025506515.1. Taxonomy (NCBI): domain Eukaryota; kingdom Viridiplantae; phylum Streptophyta; class Magnoliopsida; order Asterales; family Asteraceae; genus Flaveria; species Flaveria trinervia. The sequence goes on from CM046457.1 coordinate 19,934,169, forward strand.
CGACTTTGGAAAATGATAGTACACAGGAACAGAGTATTTGGGACTTTAAAAGATTTAAATTGAATTAGATGCGAAATTCAAAATATAAGTCTGAGAAGTCTAAGCAAAAATAAAAGGAAAATGATAGTAAAACTAGCTGCTACTAAGGTAACACGGAGAAAGTAGACCTAGAGGTTGCTAGACCATTAGGTGATGTGTCAGTAGATTCAACACAATAGATAAGTAGACCTCGTTGGTGATCTTAAGATCAAACTAAGTTGTTCAATAAGCTGTGGGTTATCATCTTATCCCTGGTTAACACAATCAACAGAGTTCCAATAAGGGGTGACGAGTAGAATAAATGCCATAAATGTGTGCGGATGACCAAAATATGAGCAAAGCACATGATGAAAAATGCAAAAAGCAATCAAACTAATAACCTATGTTGTTGGTGCGATCTGTGCAACAAGAATAAATTGCTCAAACAAGAAGATAGGTTATGTGCCTCTCTGCTGTGCGGTGGCACTGACCTGAGGATAAGCATAACCTATATATTCTAGAATTCATTGTTGTTTGCCGCCTCTCTGCTGTGCGGTGGCACTGACCTGAGGCTTGGCTTCTCTTTGAAATCTCTAAGAATAGTGTCTTCGTGTCAAAAATACCCGTAGACCGCTCAAAAATCTCCTGAGGAATGTTGATTACCATATAAGCGTGGGATCCACAAATGCTTGTTGAAATAATTAAATCTTAAACCATCACCAATCTGTGTCAAAAAGTCTGTGTATGGATTTAAGTGGACAAGTATACTGACAATCATCGTGGCAACAATTCTTGAAAGTCCAAATCAATGTGTGCGTCTTATAGTACCAGTATGATTCCTTAATTTGTTGATGACTCTCGACGAAACAAGAATCTAGCATCAAATGATTTTGGTAACACGTCCTGAATGAGTTTATTACCTGTATGATTCCATAATGAATCGTTCCTCTTATGGTCAAAATAACTTGAAGCTGCCTGTTTCAGAGATAAATCTGTTAGATTTCTATCTTAGGATTTCCACCTCACACAAAATCACAAAAACATCTTTAGTTTGTCTTTTAATGTTAGCTCTTTTGTTTTGTTTTAACATTTAGTCAATTTAGAGTTATATGTCGGACTATTTCGTGGAATTCAATATGGGATTAAATTACTTAAAAGGGTCACGTCTAAGGTGACCAAACGTGTTTTCAATGTTAAATGGGTCACATCTGAGGTGACAAAATGTGTTTTGCTTAAAAGGATCACGACTGAGGTGGTCAAAAGTTTTCAAAGTTAAAATGATCATGTCTGAGATGATCGAATGCTCAAAAGGTTTAATCAACAGTTAAATAGGGTTAAATGTCAAATGGTCATAAAGTCAAAACCATGAGTATGATCCATTCGCACAACTAGACCATGAGTGCGATAAGGATAAGCGCAATAACTAACTTTGGCTTCCGTCCTATAGATAGGGGGACCAGTCATATGATTGGACCATACTTATGCACTAGACAACCGAATGGAGCACAAGTATGAACCATTCACACGAATAGCTTACAAGATTGAGCCAGTCGCCCGAATGGAGTTGTTCGAATGAGTCAGTCGCCCGACTAAAACCCAGTCGGCCGACTGAACCAATCGCCCGACTGAGTTCCAATCACCCGAATTGAAAGAGCGAATGGATCCAGTCGCCCGATTGAAACCAGATTCAGTATAAATAGGGCCATAGTCGATCGCACATACTCATCACCCCTCAATCGCCCTAAAATCACATATCATGCTGTTACTCTGCTAAAATTTCTTCTGACCTTACTTGACTTCAAATTTCAAGATTTTGATGATTGCTGGTTGTTATATAGGTACAATGCGGTGCAACCTACATAAATCCCAGTCGATTTGTGCCCTAAGTCAATGATTTCGGCCCTAACCAAGAACCAAAAATTAGTTGGAAGAATTAACTAATAAAACTAAGTAGAATATTGAAATCAAGGTTATTAGGTGCTAAGTAGGGTTATTGCGAGTCTAATGAGCCAAACCACGATGTCTAATATTAAGATTTGCTCAAAATTTGAATCTCAATCAAACAGACAGTAGGTCATGCGACTGGACACCCGGATGAACTACAAATCGCATGACTGAGTTAGGCGAATGACTCAGTCGGCCGAATGAACAATGCGTATGAGCTCAGTCGGCTGACTGAAGTAGTCGCAAGCTCAGTTGCCCGATTGAACTCAATCGCAAGATAAGTCATCCGATTGTATTCAGTCGCATGTTAGGTCAAACGACTGAACCCAGTCGTATGGTTCAATCGCACGATTGAACGAGACTGATCTCAAACAGGTTAATTTGAAATGATTTATGTTGTCTGATGATCTAACTTGTATGCTTCTTGTGTTACAGATTGATGGCTGATCGGTGGACCATCAACACCAAGCACAATATTTGTGCTCATCTGGACGCCACCACTCGGAACGCTGTGGAGTTTGCTGGCGTCATAGCTTTCCTAAAGAGATCATGGATACACCAAGCCATATCTACACCATGCACTCCCTACAGGTCTATACAACTGGCCTTCTGGGGGGTGCATCACTTGATCGATCTCGTGAGCCCTACTGCATCAAGAGTACTATATTTGGATAAGATATAGAGGTGACAGCTGCAGATCTTAGATGAGTACTAGATCTAGGTTCTGATGCTGATCACCCAACCAGACTACACCTTTGAATGTGAGGGGATGCTTCCTCAGGATGAAGTACTTTGGGGACATCAATGCAGGTGTGCTAAACAAAAGCAACCTGTGTCCCCAGTTCAAGTACTTAGCACACGTGATACTGAAGTGCATAGCTTCAAGGAAGGGTGGATTTGATGACTTATCAGACCAAATCCAGAATGCCTACGTGGCACTGGTGCTGAACCACCCCTTCAGCTTCTCCAGCATGATCTTTGCATACTGATAGAGAATCTTGAGGCCAAAGGCAAGGAGGGCTTCTGTATGTACCCAAGATTCTTAGAGATGATTATCGATAAAAAACTACCTTCCTCGCCTAAGGAGAGCCATGATGCGGTAGCATTTGAGGTGATGGATGACACTACAATGGGCCACATGAAGGTCTACAGGGGAAAGCAAGTCAAACCCCCTGTAAAGAGACTATTCGGGCACCTGGCCCGGGAGGAGTACGTGGCGCCGGCAAGGCATAAGTGGCGCCACGAGGAGAGTGATTCAGATATGGAGCAGATTTCTCTTGCATCAGATGACTCCGATGATGATGACAGTGACGCTAGTGGAGAGTCTGGCCCCGCTACCTCTAGGGCCACCACTACACAGGTTACACCTCCACCACCCACTCATGTAGATGCCACCACCGCCAGTTTTCATCAGGATTTCTGTCCTCCTGATGAAGAGGAAGATGGTGATGAGGATCCACTAACAAGGACAGTGGGCAGCAGGGTGGTTGCTACCGACCAAGGCATTCGGGAGGTTGGAGGACGCCCTAGTGAGTCTGGGGAGTCTGCAGCCGACCCTAGTTACACACCAGGTCAACCTAACAGTATCCCAGGGGGAGCATCCAACTCAAGGGGCATGAGGAGAAAAAGGATGGCTCAGCCCGATGGGATGAAGACTAAGAAAAGGAGGATGACCTTCGTCACCACCACCACCACAACCGCCACCTCTACCACTCCTCCCATCACCACTGCCACCATTCCACCTGTCACCACTACTGCCACCACACACACCACCACTACCACAGCCACTCCACTTTTTACTCACACCACATCCACCACCACTACAACTTACCCATCACCACCCACACACATACCACCTCCCATATTCACCACTGCCACCACCACCACCTCTAGCCACCAGGTAGGACCATCATATCACCCATCCTTTCCCTCAGGATCATCTCAACCTCCCACTGGGGGTAGAGGAACAGCTTTCAGCACTAAACCATATGGTGCTGAAGCTGTTAGCCGCCGATGAAGAGAAGACTGCTTAGCTCCAACAGTTAGTGGAGCTTAATGCTGCATAATCACAACAGATCTCTCAGCAGGCACAACAGATTGAGGAGCAAGCTCAGCAAATGGCTGCTCAAAGTCAAGCGATTACCCAACTCAAGGAGCAGAACATGTTATCTACTTAGAAGATTAAGGAGTTAGAGGATGCCAAGAGGACCATCCTGCTCAAACTTAAGGGCACAAAGGATGAGCCTCTGAAGATCAGAGAAGGCGACGGTGATGATGATGATGATAGTGATGATGATGATGATGATGAAGGTGATGATAAGGAGGATGATACAAAGGGAGGCGATGATGATGTTGCACCCTGAAAGGATCATACATGCCAACTCAATGGGTGAATTGATGATTGTTCAGCTGGAATCCCACAAGTCCAAGATGCAATGCGGATGAAGATATGCAAGAAAAATAACAAGTGTTATCTTCCACATTAGTCAATGCGGAAGACAAAAATCTGATGCGGACAAGTGTTTACTCTTCCGCATTAACTAATGCGGAAGACACAATACTTATGCTGAACAAGTTACTCTCCGCATTGACTAATGCGGAAGAACAAAAGAAGATGCGGACAAGACTTTGATCATCCGCATTGACAAATGCGGATGACCAACTAAAAGCGCACGAGTATTTGTTCATCCGCATTAACCAATGCGGATGACCAACTTACTAATGCTGATCAAGTGGAAATGCGGATCAATATTATCTCATCCGCATTTGTCAATGCGGATGAACAAGCAGAGATGCGGATCAAGACTTAGACTAGTTTCTGATGTAATAGGTCAGGGGTAGTTTAGTCATTTTGTAAAGGCATCTTGTCTTGTCTATAAATAGAATAGTTTACCTCGTACTGAGGTGACGATTGATAGATAGAGGATTTTTGTTGTAATTATTCTCTGTAATTTGTCAACATTCATATATCAATACAAACAGCATTTATGAGTAATTTCCTTGCTTGATTGTTCTTCGATTATTTGTTTCCGCCACTCAATCGTTGACTTGATTATCATATTCGATTCTCAGTAAGAATATCACTCTTACTAAAACCCAGTCAATTGGTATCAGAGCTTTGGCTCTCGATTCTCTTTCAGATCTACGCATAGACTGAATAGAACTCGATTGATCTGATAATCAAGTTGCTAGTAGTGGATATCACCATCTCTACTTAGCAAACAACAAGAATACTCCTATCAAACAACAAGAACACTCATTCTGAACCTCAACAGAACTGCTTGAACAAGTCGGACTCATCAAACTTAATCAATTTAAAATCAACTAAATCTATATTTACACAAATCAACATGGATTCTAACAGTTACTCTGAATTAGGTCATACACCTAAACCTCCCATGCTTAAACACAAATCTGAGTTTAAACAATGGAGAATACGGTTTAGAAATTATATCACAGGTGTAGATCCTGACTTTTGGATCTCAATATGTAAGGGTCCACATATTCCTGTTACTTTATCAACAGCTCAAGCTGCACTGTACAAGACTGCTAGAATACCAATTGAAGACTTAACTCTGGATGAAGATGACTATAAGAAAATCAAAATTGATCTTAAAGCATACTCTATTTTGACTCAAGCACTCAAAATGGATGTGCTGAAAAGATTGGAAAAATATGGAACTGCTAAAGCTGTTTGGGATGCTCTCAAAATTATGTGTGAAGGTAGCAGTGAAGTTGCTGAAATTAACAAAGACAAGCTGGTTAATCAGTATGAAACCTTCCATCACACCAAAGGAGAATCCATATCAAAACAACTGCACAAATTTGTACAGTTGGTCAATGACTTGGAAATTATGGGTGTTTCATACAACATTAAAGAACTCAACAAGAAAATGCTTCACAGTCTGCCTGAAAGATGGAAGCAAAATGTCACAATGTTGAAAAATACTCTTGATCTTGAGAGTACCACTCTAGACATTATGATAGCCAAGATTGAAGCTTTGGAACTTGATGAACGAAGCAGAAATCTAAGTGGGCCAAGAGTGATTGAAGCCTACAAATTCCCTTCAGAATCACATTCTGTTGAAAATGCTTTCATCACAGAGGAAGATGACTTCATCTCATCAAGAGATCAAATGAACAATACTGGGTTCATTGCATCTCCATCATTCAATCACCATTCAACTTCAGCACAAGCACCAAAAGTCTCCACTGCACCTACAATCTCTCCAGAAGACTTAAAATCAGAAGAGCGAAAGGCAACCTACAATGCCTTTGTTGCAAGTTTTGAAGCATATCTTGGGGGAAGACTTACTTCTGCCCATTTAATACAGGAAGATTTAGAAGAATTAGATCCTGATGATGTTGAGGAGATGGATCTACAGTGGCAAATGTCAATGATTGCCATGAGAGCAAAGAAATTCTTCAGAAAAGGAAGAAAATTGAGCTTGAATGAGAACACAAAGCTTGGATATGACAAATCCAAGGTAAAATGCTTCAACTGTGGCATGACTGGCCATTTCTCAAGAGAGTGCAATGCTCCTAAAAGAACCAACCATTCAAGGAACTCTCCTGGTCAATCATCCTCACAACCCAATTCAAGCTATCACTCAAACAATCAACAACATCAGTACCATCATTCTCATCATCAACAAACATACCAGAATCAACCACAACTGACAAATCAAGCCCATGCAAGCAGTCAGCCTTCTGCCAGTGCCCTTGTGATCAAACAAGATGGGATATGTGACTGGAGTGTGTGTATGCTGAGGAATTCAAGCCTCAATTCCAGAATCATGCTCTCATGGCTCATATCAATGATGGACCATCTACAATGCCTACTGAGGTAAAAACTAAGCTTTGTTATGAGAAATGCATAAATGAATTACAAGAGTATAGAGAACATAATCATAAACTGGCAGATAAAATTACAGAAGAAAAGGTGAAGTCAGAAATGATGAAGAGAGAACTAAAAAGTTTTGAAATCAAAATCAAATCTCTCATTTCTGACATAGAAAAATTGCATGGTGAGAAATACAATCTTGCAGCTGAAAATGAGCTACTTACTGAAAATTAGCTCAAGCTAAAGCTCAACAATCTATGACTGAAGTGAAACTTGAAAAGTTTCAAATGTCTTCAGTCAAGCTGCAAGAAATGCTGGATTCATAAAAGGATCCAAAGGACATGTCAGGGATTGGGTACAATTCATGTCCTCCACCATACAATGACAATTACACTGTCATGCCTGACTTTGTATCACTCTCTGAATCAATTGAACCTAAAATTGTGGAACCTAAATCAGACGTGAAACAAGTGACAAATCCTCAAAACAAACCTGATGTTTATTTTGAAACCAATGAGGACAAAATCAAGTTAGGACACCCAATCAAAATCAAAGAGTGTTCTGACAAGACAGTGATTGTCAAAAAACCATCAAGCCCTGTAAAAGCAATTGTACCTTTTATAAAATTCATACCATCTGTTTTACAAGGGAAAAAGAAATATGTCAAAACAGTGAAACCCACTACTGAGAGTAGTTCTGATAATGAGATTGTATCTCCATAAAATTCAAGCAAATCAGAAAAGGTTTCACTGAAAAAGAAACCAACTGTAAAACTAAGTTCAACACATAAAACTTCATCAGACCCTTAGTCATCCAAATTAAGGCAGGGAGTTAGGTTTGATATCTGTAACAAAGAACATGTTGACTAGTTTGAGAAAGATGTGAGAAGTAGGTTGAAGAAACAGAAACAGCCCAAACAACTAAACAAGAGTAGTATTGTGAAACAATCTACAAAAAGGGCTGATTCTGATTCATCACCTAAAGAAAAGAAAGTGGCTCATCAAAAGAAAGTATCAGTTGAGTCACTCAAAGAAAAATCTAATTCGAGAAACAAACAAATGTATTGTGATATTTGTGACATGTTCAATCACAAGACAGATAAATGCTTCTTCAACCAATATTGTTCTATCTGTGATATGAACAATCACTCCACCAAAAATTTCTATTTCAACAAGTATTGTTCAATCTGCGACATGAACAATCACAATACATCTGATTGTTACTTCAATCAGAAGGGGTTGAGAATTCCACAACACAAGCCCACCTCAAAAACATCTACTGTGATGCATTCTGTCAAACCTCATCTTCATAATACTCAATCTAGGACCACTAGATCAACAAATGACAGAAATAACTCAAAGGATTTAAGGAAGGGTCAAAGAAATCATCTCACAATGAAACACAAACTTGACCTTCCGAAGCAAAAACCAACTTTTGATAATGATACTCGGGCTAAATTTTTACAAAGAAATAGAGACGAACGATTTCATTACTCATCTGAATCCTTAATAGATGTAGATGAGATGACTCAACCAATTCATTACCAAAAATCTCCCAAATCACCTTCATCTAAATCACCATTCAGAGGGAAATACCAGGAGGTGACTATCATGAATAGGAACGGGAAACCCAAGACCATCATGGCTTGGGTTCCTTATTCTAATTAGTTCTTTTTGTTTGTAGGTTCATCCACACAGGTCTAATAGCCTATGGTATGTAGACAGTGGATGCTCTCGACACATGACTGGAGATCGTTCCCTCCTTCATGATTTCAAGTACATACAAGGGACTATTGTGGCATTCGGTGGAGATTCAGAAGGTGGCAGGATTACAGGAGAAGGATCTGTGACAAATGGGATGCTGAGCTTTGACAGAGTGAATTACTGTGAACAACTGAATTTCAATCTGCTAAGCGTGTCTCAGATCTGAGACAAAAAATATTCCACTCACTTTACAGACACTCACTGCTACATACTGAAACCTAGTTTTCAGATTCCTGAAGAATGGGTTGTCTTAAAGACTCCAAGGAAGAATAATACATATGTCTTAAACCTGTGTTCTGCGTCACCTAAGGAAGAAACATGTCTTTTGTCTAAAGCATCATTTGATGAGTCACAGCTTTGGCATAGATGTTTGGGGCACACTAACTTTAAAAATATGAGAAGTTAGTCAAAGGAAACCATGTAATTGGTCTTCCTAAAAATGAATTCAATTTTATTGATCAATGCTCAGCGTGCCTCAAAGGAAAACAACACAAATCGTCTCACAAAACCAAGCTGGTGAACACTAACAATACTCCATTGAAGTTACTTCACATGGATCTCTTTGGACCAACTCATGTAATGAGTATGGGAAAGAAACAATATTGTTTAGTGATCATTGATGACTTTTCTCGATTCACATGAGTGTTCTTCCTACTTCATAAAAATGAAGCATCCCAAATCATTCAAGAATTTATCACTAAAATTGAAAATAAACTTGATCTCAAAGTCAAAATAATAAGAAGTGATAATGGTACAAAGTTCAAAAATGAAAATATGAGTTCCTTTTGTGCAACCAAAGGTATTGCTCATCAATTCAGTGCAGCTAGAACTCCTCAACAAAATGGGGTAGCTGAAAGGCGAAATAGAACACTGATTGGAGCAGCAAGAACTATGCTAGCCGATGCTAAACTGCCAATCACCTTCTGGGAAGAAGCAGTTAACACATCATGCTTTGTGCAAAATCAAACTCTGATTGTTAAAGAAAGTAACATGACACCTTATGAACTGATATTTCAAAGGAAACCATTCATTGGATTCCTCAAATCATTTGGTTGTCCAGTCTCAATATTAAACACCCGTGATCATTTGGGAAAATTTTCATCTAAGTCTGATGAAGGATTTTTTGTAGGTTATTCTTCCGTCTCAAAGGCTTATAGAATGTTCAATCCTAGACTGATCATTATTGATGAATCCACAAATGTTCAGTTCAAGGAACATTCGATTCCTAAATCTACAAATGGTCCTAATTGGTTGTTTGATATTGACACTTTTACTAAATCATTTAACCAATTTCACTTGTCTGATGCAGGAAATATACATTCAGGTGATACTTCATCAACTGTAGAAAAAAGAGAAAATTATCCATTGATCCCACCTACATCTGATGAACATATGAATGAAGATGTTCCTCTTCAAGCTGATCCCATCAGACACTTGTCACAAAACCTTAGTGTTTCCTCTGAAGAAGGTCCTAGCCTGGTACCATCTCACTCAGATGACTTGTCATGAGATCAGAAATCAAAAACAGGCTTCTCATCCAGAAGAAACTCAAGGTACTTCAAATGATGCAAGCAACCTCAGTGCTACTGAAGATGTAGCAGTTATTGTAACAGAAATTAACAATCTTCATAATTCAACAATAATACAAGATGATTGTGCCTCTGACCATAATGAACTAAATGTCTCCAATCTTGATGTAACTATTGCGGGTGGCATCATTCCCACCACAAGAATACACAAGAATCATCCAGTTGAAATCATTATTGGTGATCTTAATGAGAGGGTGACAAGAAGCAAGTCAAGTATTGCAAACATCTGTTTGTTCTCATGCTTTCTATGTCAAACAGTACCCAAAAACATCAAAGTGGCGCTTCAAGACAATAGTTGGATTGAAGCAATGCAGGAAGAATTGCTCCAATTCAAGAAACAAGAAGTATGGAAGCTGGTAGATCTTCCCGAAGGACAATACCCTATCGGTACCAGATGACTGTACAGGAACAAGACTGCTGATAGAGGGATAGTCATCAGAAATAAAGCAAGACTAGTGGCACAGGGATACACTTAGGAAGAAGGAATTGACTACGACGATGTGTTTGCTCCTGTTGCCAGACTAGAAGCAATCAGAATCTTTCTCGCATATTCGGCGTCCATGAAATTTACTGTTTATCAAATGGATGTAAAGTGTGCCTTCTTGTATGGAAAGATTGCTGAAGAAGTCTATGTAAGTCAACCACCTGGTTTTGAAGATCTAGATTTCCCTCACAGAGTGTACAAGCTTGACAAAGCTCTGTATGGTCTTCATCAAGCTCCAAGAAAGTGGTATGAGACTCTATCATCCTTTCTTCTTGAACATGGGTATGAAAGAGGAAAGATTGATCAGACTCTCTTTAGAAGAACAAGAGGAAAAGACATGCTGTTAGTCTAGATCTATGTGGATGACATTATATTTGGCTCGACAAACAAACAACTCTACAAAGAATTTGAAGATCTTATGCATTCAAAGTTTCAAATGAGTGCTATGGGGAACTCACATTCTTTCTGGGAGTGCAAGTCCAGCAAACAACAGATGGAATCTTCATCAATCAATCAAAATATGTAGAAACAATGCTGAAGAAATTCCATTTTGCTGACTGTCAGTCTATCAGAACTCCTATAGATACTAAAGTGAAGATTGGACCTAACCCTGAAGGCAAATCAGTGAATCAACTCACTATCGATCAATGATAAGTTCACTTATGTATCTAACAGCCAGTAGACCTGACATTATGTTTGGTGTTTGTGTGTGCTAGATATCAAGCTGATCCAAAAGAATCACATGTGAACGTAGTCAAGAGGATATTCAGATATCTGAAGGGCAAACCAGCTCTCGGATTATGGTATCCAAAAGAAGGAGAATTAATCTCTATGCATACACAGACAGTGATTATGGAGGATGCAACTTCAACAGAAAATCCACTTCTGGCGGTTGTCAATTTCTTGGTCCCAGACTAGTATCCTGGCAATGCAAGAAGCAGACAAATGTGTCTGTGTCCACAGCCGAAGCTGAGTATATTGCTGCTTTAGCATGTTGCTCTCAAGTTCTCTGGATTCAAAACCAGATGCTTGATTATGGTTTTAACTTTTTGCATACACCAATTTCTATTGACAACACAGCTGTTGTCTTTATAACTAATAATTCAGTTCAGCACTCAAAAACAAAACATATTGAAATTAGATATCATTTTTTGAGAGACTGTGCTGAAAAGGGTTTAATCAAATTGATTCAAGTACCAATAGAAAATCAATTAGCTGATTTGTTTACCAAGGCATTTGAACCTAGTAGGTTTAAATTTCTGGTTCAGTCAATTGGCATGATTACCTTGAGTAAAAACTTTGAAAAACATCAAAAATATTTTAAAAACATCAGAAAAACCACAAAAAGAATCAAGTCTTATGAAGAAAAGAATCTATGGGAAATGATATAATTACAGTCGTTATATCATTCACTGTGCTTAATTTCAAAATATAAAAGACTGAAATGACTTACCAGATATGTTGGTAGGCTCAACTTGAAAGAAAAGATACATGCAGTGATGAATTAAAGACATATTCAATTATGAAACACTCATCACAAAGTACAGGTATGTATTGGCTTATCTGAATGCATGTGTGTAGTAACCTAAACACACCAGGTAATGATACTTTATGAATCTCTTTCACCACATCATGTTCATCTTGTTTTGCTGAGCAAAGACCTGATGAAACTTGCACATAGTGCAGATGTCATGATCCAAAAGATTCCCAATATGGAACACATCCAAAATTGGACGAATCAACAAAGTAATACATTTCAAGTGAATGAACAAAAGAATCCTATCATGGATCACCTTCCAAAGTGAAGTGAAAAGAATCCCAATGAGGATCAACATGAAAAAGGATCAAATTAAAAGAATCCTAATGAGGATCAGTGAATATGAGATCTCATGACTTAAGTAACCTGGTAAGAAAAGTTGTGACAAAGTTCTACCATGCATTGTATAAGGAGGGTTGATCATTTCATGATTATGTGTGTGAGGTACACATTGACTAATAAATCAACCAAAACATGATAAAAGTCATTTGCATCAAAATATCAACCAGGTATGAGTTTAAGAGGACAAACATACCTTCAATCTTCAAGTTCATAATCATGTTCGTTTAATCATAAAGGATGCACATGTGTAATGTAAGATTGATATGATCCCTACAAAGAGATTTTTCTCTTCATTAGTAATATTAATCAAAATAGTATTCAAAACTTTTAAAATCTTTAAAGTTTCTCTCCAAATGTGGACATAAACTTTAGGGGGAGTAATTTAATTTTTTTGAGTAAAGTTCAAATTTTAGTTTATCAACTCAACTTTGAAAAACAAAACAAAAGGAATTTTAGTTAGTGTTGTTGCAATAAGTCAACCATTATATCTCAGCTTATGCAGATTCTTAGAAGCATGATAAGCCCAAGATCTGTCAAAATTGGGAAACTTGTATTAGGTGTAACATACAAGTCAATCCAAGCAAAAATTGACAACTCCAACAGCCAACTTCATAAGAAAAATCAATCAAGGACACCTCTTCATAAGATGAATAATCAAGTCAATCACATTAACTTTTGATTAAGTTCAAAAGGTAATGCAGGTAAGTGCATTAGTTAATGCGGGTGAAGGTAACCCATGCATATAACTAATGGGGGTAACAACAATTTTTGAAGTGCATCTAATGCGGACAACGATTTTACTCTACCGCATTAGTGTGTGCAGTGAATGTGAAGTTTACTCTACCACATTTGATACAGTTAACAAATGCGTATGAACAAGTCTCTATCGCATTTGATACAGTGATGTGTTGACTTTCAACCGCATCTGTAGTTGTACACATGGAATTTGTTCTATCGCATTTGCTACTGTACATATTTGGATATGGTAAAACAAGCCATTCAACCGCATTTGGTACAATGTTATTCCGCATTTACTACAACCCAAATGCGTTCAGCCAAAATTTCTAGTTTAACTTCCGCATTTGAAACAGTATACAATGCGGACAGCCAAAATTTCAAGTTTAACTTACGCATTTACAGCAGTATACAATGCGGATAGCCAAAATTTCATGTTTAACTTCCGCATCTGCAACAGTGCACAAATGCGGATAGAATAAAATCAAGAAACAAAACTTCTGCATTTGTAACAGTAGAGTAATGCGGATAGTCAGTCAAAAATTAAGCCTTCCGCATTAGCTACAGCCACAAATGCGGATAACCAAAAGTAGTCAAATGCGGACTGTCAAGCTCAAAAGTTCGTCTTCCGCATCTGCTACAGTTAACAAATGCGGATCACCAAAATCAAACAAATTAACCTTCAGCATTTGCTATAGTGTTGACTGTATCTGCTTGTAAACTTGTAAAATTTTTCAAATTGTATTATTTGACTATTTAAAGGAATTCGAACAGGTCATTTCTTTTCAAATTTGAGAGAACTTATAGTGAGACGAGCGCAAAACCTACAGTACACCACCATCAATCATCATCATCATCATCACAAACATTCAAAGATTTTGTTGTGTTTAAACATTCTTGTCATCGATTCAGAACAGCAGTCGTTTAAAAGATAAGGTATAACTTCAACAGATTTTGAAACCAAAACCTAAGTCTCGAGCAGTTACCCTAAATCGAACGATGAACCAAAAAATTATTGAAGAACACCAAAATCAAAGTCATTAAGTGATGTAATACACATTTTCGATGTCAATAAACATGTAAATTGATAGGAATTCAACTAATATTGAAAACCATGATAACCATGTTTACTGAGAAAAACAGAGCAATGTGAAAAAGAAAAGTGTGAAACAAATCAAAGTCTAATTAACAAATCAAAGCAAAATTAAAGTCAAAATTGTGAACTAACACACATGTCTCTTGTGCGGATTACATGGCAAACCTTACATGGAGCAAGCTCCATAACGTCAGCGGTTATCTAAACCCTAATGTGCCTGAAGCAGAAGCTCTCAGAGATATGATAAGATTCCTATCTACCACAAGGGTAGCATATGCCAGAACAGTAACACCAACAATCTATGAGAATCCCATTAGGTCTTTCTGGGAATCAGCTGAAGTGATTGAAGAAAATGGAGTGAAAAATCTAACTGACAAGATCAACTCTGAACTCACTCTAAGAATCACAGAAGAATTAGTTAGAAGATGTCTGCAAATCAATGATAATGCAGATGATCCTCTTGAATTGGATGATGAGGAGATAACCACATTTTTCTCTGAAATTGGTTATGAAAGGAGCTATGAAGCTGTTGGACCAAAAGAACCAATGAGCCAAGGTCAGAAAACCTCTAAGTCCCACATGATATCACAACAACTGCTGAAGGCTTCATCAGCAGTTCGACAAGTGCTGAAAACTCCAACAGCTGAAGATCAAGTGCTGAAGACTTCAACAGCTGAAGACTAAAGTGCTGAAGTTCAACAGCTGAAGAACACAAGTGCTGAAGCTGAACAGCTGAAGAACACAAGTGCTGAAGCTAAACAGCTGAAGAACACAAGTACTGAAGCTGAACAGCTGAAGACACAAGTGCTGAAGCTGAAGACCAAAGTACTGAAGTACAACAGCTGAAGAGTCTACAAGTACTGAAGATCAACAACTGGTGTACAAAGTCTGAAGACAAAGACTGAAGACATCAGCTGATGATATCTACTGAAGTCATCAGCTGATGAAACGTCTGAAGTTCAAGTCTGAAGACAAGTACTGAAGTTTCAGAAGTTTGTCACAACAGCTGAAGAGTACTTCTTCAGTAGTTGTGATATCAGTAGTTTTGTAAAACGACTGAAGAGCTTGTTCTTCAGTCGTTGTAGTATCAGTAGTTTTATGTTTTCAGTAGTTATAGTAACTGATAACACTTAGTATTTTTGTAAGAAGATGTCAGCTGTTTTGACATCTTCAGTAGTTGTGTTTCAGTTGGAATAATTCTGTTAGAGTCACTATCAAGTGACATCAGCAGACGTCACATCTCTTATATAAGAGGTGTCAACCTAATTGTAATTGTGACATTCCGTTACCACGAAAGCGAATATTGAAGGAAATATATTTGCAGAATTCTCTCTATCTATAACCGTTTTTGTTCTTCATTGAATATCTTTTCGTTCTTGTGAATTGGCTAATTCAGTGTTAGAATTCCGCTGCTATACTCTCTAATCAATCAAACGTAGATAACTGATCCTAACAAGTGGTATCAGAGCAGGTTAATCATTGATCGATCTAACAATTGATCATTGAAACTGCTAATTGATATCTATGTTTGATTGAATTAGCATATTCGCAAGAACTGGTTATAGATTATTGAATTTCTGTCGCTTTCGTTCATTTATTTTGAGATCTCTCTTGGTTCAATTGGTTGTTTGTTTTTTGTTCTAAATCTATTATAGCTTAATTGAATTTGATTGAATCTGAGATGACTACTCCTTCTAATGATCCTCACAATACCGGTTCCTCAACCAAGCCCCGATGCTGGTTAGGACCGAGTATAACATATGGCAACGAAGAATGCTTCATCACCTGTCTGTCAACAGTTCAGGTTGTTGGACATCTGTGGTACATGGACCACATAAGCCTATGGTGAACAATCCGGAAACCAATCAAATGGTTCCGAAGAAGAAGGAACAATACTCTGATGAAGATCGAAAACTGTTTGAGATTGATACTAAAGCCCATGGAATTCTGGCCATGGCACTGCCTAATGAAATCTATTCAGGGCTTATGCATCATGAAACTGCTCATGATCTCTGGAATGCCCTGAAGGAACAATTTGGTGGCACAGATGAGGTCTTAGCAAACAACAGAGAAATCCTTGCCCAACAATATGAGACATTCTCTCATAGAAAGGGAGACACTAACTCAACAGTTTGAGCGTTTTTCCTGCTTGATCTCTGAGCTGAAAATGGTGAAAGAGGAATACACCAATAGCCAGATGAATAACAGGTTCCTCAGATCACTGCCTGAGAGATGGGACACATACACTATTGTCCTACGCTCCAATGCAAATCTGGATAGCCTATCTCTCACCCAACTTCATGGAAACTGCTTACATTCGAAAGAGAGATAGAGCAAGAGGAAACTGTCCTCATCAGGAAAGCTCACTGATGACTTTGTACCAGGGAATACTGCCTTGGTTGGTCATGAGTCAGAATATGCTGCATCTGAAAGCAATTATGATGAGCATATTGATTTCTCTTCAAATAGTTCTGATCATGCATTTGTTGGTATTGAGAGTCATTCTGGCAGTAATAGTGACATTTATGCTTCATCATGGATGATTTGAAAGGAATAGCTGATGATGATCTAAAAGAGATGGATATTCTGAGCCAAATGGCACTGATTAATATCAGATCTCAGAAGTTCTATAAGAGAACTGGCAGGAAATTTCCTGGACTCTCTGGCAAAACCAAAGTTGGTTTTGACAAGAGTAAGTTGAGGTGTCACAAATGCCAAAGGTGGGACACTTTGCAAGAGAGTGTAGATCAACTGGATCTAACTCTTCTGCACCTTTTGTGACTTTTCCTTGTACTAGTCCACAAAACAGAGGGCAACATCTTGCTGGTTCTGGTCATCATTCACATCCTAGATCTCCTGCATACTTTGTTCCCCAGGGTCAAATGTCATATCCTTATCCCTGCTATTATATGCCTCAACAAATCCTGTTCAAGCTCCAATTGCACAACAACCACAAGCATTGCCTGAACCACAACCTTCCCAATCTCATCAACAAACTCAACCTCAACAACACAGCTTCTTCACCCAAGAGTTGTTGACTGAGCAGTTTACCAGATGACTTGTCTGGTCATGAACAACTATTCTCAGGTGCTGGTCAACATGGTGGTGAAAGTCCCTTTGGAAATCTAGCTCTTATGGCTTTGATTCTGCTGATACTTCATCCACTAATGCCTCTACACCAAAGGTATCATAGGTATCCTCTGAGGCAAAAGCCAAATTGTGTTCTGAAACATGTATAGCAGCATTTGCATCTATTAGAGAAGCAAATGTAGCTTTAATCAACAAGAACATTGAGCTAGAACAAATAATTTCCAAAAGCAAAGCTGAATTTTGAGTCTGTGCTTAATGATAAGAATGATGAGATTTACAAACTTAAATGCCAAATAACTGATGATAAGGCTAGGGAAGAGATACTTCTAGAGAAGTATAAAGATCTCAAAGAAACCCTTGCAGTCACCCAGGTAGAGTGTGATAGATGGGTACAATCATGCAAAGGTTTTGAAATGCTTCTTAGTAAGCAATCTGCTTCCAATGTGAAGTTTGGCATTGGTTACAATCATACTGCTCCACCTACAGATTTTACTCCCAGAGCATAGGTAGAATCTGATGGTGAGAGTAATAACCAATCCATCTCATCATGTGATCTACTTTCTGATACAGCAGAATCAGAAGTAGAAGTCAGCACCAAGCCCTCTCAGAACCTATCAGCTGATGTTGATGGTTCCATTGCTGACACTCACATGATCAATGAGTTGATCAACTCAAGAGTTAATTCTGAAAGTCCTGAAAGGACTAGAGAGCAGGATTTAACACCTGAAGTTCAAACTCCAACTACTGCCAGTACTGAAAAGAAGAAAACTGTTAGTAGAAAGTTTGAAGACTACTAAAGAGGAAGTCAAGAAAGCAAACAATGCTTCCAAAGCACTGAAGAGCAAGTCTTCAGTTGCTTCACCCTCTTTAGTTGATGATCAACATAGATGAAGAAGAAACTATGTGAAGTATGTGGTTTGTTCAATCATCTTACAGATGATTGCTGGTACAAAAGAGGTCCCAAACTCAAACATAAAGAGGAAATTAAAGAGAAAATGGTAAAAATGAAAACTGAGTTTGAGACCACATTTGTATCAGCAACATCAAATCCTGTAACCCTTAAGTCCACAAAGAAATCCAAAGAAGGGGTTAAACAGGTGACAGCTGAGATTGCTCAGAAGAAGAAGGTGAAACATAGGAACTTATCAAACTCCACTGGCAATGTGTCTGATGAGCTGAAAGCTTTATCACAAAATCAGACACAGCTGGTTATGATGGTTCAACATTATTGGGAAGAGTTAACCAATTAGATGCTCCTATGTTGAAACCACAGAAAAGGAGGTCCAAGCCAAAGGATTCCTCTTCTTCACCATCTTCTTCCTCTCAGGTTGTTGTTTCCAATAAACCTATTAGTTTACCATCTGTTGATGAGACCAGGCCAAAACCAAAAGGTTTGGGTCTCCAAAACTAACTGATTGTTTATTATTGCAGGGTTCTCCAACATGCCAAAGTAGCATCTGGTATGTAGACAGTGGGGGATCTATGCACATGACTGGGAACAGCTCTCTTCTTCATGACTACTCTCAAGGAAAGAAGGGGTTTGTTTCTTTTGGCAATGATGCTAGGGGTTACATCATTGGAAATGGCTTTGTCTCCAATGGAGAAATAAAGTTTGATGATGTTAATCATGTGGAAACTCTCAAGTACAATCTCTTGAGTGTCAGTCAAATGTGTGATAAAGGCCATGTTGCTCTTTTCACCAGTCAGAACTGTAGGATTCTGTCATCCAAAGTTCTGCATCTGATTGATAAGGTGTTGGATGATCACACTCTCCTGAGAGCCAACAGGACAGGAAGAGTGTATGCCTTAGATCTTTCCAAGAAAATAGATCTCAGAGGCAATCCTTGCTATTTTTCAAAGCCTCTTCTCAAGAATCTAAACTGTGGCACAGAAGGCTGGGTCATGTTAATTTCAAAAACATAATCAGCTTATCCACAATAGTTTAGTTAGAGGCTTACCAATAAAGGAGTTCCACTGTGATGAAACCTGCACTGCTTGTTTAAAAGGAAAACAACACAAAGTCTCATTCCCTCCTATTAAAGAGCCTAAGTCCACTGCCTGCTTGCAATTACTGCATATGGATCTATTTGGTCCTGTGAGAGTGATGAGCATGGCAAAGAAGAAATACTGTCTGGTAATTGTGGATGATTACTCAAGATTTGTATGGACTTTCTTTCTACATTCAAAGGATGAGGTTGCTTAGAAGATTATTCACTTTGTGTTGTATATTGAGAAGCAGTATTCCCTTCAGTCAAGTGTATTAGGAGTGACAATGGAACTGAATTCAGAAACCATACACTTGATGACTTCTATCTTTCAAAGGGAATCAAAAGGCAGTTTAGCATACCAAGGACTCCAGAACAAAATGGAGTAGTGGAGAGAAAGAACAGGACCCTAATTGAAGCTGCAAGGTCCATGCTGGCTGACTCTGGTTTGCCACTGACCTTTTGGGCTGAGGCTGTCAAAACAGCTTGCTATGTGCAGAATAGAGTCTTAGTAAATCAGAGGTTGATGAAGACTCCATATGAAGTTCTCCATCACTTGGCTCCTCTAATTTCTTTTTTCAAAGCATTTGGGTGTCCTTGTTTTATTCTCAACACAAAGGATCAACTCCATAAATTTGATCCTAAGGTGGATGCAGGGTATTTGTTGGTTATTCATCTACTTGCAAGGCATACAGAGTCTTCAACTGTAGAACAAAGATAGTTGAAGAGACTTTTCATGTGAAGTTTAAGGAATCTCCTATGGACAAGATTCCACAAAACCTTGTGGAGTTGTTTGATTTGGACATACTGCATATGTTCCTTATCAACCTCCAGCTGTTGCAGATCCTGTGGATAAATCATCTTCTGCAGCATGTCTTCCACCTGGTGGTATTGATGATGATGATGATAATATCAATACTCACCTATTCAAGTTTAGTGACCAACTGCCTGTGTCTGCTAAATTTGATGTTCCTGTAGCTTCAGCAGTTCCATCCACAACAAATGCTGATGAGATCTCTGATTCCTCTACATCTTTTGAGTTACCATCTAATTCTTGGTTTCAAGAGTCTGCATCAACATCTGCTGCTAAGAAGGTCCTACAAACACTTGCACAAATCTTATTGTTTATCAAGAACTGAAGAATCACCCAATGTCTCAGATTATTGGTGATATCAATACTGGTGTTTCAACAAGAAGTCAATTGTCTAACTTCTGCTTCTATGCTCTCTTCATCAGTCAGCTAGAGCCAAAGAACTATCATGTTGCTTTGAGAGACAATGGATGGGTTGAAGCCATGCAGCTTGAGCTACTTCAGTTCAAGAAACAGCAAGTGTGGGAACTGTTCCTCTTCCCCCAGGTAAGTGTGCAATAGGCACTAAATGGGTGTTTAGGAATAAAACTGATGAAAATGGGCTTATTGTTAAGAAAAGGCTAGACTGGTTGTACAGGGGTTTTCACAAGAAAAGGTATGACTATGATGAAACTTTGCCCCTGTAGCCAGACTAGAGGCAATCAGATTGTTTTAGCCTATGCTGCATTCCACAATCTTAAAGTTTTTCAAATGGATGTCAAAAGTGCATTTTTATATGGTAAAATAAAGGAAGAAGTTTATGTGTGTCAACCACCAGGTTTTGAGGATAATAAACATCCTGAATGGGTGTATAAACTTGATAAGGCTCTTTATAGGTTGAAACAAGCTCCTAGAGCCTGGTATGAGACACTTTCCACTTTTCTTCTTAAGAATAATTTCACTAGAGGCTCCATTGATAAAACTCTGTTTATTAAGAAGGTGGATCTTCATAAGCTACTTGTTCAGATTTATGTTGATGATATCATTTTTGCATCCTCTGATCCCCAGTTGTGTGATGATTTTACAACATTAATGAAAAAGAGGTTTGAAATGAGTGCAATGGGAGAATTACAGTTCTTTCTAGGCTTGCAAATTAAACAAAGGCTGATGGAACCTTTATTCATTAGTCAAAATATACAAAAGATCTTTTGAATAAGTTTGATTTACAAAACTGTAAGACCTGTTCTACTCCCATGTGCAACACCACACAACTGGATGCTCAGAAAGGTAAAGCTGTTGATGAAACACTTTATAGATGTATGATTGGGTCCTTGATGTATTTAACAGCTTCTAGACCAGATATTATGTTTGCTACATGTGTTTGTGCTAGATTTCAGGCTGCTCCTAAAGAGTCTCATTTGATTGCAGTCAAGAGAATCTTTAGGTATTTGCAAGGTACACAATCTCTGGGTTTATGGTATTCCACTGGACACTCTTGCAAATTAGTTGCTTTTTCAGATAGTGACTATGCAGGGTGCAAGTTAACTAGAAAGTCAACTTCTGGTGGTTGTCAATTCCTAGGAAACTGTTTGATTTCTTGGCAGAGTAAGAAACAAACATCTGTTGCTACATCAACTGCTGAGGCCGAGTACATTGCTGCTGCAAGTTGCACTTCTCAGGTACTCTGGCTTCAGAACCAACTTCTGGATTATGGCATTACAGAGACTAAGAATCCATTATTAATGTAGTGCTTCAGCTTTGTGTATTGTCAAAAATCCAGTCCAGCACTCTAGGACCAAACATATAGAGATCAGACATCACTTTATTCGGGATTGTTTTGAAAAGGTCTGATTGATCCTAAGTTTGTGCCTAGTGCTGATGAGCTTGCAGATATTTTTACTAAGCCTTTGGATAGTTATACTTTCCAAAACCTTGTGTTAAGGCTTGGTATGCTGCAGCTAGAATAAGTGACACTACTGATGATTTCAGTAAAAAGTACTGGTGATCATTGGTAACCATGTCACATATAAGTACTGATGAGTCCTTTCACCTTCAGTAGTTTTTATAACTACTGACGGCTAAATGCCTCACAAGTACTGAAGTACTTATCTGTTCCAAACTACTTATGTAGTTACAACTACTGATGTAGTTACAACTACTGAAATCAGTACAAACCGATAAGTACTGACGTCCTATGAAACACCTGAAAAGCAGATGCAAAGTCTGATGAGTAAGTGTTGAGGACAGTAGAAACAGCTGAAAGGCTATGAATTGACGAAAACTACTGAAGAGAACTTTCTCTTCAGTTGTTTCTACAACTGCTGTTTCATTATAACAACTGAAGCAAAACCATGTCTTTAGTAGTTTTTATAACTACTCATGACTAATACCAAGTCCTCAGCTGTTTACAACAACTGATGACAAAACCACTGTCTTCAGTAGTTTCACAACTACTGATGACAAACACCAAGTCTCAGTTGTTTCATCATCTGAAGTCAAACCATGGTCTTCAGTAGTTTTCTAACTGCTGATGCCTAAAACCACGACTTCAGCTGTTTTAACGTCTGAAAGGGTAATACCATGTCAACAGTCGTTTTAAAACTACCGATGACTAACACCAGACCCTTCAGTCATTTTCTCTACCCTACCCTATAATACCTGTCCTCTTCTCTAATGTTTCATTAGCCGTTATTTTCTGAACTTTTCTCTCTCAAACATGGCGACCATGAGTCTGAAACCACGACACAACTGCGTTGCTTACCTTACAAAGTCGGCTTTCTGGAACAAATATGAAAATGCCATTGACTTAATGGTGGATTCCCCATATCACACAGCCTTTCTCTTGAATCCAACCATTTACCCTGAATCCCTCAGTCAATTCTGGTCAAATGCTTTTGTTCATACTGATGAGTCTACCGGTCAGATCTCTGTTCGGTCCCTTATCAACCAGAAACCAGTGGTTGTTACAGCCGACATCATTCGTCAGGCATTACACTTACACGACTCCACCGCTGTGACTGCATACCCAAAGGGCACAACAGATATGTCCTTTCTTAATCATGGGTATGAAGGTGATCTTCGAGCTACAACCGTTCTAAAGAAACATTTCCATGACGCTGAGAAAGTAATTTTTCACATGGTAATGTCTGCTTAGCCTCCAAGACATCTTCTTGGGATCAAATGTCATCCCAATGGCAACAGGTATTGTATTCTATTCTAGAACACCAACCGCTAAATTTTCTGAAATTGTGTTTCTAGAAATAAAGAACTTGGCTCAGAAACCTGTGGCAAACCGATGGCCATTATATCCCAGGTTTCTGATGGCCATTATTTTGGATGAATTAAAATCTGATGGCCTTGTTGGCCTTGGAGTCCCTGCACTAGCTGTTTTGGCTGAGGTATACTCCAGGCACAACTCAGACCTTACACTCAAAGAAGTTGCCCGAATGCTAAAGCCCAAGCACAGGGAACCCACAACTTCCTCCATCAGAACCAAAGTCCCCACTAAACCAAAACCAAAACAACCCAACACAGCTATTCAGGGAGATGAGTCCCCTGAAGATGCTCCTGCACCACCAACGCAGGATATACTTACTGGCTTAAACCCCCCAGCAGTATTAGAGACTCTACCAGCCATAGCCGCTCAGGATTCCTCTCAAAAGGAGCCTGCAGCCACCACACAAGGGGTACCCACACATCTGGGATCTTCCTCACTTGAGGAGATTGCCATTGAAGAGCACCATCCTCCCCAGGTGCACACTGCTTCTACCCCTTCTCCCCATGCAACCGCCCCCCAAAGTCCAACCATAATTATTGCCAACATGCTGACTCAGTTGCATGCCTCTCCTCCTCCCCAACAACCACCATCAAAGGGGAGAACCACAAACATTGAGGAAGAGGATCACCATGTTTTTGACAACCCACAGCATAGGGGTTTACAAATTCTATCTCCTAGTGTAGATAGGGAGATTAGAATATCTAGTGAGGCTGCCACCTCTTCTGAATCAGCACATGATCAGAATGAGGCTAGTAACATTGCTAAGACCTCAATAGAGGCAACAGCTGATGAAGGACATCGTCCTGAGGCTGGAAGTCCCCAGTTCCAAGAAAAAGGGGCACATGCTACAAAGGTCTACACCCAGTGCATGTAAATCCTGCTACAAGCAGGAGGTCAGGTGATTCAGCTTCTGCTGATGATGACCTGGGCTTTTTCTATGACGTTCTAGCCCACAACACCATCCTGGAGGCTGAGGTAAGCAGACTACAAGAACTGCTTGCCAAGAAGTCTCAGGATGTAAGTCCATCTGCCCCCACCAACCCACAGATGTCACCTTCCTTTGAAGGTTCCCCAAACACTTTACCCTCTCACTCCACTGAGCCTCCAGATTCTTTTTTGGCACTTTCTCTCCGGGACAGAACCCCCCAGAGCAGATGGTTGCTGTATTCCAACAATCCCTACCTCTCATCACTCCCATCATCAATGACATTGTTTATAAAGCCATTGATGAGAGGATTTCCTCAAGTCTACAACCACTCATTGATGATGTTGTGCACAAGAAACTTTCTGCGGTACAAACCCCTGTCACCAATGCATCCAAAAGGGGAGAGTACTGCAGTGAAAGAAAAGAAAGAAAAGAACTGAGGATGAGAAGGCACAAGAGAAAACCCAAGAGTTGGAAAAAGAAAAGCAACAACAACTGATCACCTACAAACGAAAGAAAAGTGTTGGTGATCAAACTATGCTGAAGAAAAATCCTTGGAAGAGCTGGTAAAAGATGCAGATGACACACACAGCCGATCCATGGACAAAATCATTGAGCAACTCTTCAAGCAAGGCTTTGACACAGCCACATTAGACAGTGAGATCAGGAAGTTGGAAGTGGAGGAAATTCAAACCAGATGGGCTGGGTATGATGTACTGGAGAAGAGAGATTGGAGATCATGATTCGATTCATTGCAAAATACTTAGGAAGATCTTTGATGGAGATTCGTTCATGGACCAGAGACAGTATTCTGGCTATAGCCACCAGAATCTGTTTGTCTGAGCAATTTCATAAGGGGATTATCATTGAAGCACTTGATGAGGCTGGGGCTGGAAAAAGGTTTGAAATGGCAAGACTTACAAAGGCCAAACTCACAACCAAAATGCTTGAACAACCTTCCCTATCACCCACTCAAAAACAGCCTACCCCTCAAATCTCCAAACCAATCTCAAAGCCCAAATCCAAACATCCTCAATCTTCAAAACCAATTCCTTTACCAACCCAACCATCATCCAGTGATGCACCTAGAAGGAGAGAAGGGTGCTGAGGATAGAAGAAGATGAAGAAGAAGAGGATGAAGATGATAGTCTACCACTCTCTGCTGTTTTAAGGCTACCAGAACCCAGGAGTCAACCCATGATCACACCTGACTCTCAAAGGGAAATGGTTAGAGTCAGATAGAAGATGAAGAACAGCAGAAGCAGCACGATGAGCAACTACGGAAGATGGTTGACAAGGAATTTCCTCAGTCATCATCTATACAAGCCATGAAAGGGCATGCTCAGAGGCTGTACACTCTCAGACACACATTTCAGTATCAGAAGGAGAGAGTGAGAGTATGGCCAGACCCCAAGGTGAGTTCTAGAATCCATAAAAGATCTATTCCACACAGATACAATGGCCAGGTTAGAAAAACAATAGACTCTACAATCATGTTGGCCATTGTAGTCTCACCATGGGAAATAATTGATGAATTCAAGAAGGCTCATCAATCAAAAATGACCCCTCAAGCTTTACTGGAAAACAAGATGATCAAAAAGGGGTTATTATATAAGAAGCTTGAAGACATTAAGAAGAATGAGCTCCAGTTACTCCTTGAAGCACTCATCCTGATGAATTTGTCTATAGGGAGGTAACTACTGTGGAGTTGAAAAATGGCAGGACTGTGAAGTACTTATCTGAGTACTATGGTCCAGAGTTCTTCTTTGAAGGAGGAGTAGAAGAACTCTCCAAGGAGGAACAAGTTGTTCTCCTTGAGGCCTATGTTCGAGAGTCATACAGACTCATAATAGGGAAGTAAATCTCATGAATGGGATAACAACTCTATGTCCAGTTCCCAAAAACAGAGTTCCCATTCATACCTTGCCAAACAGATCTCTGAGATTTCTTCCCAGGCCAGAGCTTATTGGGTCATCTTCTCTACTGATCAAGAAGGAAAAAGACCAACCTTTTTGCCACAATAAGTGGGAAAATAAATCAATTAGAGGTTTTGGCTGCATTGGTTTAAGGGGAGTTTGTTGGACCAAAAGAACCAATGAGCCAAGATCAGAAAACCTCTAAGTCCCACATGATATCACAACAACTGCTGAAGGCTTCATCAGCAGTTCGACAAGTGCTGAAAACTCCAACAGCTGAAGATCAAGTGCTGAAGACTTCAACAGCTGAAGACTAAAGTGTTGAAGTTCAACAGCTGAAGAACACAAGTGCTGAAGCTGAACAACTGAAGAACACAAGTACTGAAGCTGAATAGCTGAAGAACACAAGTGCTGAAGCTGAAGACCAAAGTACTGAAGTACAACAGCTGAAGAGTCTACAAGTACTGAAGATCAACAACTAGTGTACAAAGTCTGAAGACAAAGACTGAAGACATCAGCTGATGATATCTACTGAAGTCATCAGCTGATGAAACGTCTGAAGTTCAAGTCTGAAGACCAAGTACTGAAGTTTCAGTAGTTTGTCACAACAGCTGAAGAGTACTTCTTCAGTAGTTGTGATATCAGTAGTTTTATGTTTTTACTTTCAGTAGTTTTGTAAAACGACTGAAGAGCTTGTTCTTCAGTCGTTGTAGTATCAGTAGTTTTATGTTTTTCAGTAGTTATAGTAACTGATAACACTTAGTATTTTTGTAAGAAGATGTCAGCTGTTTTGACATCTTCAGTAGTTGTGTTTCAGTTGGAATAATTCTGTTAGATGTCACTATCAAGTGACATCAGCAGACGTCACATCTCTTATATAAGAGGTGTCGACCTAATTGTAATTGTGACATTCCGTTACCACGAAAGCGAATATTGAATGAAATATATTTGCAGAATTCTCTCTATGTATAACCGTTTTTGTTCTTCATTGAATATCTTTTCGTTCTTGTGAATTGGCTAATTCAGTGTTAGAATTCCGCTGCTATACTCTCTAATCATCAAACGTAGATCACTGATCCTAACAGAAGCCAAACAGATAGTCAAAGGATTAGTGGATCTGCCCTGGAGATTCCTAATTCATATGTTCCAACATTGTCTGTCTAAAAGGAAAGCAGGATGGAATGACATTCCAGTCCTCACATCTTCTGCAATCTGTGCTCTCTGCACCAACAGAAGATTTAACATGTCAGCATATGTATTCAATGGCCTAATCTCCAACATTCAAGAAGGGTTGAGATACAAGTTTCTAATGTACCCCCGATTTATTCAATGTCTAATCAATGAATCATTTCATGACATTGTTAATGAAGGACCAGTACTTAACATTCCTCATTATGATGCAAGATCCTATAAGTACATCAAGAAGAAAGACCCAAGGAACTTCTATAGTGGTGCCCCTTCACCCCTTCTTCCTTGGATGTTTGAACAAATACACCAAGCAGGTCAAGCACACCAATACCACAACCAATACCATAACAATACCATCACCTATACCATCATCAATACCACAACCAATACCATCCCCAATACCATCACCAATGCCATCACCACAAAAAATACCACAACCTTCTACACAACCATCTCTTCAAACATTACCTCAACCATCATCACTTTCTTCACCACAACAAATACCACCAATGATCACTCCCTACACCTACATCACCACATCATCAATCTCCTATATCACCACACCAATCTCCTATTCCTCCTTACCAACCATTACCATCATCAATTGATCACCCTACTGAACCAGAAGGATCAACAAGTGCATCCAAATCATCTAAATCATCTTCTGATGAGGAGGATCATCATGATCAAACCAAAGCTATGAATGAACCTTCTTCTGAGAGCTATGCTGAATCAAACATCAATAGACCTGATGAAAAAGATGAATTAATAACTGAGTTGTTACTTAAAGTAGAAAGGATGGAAAGAACACTAAACAGGAGAACAGGAATTATAAATGACAGAATCCTGGAACTTGATGAGAAAGAAGGAGAACTGAAAGATCTGAAAGAAAAATATGCACTTGAAAGAATGGAACAAGCCAAAGAGATTGAAAATTTAAAAGCTGCACTGATACACTCAAAAGAAGAAGTGAGTGGGCATATAGATACTCTTGAAATACAAACTATTGCCATGGAGGAACTAGAAAACATCATAGAGGAACAAGCTGATATCATCTCAAAACTAGAAAAGGAAACTGAGAGCAAGAACAAAAGAATATCTGAGCTTGAAATGATGATTAAAAGAATTGATGAGAAGGATGATGATGAGAAAGAAGAACAAAAGTGGATGATGTGGACAAAAAATTTAATAGATAAGAATGAAGAACAAGTGGATGATGAAGGTGAAACTAAGATCAAAGACCAGAGCTTAGACATGGTAGTGTATTCTGGAAACACTGGTCATTCAGACTCAGAAAGGGTGAATTTGAAGAACTCTTAAGTGCTTTGGATAGCTTTGCTTCTGAACAATTCAGCATTGATGATGATTTTTGGGAGTTCATAAACAATCAAAGAACTGAGGCAGAGCTATTGTATTTATTCCAATTACATTAACTGAAGCACAAAAAGAGGAACTAAACAAAAGATATGAACAAGAAAGAAAGAAGAAGAAACTATACCTGAATAAAGTGAAATGAAGGATCAAGAGCCAATTACACCTGAAAAGGTCCCTGAACCAGAAGATCAAACTGAAACCTCTAGCCGCAACTTCAAACTTACTCACGAAAGAGAAGTATCTGGCTGAAAAAGCTAAAGGCAAGAGACCAATAACTGAAAAAGAATTTTTTATGATGTTGCTCCCAGTTAGATGAGGATGGAAGAGACGATGAAGGAGAAGGAGATCCATCTGCTTCGGTTGCCCAAGAAGCTAGTGAGAGGCGGACCAAAAGAAATCAAGATCCGGTGCCTCGACATCAGCCCCGACAGCAGAGGAACACATGATCCAAGACAAAAGTAATGCATAGATGTTTGTGTAATTAATTCATGTGTAATTGAATATTGTATTAAACTTATTTGCATGAATGTTTATGTATATATTTAATGTTTATTGTCTTGATTATTTACTGATGCATGATGTGTTAAATGTTTTAAATCAAGCAGATCCATATTGTCAGCGAGATGACTATGATATTGCTCCCCTTCAACAGATCAAGTCTCAACTCACAATGATACTTGATCTGCAAGGGATTGTCCAGAGGTCAGTAGCTATACTCCTGAAGAAGGAGAAATTATTCACAACCTCACTAACGAGCAACTCGCAGAAATGTTCTGGTAAAAACGGATGAATTGGTTAAGGATGCCCCTATCGTCGATATTGCTAGTGATGACGAGCTCAATGATGTTGATGAGATAGAGATTGAAGACATCATAGCATAACACTATCCAGAATATACTGATCGAGAGGGAAATATGGTCCCGATTTTGGAGATACACTCGATAATGATATGCACGTTAAATTGGATACGATGGAGAGGGAGACCGAGAAATCAGAAAGCCAAGACCAAGCCACGAACGCCGATGTTGAAAACAAAAAGGCTGAATGGGCAGGTTTTCTTGCAGAGATCCGTGCCCAACGCACAATGCCAAAGCCGAGCGCCTATGACAAGCTCTACAAAGTAAAGAAGCATCTTAAGGTGTCTGGCAAGATAATCACGTGGGCTTACTTTGAGGATCTTAATGTATATGCTGTGAAGAGGGAGAAGGGAATCGAGTACTTCAGATTTCCACATGATCTGAAGACTCATCCTGGTTTTGAGCTCAACCAGTTGGCACGCCTGACGCTGCTGTATGCTGACCCTAGGAAGATGTTAGGCTGGTTTGAAGCTATGTTAAAGAGAGAATACCACACACGATGGGTTAATTTCAAGCCTCAACAACCTACGAGGTAAATTCAAAGGTCAGAGGTGGACCCAAGGACTGGGAAACCAAAGTGGTGTTGAAGTGGAGTCCTTCGCGTACTATGTCTAAGATCCCATTGAGGGAAATGCCACATGACTTCTCTCCCTACTTCAAGTGGTGGTATTATGACTGGCGAACAGGAGAAGCGGTCATAGTATTACACAAAGAGCGCCAAATGGAGACCATCCGGGTATTTGACCCAATGTGGCTAACCAACCTGTCAGCGAATGATGTTTATACTTTATACAGTTGGCCATTATTCTAGATTCATAGGATATTATATAGGCCCTATTTCAGAACGTAATAAGACTTTGCTTTGCATTCGAGATACACGCTGGAGTCACAGTCGAGGAGAGGCATAAGAAGTTTGACAAGTTAATGAAGGATGCCAGAAAATGATAGAAACTAGGTCCAAGGGGGAGTTTGTTGATCCATTTGTACCTAGTTTACGACTTTAATGTAATATGTCTGTCATGTCCTAAATGTAATGAAACGTATGAGTTGAATGAAACATAATATGTGGTTGTTGATCTTAATGTTTAATGTTTCAGTGTATGTTTCAATGTTTATCATTTATTAACGCGTATTGAACCAACTATATAGGTTTGTGGTTGTTTGAATAAATCATAGTCAAAGAATGATTAAGAAACATATTCAAACTTAGTCATATGAAGTTCTCATGCGAATGGCCCATGCTATTAGACCATACACATGAACAAATTCATGTTAATGAACGAGTCGCATGACTGAACCAGGAGACTGGATCAGTTGCACAATTGTGACATGAGATTAACTCAGTCGCATGACTGAACATTCAGTCGTGCGAATGGATCAACCGCATGACTCATCAGTCATAACTGAACCATGCTAATGGTTCAGTCGCACGAATGAGTAACTCTAACATATAAATACCACTTAATTCATGAAAAAAACACTTTCAATATTTCGACTTCTACACGTACCCTAGCCTTCCAGACGTCCAAGAAAGCCAGTCCAAGTTCATAGATCATTCTTGATTGATTCCTATTCGTTCTTAACGTTTAGTTTAATCTTATATCAATCGGGTTAACGTTCTCACTAATTGGATCGCCAATCAAATAGGATTCCGCACTATTTGATTCGGTATACACGTGAATCAGTTAGTACTCTGTCTAGTACACGGTCCCTAACACTCTTCTCTTCATCATTTAATGAGTCT
This sequence comes from Flaveria trinervia, assembly GCA_025506515.1. Classification (NCBI taxonomy): domain Eukaryota; kingdom Viridiplantae; phylum Streptophyta; class Magnoliopsida; order Asterales; family Asteraceae; genus Flaveria; species Flaveria trinervia. The sequence goes on from CM046457.1 coordinate 19,965,666, forward strand.
GAGTTGAGGCCTAGAAGTTTTGCAGCATGGTGTAGTGTTCCTCTGGGCAGATCAAGAAATTGATCTCTTGTGAGGGAACGTGAAGATCCATCAACATAGGTTAGTTTAATGGAGTCTTCCTCACAAGAGATGTCACTCAGAGTTGTGCAGTTGGTGAGCCTAGTCCTGATCGTCTTAAACTCTTCTAGAGAGAGATGTTTGGAAGGCTGAGGGGATGGTTTGGAATTTTGTTGGGTAGGATGTGGAGTGGTGGTTCTGGTAAGAGTTTTGGGTTGAAGGATGGGCAGTTTTGGTGGTTGAGGTGAGGAAGTGGATAAGGGTAAAGGTGTGGGTTCAAGAGTGTAAGGCTTAGTTTTGATGGTGAATGGAGAGGGAATTGGTTCAGGTTGGGGTTGAGTGGTTAGTGTAAAAGTTATCCCCTGTACCCTTCTGTACATCTCTCTCCTTTTCCCCAAACGAATGTCAGCCTTGATTCCCTAACTATTCGTTGGAGTGTCCTCTCAAACATGGGACCCACCTGCCTTCCAGAGAAGCTGTGAGCCCGGAGATAGTCTTTCATCCAGGCTTTATCACCTATCTTCTTGGTTGCAGAGGCCCTTGCTTCTTCTTCCCTTTTCCTCTTCTCCTTCAACTTGTCTCTTGCAGCCCTTTTTCTCCTTTCTCCGATTGATCCTGCACTTTGTTAAAGAGCCATAGGATCGTTTCATCATTGTCTGGAGACAATTCTTGAAGAGAGAACCCTCTGGAGGTTAGGAAGGCTATCCTTTCCCTCCTGAGCTGCATGTCAGCTTCCCTGTTTCCTTTTCTTTCTCTTCCTCTAAGGCCAACCGTGCTGCTTCCTACTGCAGCCTGGTTGCCTTTTCCAGTTCCACCAACTCCGCTAATGGTAGTAGGAGTGTTTCTTCACTAGTAGCTCCAAGCTTGATGAGCTGGTCAATGATCTCCTCCCTCCTTTTTTTGTTGACTGCCTCCTGGTTGGCTGCAGCTGCTTTTGTACTAGCAGCTAATAGCTTCCCATTTGGAAGTCTTCATTTTCTTTTTAGCTTTTCAATCTTCTCCTCTTCCTGAAGCTCTTCCGCAGTCATCTTCTTTTTCCTCTGTTATCTTTTGAAGAGCTTGACTTTGGTGGTTCTTGGAGAGTGGATTCGGATTATGAGAGAGGCAAAGAGGGTGTCTGAACAAGAGGTTGATCCAGAAAGTCCTTACTATTCACCTCATATGCTAGTTCTAGGATTGCATCTGTGATGATTAGTTCCTCGGACATTATGAACAGTCTTTCTGCAGCTTCTATTTCAGCTTCGGAAGATTCAGCTTGTTCTTTCGAGGGTTTAACTTCAGCTTCAGAAGTTTGAGGGGATGCAGATTTTGTCCCAACTGTTTCAGTTGCTAGGCCATCAGTCCCCATTTCCCCTTCGAGTTGAATCTCAGGTTCCATGTGGACTTTGGTTAACCAACTTCTTCTATAGTGGTAGAAGGTGCACTTAGCCTCTGAAGTTTTTCAGCTCTGAATACATCATTGTTGCATCAGGGCTTGCTGATCAAGAGAAGATCTCAACAGAAACTTGGAGAAGAGTCTGTAGAGATCTTTGAGCATCCATTGGTCAATTTGCAATAAGACTTGAGATGCCTCAGAGAAAATTGTAATGGGAGCCATGAATTTGGAAGTTAAAGTTTGGCTCTGTGGTTCCTCAGATGTTTGTCTCTGAACACTCTCCCCCTTTTTGGTAGCATTATCTTGAGAGCTAGATGAGCTGGAGGAAGAGGTCAAGGAGACCTAAACAGGTACATGCCTAACAGATCTCTCAATCTGTTTCTCAGCTAGTTGAGCCTTGAGATTGTCAATCTCAAGTTGTTGAATGGCAGACCTTTCTTTTAAAGTCCTAACATTGGATTCAAGGTTTGAGACTTTAGATAGTAGGTCTTTAATGAAGAGTTGGATACTTCCCTCATCTTCTTTTGAAGAATCATGGGGAGATGAGGTAACATAACTAGTATGTTCAGCCTCACCACTAGATGTGGTTTCTTGGCACTCTGGTTTCCCATGCTTAATGATGTCTCTTTCAGAGTCATCAAAAGGCATGGTTGCCGCACATTCAGTCTCAGAGATGTTACCACTATCCATAAGGTCCATTGAGGCACCTTTTGTAGTGGCAGCTGAATCTGCATGAGTCCCATCCACATCAGTGGGACTCAGCTCAGTAAGGGTTTGCTGATGGGGGCTGGAGATAAGAGGTCTCTCTAGGCTCTATTGATCTTGGAGAGGGTGTTGTAGATTAACGTCATTGCCATGGAGGGACGTTATCTCTTTATCAGTTTTGAAGAGAAGGTCAGTGAAAGATAAAGAGGTTAAGCCTAATGACCCGGGACCTTGATCAATGTCTATAGGCATTGAGCCTCTGATAGGGCTATCCCTTGTTGGCTGCTCAGAGGAGTGTAAATACTCACCTTAAGGGCTTTAAGATTGGGTAGTGAGCTCATGGTTTGAGACTGAGGAGACTCAAGACCTATATCGAGGTCAATGGTGAAGGATGGTGAGACCTCAGACTAAGTGGGAGCCTAATGTTCCACTCTAGCCTTTTTAGGTTGAACAGGAGGAGCTTGTTCAATCAGAGTAGATTGGACAAGGGTTTGTTTGGGGCGTCTTTTGTAGGTGATGGTGATGTGAGGAGAAGGTAGTGTTGGCATTGTGGTTGCAGTTGCTGGTGTGGGTTCATCGCCTGTGGGGTGAATAGGGATGTCACCAGGAGCTATTTGCTCAGTCATACTAGGAGGTAAAGAAGTGTACCTTCAAGTGAAGTTGGTGGATACCTTCTCCAGTGTCTTGAAGATGGTTGGCCTTATGTGAGGGACAGGCAGAGTGGCTACACAGACAAGCCGACTCTGGTCCAGCTCACAATTGATGATGTGCTAAAGAAATCTGGGATACATAAAGAATGTTTCCCTATGTAGATTTCCAATGAGATTAGTCAACACAAATCTTGAGTAATTAAAGCGGAGGCCTCTCACTAATCCATGAACTAAGCACCCTAGTTCATACGAGATTTGGTCCCATCCCCTAGATTTGTTTGACAGACAGTGAAGGACAATGTGCAGGAGGAACTTCCAGTTGTGGGAGAAGTTGAATTTGTAGACAGTCGACCTGCTCATGTCTCCACCATATCCCATGAGGATGTAGGTGCTGTCTAGATCTGCCTTGGGGAACTCAGTAGGGGCACCCTCATCATGAAGCTCCAGATGCTCCCTGATGAGTTGTTCAGTGATGACCAACTCCTGGCCACAAATGCGGGATCGTATTACACGAACCCCATTTAGGTTTTCAACCTGACCGTTACCCCAAAATTCAGTCATGTGAGTGAGGTAAACCATAGGATTAACATTTAAGGCGCTGTAGTAGGATGATTGGGTGAGAAAGGAGGTGATTTCAGAGAAGTCCGCATCTCTTGAAGAGTCAAGAAGTGCGACTTGGTTGTGTTGAGGATTTAGGGCATTTGAGAAAATGTGAACGTAGAAGAGTTTGAGCTTGGATGAATTTGGGAGAAAGGAAACTTTTAGGGCTGTAAAAATTTGTGGTAAGAAGATGAGAGTGAATAGTCAGGATTATTTAAAAGAGGGTGAAATGGCGGTAATGTGTTAGGATAAGGTGATGTGATGTTTTAGTGGATGAAGTGACAGGGGCAGTAAGGTTTAATTCAGTTAAATAATCCTACATCATTAACAAAATCTTTACTTTTTACATCGTGAGACCCAAGAGATTTCCGTTACACAGTAAAATCTCTCTTTCGAATATAAAACATTTCTGAAGGTAATTTGTCTTCCGAAGGCAATTCCTACATCCAAAGGTAAAAGTTACTTATATGAGTAAAGATTGCTTTCTGAGTGGAGAGTTTTTGTAAGCTTCGGAAGTAGATCTGATATGAAATCAATCGCTTCTTCCGAGACTAAAAACTCTTCCAAGAAGAAAAATTATCCTTGGAGAAATTTTTCTTGGGAACATATGTAAAATGTCTTCTGAGGGTTAATTTCTCTTCGGAAGAAATTTATACTTAGAGAAATTCGGAGAGATCTTTTGTAACAGGACTTAGATTGTATTGACATAAGACATTACATATTAAAAGGTTTTCAAAAGAGTTAAGCTAATCAATGTTTATCATCCCAATAGCGGTAATAAGATACTTAAATCTTTATTCATTAAAAGCTTTGGTGAACAAATCAACATATTGTTCATTTGAATCAACTTTGATTAGTTTAATCCGATTTTTCTCATGAATATCTCTAATGAAATGGTACTTGATATCAATATGCTTTTGTCTTGGAGTGCTTTACTGGATTTTCAGTGATGGAGATAGCACTGTTGTTGTCAATATGGATAGGAGTACTCATAATGTTGAATCCATAGTCCAACATCTAATTCTGAATCCACAGCAGCTGAGCACAGTAACTAGCAGAAGCAATGTATTCAGCTTTAACATTTGATGTAGAGACACCGGATTGTTTCTTGCATTGCCATGAGATGATCCTTCCACCAAGAAATTGACATCCTCTTGATGTTGATTTCTTGTCAATGTTGCAACCACCATAATCACTGTCAGAGTATCCATAGAGATTAAAATCATTGTTCCTAGGATACCAGAGACCTAGCTTAGGTGCTCCTTTGAGGTATCTGAGGATTCTCTTGGCAGCAGCTAGGTGAGACACCTTTGGAGCAGCCTGATATCTTGCATAGATACAAGTTACAAACATAATATCAGGTCTATTGGTTGTGAGATACATCAGAGAACCAATAATCACCCTATACTGATGTTGATCAGTATCTTCCCCCTCAAGGTCAGGACAAAGATTATGGTTTCTGGGTATGGGTGTCTTGGCTGGATTACAATCTTTCATCTTAAATCCTTCTAAGATGTCATTGACATACTTAGATTGATAAATGAAAAACCCTTCCTTCAGTTGCTTCACCTAAATTCCAAGGAAAAAGTCCTTTTCCCGTAGAACTCATCTCAAACTTCTTCTTCATAATGCTTTCAAAGTCCTTACACATTTGGTCATTTGTAGAACCAAATATGATGTCATCAACATAGACTTGAACAAGCAAAATGTCCTTACTAGACTTCCTTATGAAGAGAGTATTGTCAATGGTTCTTCTTGTGTAAACATTCTTTAGAAGAAACTAAGACATAGTCTCATACCACAGCCTAGGTGCTTGGTGCAGCCCATATAGAGCTTTATCCAATTTGCACACATAGTTGGGATGTTGTGGGTCTTCAAATCTTGGAGGCTGGCACACATACACTTCCCTATCTAAATCCCTATATAGAAAGGCACACTTGACATCAAGCTGGTAGATAGTAAAGTTCTTGGACACAACATAAGCAAGGAAGATCCAAACTGCCTCAAGTCTTGCAACATGTGCAAAGACATCAGTATAATCAATTCCTTCCCCTTGAGTGTATCCTTGAACTACTAGTCTTGCCTTGTTCTTGATAATCAAGCCTCTATCATCTCTTTTGTTCCTGAAAACCAATTTAGTGCCTATTGGGACTTGACCAGATGGTAGCGAACATAGGTTCCAAACCTTCTGTTTTGTGAATTGAAGCAGCTCCTCTTGCATCGATTCAACCCAGCTACTATCTTTCAAGGCATCTTCCACCTTCTTGGGTTCCATCTGGGATAAGAAGCATGAGTACAAGCAGACATTCCCATGATGAGTCTGCCCTCTTGTTCTCACACCTTCAGAGACATCCCCAATGATGTTCTCAACTGGATGAGTGTTGTGAATCCTTAAGTGAGGATTCACTTCCAGTTGCAAGGATAAGTCCAAATTAGACATATTTTGCTCAGGAACAAGAACACTTTGTCCAGCTATTGTTTCAAACTCATTCAATGAGGACTGATTGAATGAATGAGAAACATCATCAATTGTTGGTTGTGAAGTAGCATTAACAGTTGCATGTACCTTCAAAATGCTACTTTCCTCAGCTTGGTGTTGTGTTGGATCAGCTGATGAGTTTTGAGGATCAGTAGGCGATTCACTGAGTTATACTGTCTGATATGTGAATAGTGGGAGCTTGATTTATTGTAGCTCTTGGAGAACCTGGAAGAGGTCTGGGTAGCTCAAACAGTTGATGAGCATCAGCATCATTTTGAGCACCTTTTCAACTAAAACATTCTAACAAGAAGGTTTAGAATAGTTTGGAAACAATTCTAAATCAAAGATATGACCAAGGCCATTCCCCCTAACATAAGGAGTGTGCTCATTAACAACTATATTGGATGACTCCTCAAATTGTTGATTCTTAATGTTGTATACTCTGTAAGCTTTGGAGCTAGAAGAGTATCCAACAAAGATAGCATCATCCGACTTTTCAGTAAATTTTGCCAATTGTCCTTTGTGTTAAGTATGGTACCCTGCTGCCAAAGGACCTTAGAAAGCCAATGAATGGTGGACTCTTATTCCATAGCTCATAAGGGGTTCTCCATATGGCTTAACTACAAGAACTCTATTCTGCACATAGCATGCAGTGTTGACTGCCTCTACCCAGAATGTCAGAGGTAGTTTGGAATCAACTAACATAGTTCGAGCAGCCTCAATAAGTGTCCTGTTTCTCCTCTCAGCAACAACATTTTTTAAGGAGTTCTAGGAGCACTATATTGTCTGGAAATCCCTTTTGAGTTAGAGAATGAGTCAAGAACAAAGTTCTTAAAATCAGTCCCTTGATCACCTCTAATAATCTTAACCTTGTTATCAATTTGATTTTCTATTTTAAGAATAAAAGATTTTAATGTTTCAGCAGTTTCATCTTTAGTTATTAAAAAGAATACCCATGTAAATCTTGTAAAATCATCAACTATCACAAGGCAGTATGATTTCCTTCCAATGCTCATTATACTTGTGGGACCAAAATGATCCATGTGCAATAAGTGTAATGGAGTAGTAATGGAGTTAACACTTTTGGATTTACGAGATGTCCTGTGTTGCTTCCCTTTCAGGCATGCAACACAGTTATCTTTACAGAAAAATTCCTTTCTAGGCAAACCATGTACCAAGCTATTTTTAGCCAATTTGTTCATTGTCTTAAAATTTACATGACACATACGTTTATGCCAAAGTGTTGACTCATCACTATCAGCTTTGGAAAGAAAACATGATACTTCACCCAATGGGGAAGCATTGTTCATATCCAGCTTGTACATATCCCCTTTCCTGGGAGATCTAAGAAAGAACCAATTCCGGAGGAATTGTCATCCCTGGTTTGAGGATAATGCACTCATGTTCTGTGAAAAGCATTTGATGCTTTTGATCACAAAACAGAGAAACACTTAACAGACTATGTTCAAGCTGTTTGACAAAGTTAACTTTGTCAACTTTTAACTTACCATTGGATATACTCCCGCTGCCAGAAATATATCCTCCGACCTCACCTCCAAATTGGACAGGACCTCCATCATAGTGTTGAAACTGTTAAAGGAGAGATTTGTTCCATGTCATGTGCCTGGAGCATCCACTGTCCACAATCCAGACATTTTTGTTCTTGTCATATGGATGTCCCTACACACAAGATGAGATTATTAGTTTTCATTGGAGACCCGAGACTTGTTGGTCTTGGGTTCATACAAAGATAGTGACATAATTGAACCAAAAGTTAAGCATGGGGGTTCAATGGATGTCTTTGAAGAAGAGGTTTGGGCTGCAACATCTTTCTTGATCTTCCAATCCATCCTTTGGTTGATCATGGAAGATTTGCTTGTAGAAGCTTTTGCATCATGGCATTCTTCCAAAGCTTCTTTCTTTTCGAAAGAAGCCTTCACCACCTTTTCTTCTGAAGCAGTCTTCTTCTGGATGGTTTCAAGGGAATTTTCTTGTACTTTAGATTTTTAGCAACTTTTGCTTCCGAAGCCATTTTCCCTTCGGAAGAAGGAATTTCTTCCGAAGACAACCTAGCTTCGGAGACTAGCTTTCCCTTTTTCATCACATGGACCATTTGATAAGGTCCAAATGATAAACCTTCCCTAAATCCTTCTTTTCTAACATTATTTGCATAATGTGTGCTAGGAGGATTATAATAATAATCTTTAGCCATGTGGTTTTGCAGACCACACATTATGCATGTAATGTAGTCTTTTGGGAGCTTGTAGGTTGCTATTTCTTACTTTTTTCTCTTTCTTAGCAACCTTTCCCTTCAACTTCTGATCCTTTGGTAGGATAGGAGTGTTGCTACTACACTCCTTTCCTGAATCAGAAGTACCTGTCACCTGGAATCCAGCTGAGATAAAGACACCCTTTTGTTTTGGGCCAATCATCAGCTTAGACTCAGTCACTTTTTAGCAGTTCTTCTAGCAACTTTAACTTTGCTTCTTCTAGCTTTGGTGGTTAGGGTTTGATCTTCACTAGGAGAGGTGGGTTGATTTACCTATTCCTTCCCTATGGTGGCCACTATTGTTGTATCATTCTTCAACTCGTGTGAAGATGGGTCAGTAGATAGGACCTCTTGCTCTTCAGTACCACATCTAGGTTGCCTTATGGACTCATAATAGTATGGTGGAGCAATTTCATTGGTCCCCAACCCTCCTTTATTCTAATAACAGATTTTGGAGTGGGAGGATGATGCAATAATAGCTTGGAAGTTTTGCTCAGAAATAGCATACTTCCTGGCTTGAGCCTCAGCAGTGACAAGCTGGGCTTGAGCCTTAGACAATTTGGATGTTAAATCCTTTATTTGAGTCCTGATATAATTTGGCGTGTTCATGTTTTAATGAGGAAACAATTTTCTATAACTCTTCAGTTTTCTTTTGGTAGTCAGATTCAGCCCTTTTAAAATCAGATTTCAATACATTTAAAGACTCAATATCAGATTTAGTTTCCCTATTGTAGTCCTGATATAATTTTACCTTAGCTATACAGGCAGGAGTACAGAGATGTTCATATACCTAGTTATCATATGTTCTGGCCATGAGAGCTTGAGCAGGAGTCACATCCTGAACCATAAAGCTCTAGTCGACTTCTTGAGCCATTGTAGCAGTTTTAGTCGACTTTCCAATGGGCTTTGATGTAGAGGGATGTATGGAGGCCTGTGGGGTTCCGGATTTGATTTGGGAGCCTTGAATTCCCTTGCAAAGTGACCAAGTTGGTTACAGTTGTAACATTTGGCCTTGGTCTTGTCAAACCCAAACTTGCTGGTAGTTAGGTTTTGAGGGAATTGCCTTCTAGTTCTCTTAAAGAACTTCTTCACTCTGTAGGTTAAAAGAGCCATGTGTTGGACGATGTCCACATACTCTACATCATCTGGACTGAAACACTTTAGATCTTCAAAACAGTATTGAAGGTCACCAGAGTGTCCACTTCTTGAGACAAAGGCACAACTATCCTGAAAGGAATTGTGCTGAGCCTGTTGAGACCTTGGAGTCTCAGGATAAGTGATGTATGGTCCAGAAGAGCAGGATGGCTGTTGGTTGTATGTTAGGCATTGCTAAGGTTATGAGGGTACTGAACCTTCAGCAACCATTAAAGCGTTGCTAGTAGGAAGGCTCAGAGGTCTGCTTGTTTGGTGGCCCCTCTTATGCTCCATCTCTAACCGGTATCCATCAAGGATGCCATAGAGTTCAGTCATAAAAAGAGTGTTCAAGTGTTCTCTCCTCTTGATAGAGACACAGTAGAATGTCCACTCATTTGGAAGAGCACTCATGAATTTTCTTGTGAGATCTCTAAGTTCAGGAGTGATCTTCACAGACTGAAGAGAAGAAATAAGATCCATGTACCTAAAATACTGTTGGTTGAGGGTCTCTCTAGCAATATAAGTGAATTTCTCGAACTGCTGCTTTAGTGAGTCCTTCTTGGAGTCGTTGTGGCTTGAATACATTTGAGCAAGTGCATCAAACAATTCTTAAGCAGACTTACAATGCTCAAACCCCACCATGATGGAGTTGGGTATTGCAGTCATCAGAATGGTCATTGCATTGATGTCAACATCATCTTCTTCCGGTCTTCGTTAGAATAATCTTCAATAGCTTTTTCTATCATGGCACTGTTTCCACCAGGTGCTGCCACCTTGGGTTTATACGGGCCGTTGACAATGGAGTTCCACATTTTGTTGTCTTTGTATATGATGAAGCCTTCCATTCTTCTGCTCCAAGACCTAAAGTTTTCAGGAGTAATGATGGGAGCTTTGGTCATGGTTCCCATCTTTACTTCGGATTTGTTAAGGGCCATTTTGAGAGAGTTGTAAGGAGGAGTGAAAAAAAGGTTAATTAGGATGGTTAGATCTCACAATCAAGAGCCTAAAAAGCTCTGATACCAATTGCAGGATCGATTTATGTCATTAAACACTTGGTTTTTCTCTCAAACTCACTTAAACAACACTCGGATGAAAGCAAAGTCTCTAAGAGTTGATAACAATATAATAAGTAATAATCAAACACAAGAAGTAATTTTCAAGGTACTTGCATATATTGCTTCTCAACTCAAATATTACAAGACTCTTACAAGCATACTGTTATGAGTTACAATAAGAAACTATATATAATACTACCTACAACTGAATATACTTTGATACCAGCTGGGATCCTCTAACTAAAGCAAATACTACAAAGCTATAGTTTAAGGTATCTCAGATAAAGTCTTATCTGAGATATGGTAGTCAGGACATGTCCCTGACTTACATTTTGTCACCAACTAAAGTTGGTAACTTGTACTAACATAAAAAGGTGAACACTGGAATAAAGTATGGTCAACTACATGGCTCTTTAAGAAAACGCCATGCAGTATCAGAGGTCTGCAGCGGAGTGTCAGAGACCATACTTATGTCCACTGGTTGATAGCAGTGTCTTCCGAAGGTTAATTGGCTTCGGAAGAACAAGTACTTCTGAAGCCACTTATACTTCGGAAGAGGCTATTCTTCCGAGGCTTGAGTACTTCTTCTTTCTTCATACATTGGAAGTAGTCTTCTGATTTCTTCTTTTGAGACTTGATCTTCGGAAGTGAACACTTTGTCTTTGGAAGTAGAGTTTTGCCTTCGGAAGTAAAGCTTTCACTCTGTCTTCGGAAGAACTCTACTTCCTTCGGAAGTTCCACACTTGGCTTCGGAAGCCTTTGTAAGTAGCACCAAAATTTGTCTAAGTGATTTGGTTTTGGTTGCACCATCCTTTTTCTTGATCCAACAAGATGCACGGTTGAAACTTATTTTGTTTTATGGTCCTAGTCAACTGCTTAGAACCGTATATGCTATTGGACCTTGTTGAGTTTGTATTCATGACAATTGTGCACATGAAGGTTTAAAGTTCACTAACTTCATGTATCCAAAAGCCAAGGTAGTGCTTAGGTTCCAATTCCTTCATATTGACAATTTATTTGACAAGTTTGTTCTAAACTTATTTTCATGATCCTACTCCCCCTAAATTTGTGATTAGTGATGAATGAATTCATTTATCATAAATTTCTAAGAAGAATATCATGAAAGACACATGTCTGTCGAAACAAAAAGAAATTAACTAAACAAAATTAAAATGAGGGCAATGTATAAGCATGTATTTACTTAGTAAGGGATCATACTATAATCCTAAGCATCTTCATGATGAGTTAATTTATTGAAATGATACCTGATCTTGGTTTTTATTGCAAGTATATTTGTCCACTTAAATCCATACAAGAGTATTGTATCAACTAGGCATGATGTTTATCATGTTTTCATGTTTATTAGTGGGTACTGTTATAGGCTTCACATTCAATTCACTTAAAGTTTGTCCACCTTTGTGAATCAAATCATCACTGTTTCACACTTACAAACTATATACTTTAAGTTATAAGTTCTATCTTGAGATGCATTGGACATATCATTAATGCATTATTGAAAAACCTCTAGAAATAATATATACAGTTGATCATATAGGATTCTTTTAGGAGCTTAGATATGATCATCACCAGGTCACCAGGTATTTACTCACGTAAAACAGAGGTGCCTTTAACCCAAGTTTTGTTTACACAAAATAGAGGGATGATGAGGATCATTATCTTTTCACCAGTTGGTTACAAATGTAAACCATGGTGATCATACACCTAGGTCTTTGTTTACACAAAACAGAGGGAGTAAGATTTGCAAAGATAGATATTATAATGTGTTGGTACATAGTGTGCTTAGATGAGTGATTTGGTCAGATCAGAATATGACTCACTTCTGTATCCTTAAAATGAAGTTTCCCAAAACAATCACTTTGCATTATGTTAGGCATGCACTAAGTGTAGTTTCCACTTCAAGATGAACCTACTTACATATCAAGTAACTAGATCATATTTTTTTATTTTTTTATCATTATTAAGATAATTTACAAGGACAGACACATGCTGTTCTTTATTTGTTCATTATAATCAATCTAAGTTAATCATTCCTAGAGACTCAATCAGAAAATTAAATCTAACTGAATCAAAGGCTTTAGTGAATAAATCAGCAAGCTGATTTGTTGTATCCATTTTGACTAACTTGATCAAACCTGTTTCTGAGCAATCTCTTAGAAATTGGTATCTTATTTCAATATATTTTGTTTTACTATGTTGCGCACGATTAGCAGTTATAAACATAGCAGCTGAATTGTCAATGACAATTGGAGTTTGAAGGAAATAGTAACCATAATCAAGCAATTGATTTTACAACCAAAGGACTTGAGAGCAACCAGCTGAAGCAGCTATGTATTCAGCCTCAACTGTGGATACAAACACATTTGTTTGCTTCTTGACTGCGATGAAACTAGTCTTGGTCCTATGAATTGACATCCACCAGTTATGGATTTTCTGTTGTTGCATCCACCATAGTCACTATCTGAGTATAAGTAGAGAGTGAAATCACCATCTTTTGGATACCAAAGTCCAAGTCCTAGTTTTCCTTTGAGATATCTGAAGATTCTTTTCACAACATTCGGATGAGAGTCTTTTGGATCTGATTGGTACCTAGCACAAACACACACAACAAACATAATGTCAGGTATACTGGTAGTTAAATACATGAGTGATCCTATCATTGATCTATATAATCTTTGATCAATAGTTTTTCTTGTTGGATCAAGTACAATCTTTTCAATTGTTGAGGCTGGAGTTTCGCATGAAGTTGTATCAGCAAGGTTGTACTTCTTCAATATTTGATGTTTCAAGTCGATCCCATACCTCTAGAAGTTGCAAATGGTTGCAATCATCAAACGTTGACCACCTTATTAATTTAAATCGTGGGATAAAGGTCACCTAACCATTTTGATGGAACTTGTGACTTGAGGAGAGAATGCCATATTCGTGGGATAAAGGTCACCTAACCGCTTATTTTGGCAAACTCACACGTGTGTGTAAGTAGGGTGTCTTGATTTGCAAACCATATCAAATGGATCACCTATGATATGGTTTCCAAATGGTGTTGATGGGATTAACATGCCGTCTTTACATAATGTTGGGGTTTGTTAGAACAAGATACAAAGTTTAACCTTTTAAACTTAGTGAAAAACGCAACGGAAACATGCATAATAACTTAGTTAATGAACTAAAAATTTCAAGTTTCATCTTGTTTTAACAAAGTAATAAACAAACCCATGAACATAGTATCTTTATATGTGAATATAAGCTAGCTATGTAAACATAAAGCAAACAATATGGACAGCCATGTTGAGGCTGCCAAAGACTACCTTCCAGGAGTCAAATACGAAAAGGTGGAGGATGATGTGGATCAAATCGAACAACCAAGGCACCAAGAGAGGTCCCCTCAAGCTTGCATACCCCAAGCTCAAATGCAAACACCTTGATGCTAGGATTGAACACCAAAACCGAAGGTAACACTGCTGGAACCCCTTATCAGCCGGGAATACCTCCAAGAACGCAAGAAAACCCCTTTCTTGAGTTGTTGTTTTGCATGTTAGAGAGAGAATTAGATGGAGTGAATGTGTGTTCAATATGTGTGTCTTTCCAAGACCACCCAACAACTAAAAGAAAAAAGGCACTCCCCACAAGGGGCGGCTGAATTTTCTAATTAGCTTTGGGTTTTCCCCCCAAATGTTAAAAACAATATTCAACACATTAACATGTCATAGATAAAAGTTATTCAAACAATTAACCTTTTATTTTAATAACTCATACACACTCACTTATTATTTGATGTTATATAAGTAACTTAAATAACATTACAAACAATATCTACAAACCAAATATCCATACAAATTGTTCAATCTCATATGCAACTTATTTAGAAAACCCATTTTCTAAATTGGTGTATATATATTTAATTGTATGATCATATCATTAATTAAATATTATATGGTGTTTGCTAAGCTTGTTATTGGGTATGACCCAACTTGGATCATAACGTACTAACCACATCAATGTTCTATGTGTCTGGGCATAAAGAATTCAATAGGTTTTACTTCTTCAATATTTGATGTATGTATTTCTCTTGATTGATGAATATCCCATCTATCTTTTGATGAACTTGTGGACCAAGAAAAAAGTAAATTCTCCCATTGAACTCATCTAAAACTCTGATTTCATCAATTCTTCAAAGCTTACACACAATCTCTTGTTAGTTGATCCAAATATAATGTCATCAAATAAATTTGAACAACTAAGAGATCTTGATGTTCTTGTTTGAGAAAGAGAGTCTGATCAATAGTTCCCCTTTTGTATCCATGCTTGAGCAAGAAAGATGGTAGTGTTTCATACCACTTTCTTGGTGCTTGGTGAAGACCATACAAAAGCTTTATCAAGTTTGTATACCCTGTGTGGGTAGTGAGGATCTTCAAATCCAGGAGGCTGTGATATATAGACTTCTTCATCAATTTTCCCATATAGAAAGCACATTTGACATCCATTTGACAGACATGAACTTCTTATATGATGCATATGCTAGGAATACTCTTATGGCTTCAATTCTTGAAACTGGTGCAAAAACTTCATCATAGTCTATTCCTTCTTCTTGTGTGTATCCTTGAGCAACCAACCTTGCTTTGTTTCTCACAATTATGCCTCTGTCATCTAGTTTATTTTGAAGAACCATCTAGTTCTAATTGGATGTTGGCCTTCAGGTAAATCAACTAGATTCCACACTTTTTTCTTTCTAAATTGTTGAAGCTCTTCTTGCATAGCTTCAATCCAGTTTTTTGTCCTTTAGAGTAGCTGTGATGTTTGGAGGAACCACTTATGAAAGAAAACAAGTGAAAAGATAGATGTTAGCAGTTCCACTTTGGCTTCTTGTAGTTCTTTTAGCAGGATCTCCAATGATGTTGTTGATTGGATAAGACTTGTGTATTCTTGTAGTTGAAGTTGATTCAACCAGAGTAGATGATTCCAAGTTAGTCATATCCATTGGTGCAGACTTATCTAATCCAGAATGTGAATTTAAGAAGTAGTCAAAATGTTCTTCTTGTTCATCATCTTGTATTGAGTGATCTTCCTGAGTTTGCACCTCAAGATAATAATTCATGTCTTCCGTAGGAGTTACAGAATCTTCTCCGGAAACATTTTGTTCATCGTAGGAGTTACATGAACTTCCCTAGAAGCATTGTGTTCATCCGTAGGAGTTACATTAACTTCTCTGAATGGGATATGAGGACTTGATGAATCATTTCCAATGTTTGGTGCATCTTCTTGAAAGCCTGGAACAGTTGGTGATACATTATTCATATCTCCAGATACACAGTGTACATCTGCGGATGCAGAGTCAACAGCTGTTGAACTGTTTATTCTTGAAGGACCAGCAAATAATGACACTTCATTTAAATTGGGGGAACAAATGGATAGCATGCATCATCAGATCCTGCATTATTCAAATAACCAGAGTTAAGTGACTTTGTTAAAGCATCTATATCAAACAACCATGATGATCCTGTAACTAATTTAGTAAATACGAATTCATCAGAGGATACATTAGGAGTTTCTTCCATAATGTTGTGTTGTGGAATGTAGATCCTGTAAGATTTAGATGTTGAAGAATATCCAATAAAGAAACCATCATAGGCTTTTTCTAAAAAAATTCCCAATTGTTCTTTTATGTTTAAAACAAATACATGACACCCAAAATCTCTAAGATATCCTATATAGGGTTTTTTTTAAATAAAAGCTCACAAGGTGTTTTGTTATGTTCTTTGACAATCAATGTTCCATTTTGAACATTGCATGTTGTATTCACTGCCTCAGCCCAAAATGTGATAGGCAATTGTGAATCAAATAGCATTGTTCGGGTTGCTTCAATAAGTGTTTTGTTTCTTCTTTCAGCCACTCAATTCTGCTATGGAGTTCTTGGTGCACTGAATTGGCTGGCAATACCTTTATTCCTACAAAAAGAAACCAAGATAGAATTAACAAATTCAATCCCATTATCACTCTTGAAAATTTTAACTTTTAAATCAAGTTGATTCTTAATCTTGATGACAAAGTCCATTAATGTTTCTGATGTTCACTCTTTTATTTTAAGAAGAAGACCCATGTGAATCTAGTGAAATCATCAACTACCACCAAACAATATTGCCTCTTTCCAATGCTCATCACATTGGTTGG
Organism: Flaveria trinervia; assembly: GCA_025506515.1. Taxonomy (NCBI): domain Eukaryota; kingdom Viridiplantae; phylum Streptophyta; class Magnoliopsida; order Asterales; family Asteraceae; genus Flaveria; species Flaveria trinervia. The sequence continues at coordinate 19,982,176 of CM046457.1, forward strand.
ACCAACAGATCCATGTGAAGCAATTTGAGTGGTGTAGTGTTTATATTGATAGTTTTGGATTTATGAGACACTCTGTGTTGTTTTCCTTTATAACAAGGAGAAAAATGGTTTGAACAATAAAACTCTTTCTTTGGCAATCCAATGACTAAGTCATTTTTCACCAATTTATTCATGTTCTTCCTGTTACAATGGACAAGCCTTCTATGCCACAATTGAGATTCATCTTCTGATGACTTAGATAGGATGCATGTCTCATGCGTTGTGAGAGAGGTGTTGTTCATATCCAAAACATATGTGTTTCTTTTTCTTGATGCTTTAAGAATGACCCAATCTTCTAGAACAGAAAAACCTGGCTTAAGAATGTAACAGTTAGTGTTATTAAATAATGTGGTATATATTTGATCATGAATTTAAGACACACTCAGTAAGTTATATTCTAAATTTTCACAATAGTTTACATTCTCAAATTTGAGCACACTATTAGTTACCATTCCTTCATCAACAATTTTACCTCCCTTCTTATCCCCACCAAATGCTATATATGAAGCATTTTATGTTTGAACTCATGGAGAAGTGAACAGTTTCCTGACATATGCCTGGAACAACCACTGTCAACATACACTTGTTGTCAGATCTCCAAGATTTTTCTTGCACACAAAAATAAGTCAGTTAGAATTGACAACCCAAGCTTAATAATCTTGGGTTTGCCAGCAGTGTCTAAACTTGTTACACCTTCATGAATAAGTCTTGATGTTTTAGTTTTAGTTTTGTTTGATTCATTCTGACTTGTTGCAGGCGAGGATGATTCTATTGAAGATAATGTTGATGAACTAGGTCCTGGTTTCTTAATCTCTTCTTCATTCACCTTAACTTTGTTGAATTGATGCTTTGGTTTTGATAATGATTTTTGATTGTTGAAAGTATCACTATCTTTTGATTTTGTATGAGGTACATGAATTCCATTTTCAAAATTATCAAAGAAAGCATCATCATTATTTGTTTCCTTTTCAGTCAAATCCACCCGTTTGTGAGGTGTCTTTGATTGCTGGAATGCTGTTTTTTTTTCTGTTAGGAGCGTGTACGTACGGAGTACTAACAGATAATGTGTGAAACCAAATCTAATAGTGCGAAATCCTATTTGATTGGCGATCCAATTAGTGAGAACGTAATCCCGATCAATCTAACGATTAAAGAAACATTAAGAACGAGTAGAACAAGATCAGATGTGAACTATGAACTTGGAATAGGCTTTCTGGACGCTTTGGACTGCTAGGAAACGAGTATGTGTCAAAAGTCTTTAAGTCCTTCGAATTTTTATGTTTTTCCATGAATTAAGTGGTATTTATAGGTTAAGGTTTTCCAATCATACAACTAAACCATTAGCATGGTTCAGTCATGCAACTGAATCATCCGATTGATCCATACGCGCGACTGAAGGTTCAGTCGTGCGACTGAGTCACTCTTATGTCTCAATCATGCGACTGATCCAGTCTCCTGGTTCAGTCGTGCGACTGGTCCATTAGCATGAGATATTCATGCGTATGGTCCATTAGCATGGTCCATTCGCATGAAGACTCATACGATTAAGTTTGAACATCTTTCTCAATCATTATTGACTAAGAACTATGCACAACAACCTCAAACCTATATAGTTAGTTCATTATACTTTATCACACAATAAAAATGAAATATTAAACATTATAAGCATCAACCACATATTATATTTCATTTAAATCATTCATTACGTATGTCTAAGACATGACATACATTTACATTAAGTTCATAAACTAGGTACATATGTATCAACAAACTCCCCCTTGTACCTAGTTTACTCTATTGTCTGACATTCTTGATAAGCTCCTCAAATTTCTTGTACTTCTCCTCTCTTGTGACTCCTGCATGTATTTCAAATGCAAAGCAGAGTCGTATAACATTCTGGAATTGGAGAGCTTGTACAATATCTTGCGCGTCATAGAACAGTGGCCACTTGTACAATGTGTAGACATCTTTTGCAGACAAGTTGGTAAGCCACATTAGGTTGAATACCCGAATAGTTTCTATTTTTCCCTCTCTATTTAGAACTATGACTGCTTCACCTATTCTCTAGTCATAATACCACCATTTGAAGTGTGGAGTGAAGTCTTGAGGCATTCCTGTAAGGGAATCTTCGACATTGTGCGCGGGCGACTCCACTTCAACACTACTTTAGGCTTTCCAGATATGGGATCCACTTTAGACCTATAGATGTACCTCTTCGGTTGTTGAGGTCTGAAGTTTACCCATCTGGTGTGGTATTCCTTCTTTAGAGCAGCCTCAAACCAACCTGACATTTTCTAGGATCAGCATATAGCATATTTAAGCATGCCAGTTGATTGAGCTCAAAGCATGGGAGAGTCTTCTAATCATGAGGATACTTGAAGTACTTTATTCCCTTCTCCCTTTTTATAACATAAACATTTAAATCCTCAAAATACGCCCATGCGATAATCTTGCCAGACACCTTCAGATGTTTCTTGACCTTGTAGAGTTTGGTGCAGGCATTTTGCTTTTGAGCTATGCGTTGGGCTCGTATTTCAACAAAACATGCTACCCATTCAGTCTTCTTTATATTAACATCTGCATCCGAGGCTTGGGCTTGGCTTTCATCCTTATCTTTTTCTTTTTCCATTTCATCCATTTTTTCAAATGTAGCACTACCAAGAGTGTCACCCAAGTTGGGGATCATATTACCCTCTTGGTCAGTGTACTCTGGATAGTGCTCAGGCATGACATCCTCAATCTCTATTTCATCAACATCGTTCAGCTCATCATAACTCATAACATCGACCTTTGGAGCATCTTTGACGAGCTCTTCGGGATTCAGTCTGAACATCTCAGTAAGTTGCTCATCAGTCAGGTCATGTATAATTTCTCCTTCTTCAGGAGTGTAGCTCACTGACCTTCTGACAACCCCTTGCAAATCAAGAATCATGGTAAATTGAGACTTGATTTGCTGAAGGGGAGCTATATCATATTCATCTTGCTGTGTAGTTTTATCTGCTTGATTTAAACATTGAACACATCAATCATTAGTAGTTAATCAAGACATTTAAACATTAGATAAACATACATAATCATTACATTAATCTTAATATATGAATCAAGTACAAAAGTTTTAATACAAAACATCTAATCTTTACTTTTATCTAGATCAGCCAATTCTTCAACTGCAGGGGCTGAAGACGAGGCTCCTTGCTCTTGAGCTCTCTTGGAATGTCTCTCTTGAGCCTGAGTAGTAGCTAATGCAACAACATCACCTTCTTCATCATCATCATCTCCTCTCTTCTTCCACTCAGTCCTTCTTCATCACCCTCATCTTCTTCACCAGAATCATCATCATCATCATCATCATCATCATCATCATCATCATCTTCATCATCGTCATCATCATCATCATCATCATCATCATCACCTTCCCTGATCTTTAGAGGCTCATCTTTTGATCCTTTAAGTCTCAGCAAGATCTTCTTGTTCTTTGCCTCCAAATCCTCAATCCTCTTAACTGACTATGCATTCTGCCGCTGCAACTGTTTAATCTGCTGTTCTTGAGTAGCATTGAGCTCCATAAACTGGTTGAACTGTACAGCTCTTTGCTCATCTGTAGCTAGCAGCTTTAGCACCATCTGATTTAGGTTGGTTAGCTGTTCCTCTACCCCGATAGAGGGTAGAGTGGGTCCATAGCTCACTAGGACTTGTGTAGAAGTTCCGACTCATTGGGTGGTGTAGTGGTGGTGGATGTGGTGAATATGGGTGGTGGAATAGGAGTGGATGGTGAAGGGGTGGCTGTGGTAGTTGTGGTAGGAAGTGTTGTAGTGATGGTGGGAGGTGTGGTAGTGGTGGTAGGGGGTGTGGAAGTGGTGGTGGTAGTTGTGGTAGAGGTGGTGGATGTGGTGGTGATCAGGGTAATCCTCCTCCTCTTGCTCTTCATGCCATGGGGCTGAGCCATCCTCTTCTTCCTTGAGCCCTTAGAGGAGGATGCTCCCCTGGGCTGATGGGATGGTCAGGGATGTATGATGGACTAGTAGTAGCAGTAGCAACATCCCTGGACTCACCCTGGCGTCCACCAACTGCCGCAAGCCCTCTCTTAGTGGCAACAACCTTACTGTCCACTGTCCTCACCCATGGCTCCTCATCCAACTCTTCCTCTTCATCTGGCAGGAAGTCTTGACGGAACACATCCCTCTTAGCTCCACCCTAAGCCTCACTGCCTTGGCCATCACCCTGGTCATCGTCATCGTCATCTGTATCATTAGTGAGTAGCTCAATAGGTTCGACGTCTGAGTCACTCTCATCGTGACACCACTTCTTGTGAGAAGGCACCACGTAATCAGCACTGGCCAAGTGCCCGAACAATCTCCTGACAGCGGGTTTCACCTGCTTCCCCCTGTACACCTTCATCCTTCCCAGAGTGGTGTCATCTATCACCTCTAACATCACTGCATTGTCCTTCTCCTTGGGCAGTAAGGGGAGCTTCTCATCTATGATCATTTGCAAGAACCTTGGATACATGCAGAAGCTCTCCTTACCCTTAGCCTCAAGGTTCTCGACCATGTAAGAGAATATCATATTGGAGAAGCTGAAGGGGTGATTCAGCACCAGTGCTACGTAAGCATTCTGGATTTGTTCACATAGATCATCAAATCCACCCCTCCGTGAAGCAATGCACTTTAGAATGACATGTGCCAGGTACTTGAACTGGGGACACAGGTTGCTTTTGTTGAGCACACCTATGTTGATGTCCCCAGTGTACTTCATTCGTAGAAAACATCCCCTTACGGTCAAAGGATGTAACCTGGTTGGGTGGGTAGCATCATTACCCAAATCCAGTACCCATCGAAGGTCTGCTACAGTAACCTTAATCTCTTGGCAAAAATGGTGCTCCGAATGCAGTAGGGATTAGCAGATCTGTCAACTGATGCACCTTCCCAAAAGGCCTGCTGTATAGACCAGTAGGGTGTGCATGGGGCAGATATAGGTTTGTAGATCCTTGATCTCTTCAGAAATGCAATATTGCCAACAAACTCAGCAGCATTTCGAGTGGTGGCATCCAAGTGAGCACAAATGTTGTGCTTGGTGTTGATGATCCACCTATCTGTCATGTTTGTGTAACACAAGACACATAAACATGAGGTTTGTCCATAACAAAATATTGTTGAAATTTAAACTGTTCTGAGATCATTCTGGTTCAATCGTGTGATTGAACCATACGACTGAGTTTAGTCGTGCGATTGAGCATGTGGCTGAGTTCAGTCGTGAGATTGAACTCACGGCTGAGTTCAATCGTGCGATTGAGCATGAGGCTGAGTTCAGTCGAGCGATTGAGCTTGCGGCTGAGTTCAATCATGCGATTGAGCATGCGGCTAAGTTCAATCATGTGATTGAACTCATACGCCTTGTTCATTCAGTCGATTGATTCATTCGCCCAGCTCAATCGTGCGATTGAAGTTCATTCGGAGTGTCTATTCGCATAACTCTTTGTTCGACACTCTAACCTTGAATCTAGGTCAAAATTTGATGTTAAATGTTGTGTTTAGACTCGTTAGATTCGCAGGGACCCTAACTATCACTGTATGTCCTTCATTTAATGATTATGCAGATTTAAGAGGTCTATTTGAAGTTTTTACAGATTTCTTGATTTTAATCAATTAGGTCAGTTAGGGTTTGATTACACCAAGCATTTTGTGCAATTTCAGTTTCTAAGTACCTATAGATGCAGAGTGTACACGTTAGTATCACAATCACAGTGCAAAATCAACGAAATTGAATTTTGGCAGAGTAACTTTGTTTTCGTGCGATTTAGGAACGATTGAGGGGGTGATGAGAATGTGCGACCAACTTCACCCTATTTATACTGATTTTATCTTCAGTCGGGCGACTGGACCTATTCGCACACTTCATATGTGCGACTGGGGCTCAGTCGTGTGACTAGCCCAGTCGGTCACATCCATTCGGGCGACTGGGGTTCAGTTGTGCGACTGACTCAGTCGGTCTCCTCCATTCGTGCGATTGGTTCATTCTGGTGATCCAATCGCATGAATTGGTCCATGCTTATGGTCCAATCATACGTCTGGTCCACACGTATGGTTCAATCGTGCGATTGGCTCATACTTATGATCCAATCGTGCGACTGGTCCATACTTATGAGTTTTACCTCATGCCTTTTCAGACACTTAACTTGTTAATTATTGATAAGACATTATGACCATTGATCATCTCAGACATGACCTTTTTAATTTGGAAAACTGTTGATCTCCTCAGACGTGATCCTTTTAACTTAAAATACGTGACCCTTTTTAGTGAGTGATTCACAGATTGAATTCAGATGGATAGTCTGACTTTTACGTAACAAATTACTAAGAATAAATAAATAAAAACCAGTAGAAATTTAAAACAAAACAAACGTATAGTTTTGTATTTTTGAATGGAGATGGATTTAAACCTATTAGAGTACTTTTACCCGATTTTACTTCCTGGACAACACAGCTTCAATTCTATTTTATCATATCTGGTACGATTCATTATGGAATCATACAGGTATATCATAATCATTTGGGACATTTTAATAAACTCTTTTGATGCTAGATTCTTGTTTTGACTGAGAGTCAATAGCAATATTAGGAAATCATACTAGAGCTACAAGATGCACACAATGATTTTGACTTTCAAGAACTGCATCTCACGATGATTGTCAGTGCACTTGTCCTTTTAAATTCATACATAGATTTTTGACACACATTGGTGATGAGTTAAGGTTTAATTATTTCAACAAGCTTTTGTGGATCCCACGCTTATATGGTAATCAACGTTCCTCAGAGATTTTTGTGCGGTCTGTGGGTATATTTCAAGAAGAAACTATTCTAAGAGCTTTCAAAGAGATGCGAAGCCTCAAGTCAGTACCATCGCACAGCAGTGAGGCGCAAACAACAATGAATTTTAGAATATTTAGGTTATGCTTATCCTCAAGTCAGTGCCACCGCACAGCAGAGAGGCACACAACCTATCTTCTTGTTAGAGAATTATTTTCTTTTTGCACATAACGTACCAACAAATAAGTTATTAGCTTGATTGCATTTTGCAGTTTTCCATGTGCTTTGCTTAATATTTATGGTCGTCCGCACACATTTGTGGCATTTATTTTTCTCTTCACCCCTTATTGAAACTGCGTTGATTGTGTTAACCAGGGATAAGATGGGAACCAACAGCGAGTTGAACAACTTAGTTTGAATTTTAAACCACCAATGAGGTCTACTCATCTATTGTGTTGAATCTACTGACACATCATATAATGAACTGGCATCCTCTAGGTCTACTTTCTCTATGTTACCTTGGTAGCATACTAGTTTTACTATCATTTTTCCTTTTATTTTGCTTAGACTTTTCAGACTTAAATTTTGAATTTTGCATCTTAATAAGTTAATCTCTTTTGAAGTCACAAACAATCTATTCCCTGTGTACTATCATTTTCATAAACAGTGAATCAGTATCACAGATTTGATTACTTTCATTTTAGCTAAGCTGTCCTTCTCCCTCGTTTTTTTTTGTAATTGAATAAAGCAGCTAATTTAATTCTAATCTAACCTATTCTCTCCCTAAAATTTTAAAACCAAAAATATTTTTCTGTTTTTTGAATTTTAATAAAGAGGAAAATAAAATAAAATATAATAAAATAAAATAAAATAAAATCAAAAAAATGTCAGACTAGGCATTTTCTTCCTATGAAATCACATCACTTTTCTTTTTCAGGCCATTAACCTCTAATAGATATAAAAACCTTGGTTTATCAAATGCTTTTATGTAGATGTCAGCACGTTGAAAATCCGTATTTATTTTAACCATATCGATTAATTGCTTTTCAAAATAGTCATGTACAAAGTGATACGTAATACCGATGTGTTTAATTTTAGGATGTTGGACTAAATTTTTTGTTATAGCTATAGCAGCAGAATTAGCAACATAGATAGGAGTGCTAGAAAATTGCAAATCGTAGTCGCACATTGTTGTTGAATCCAGATGATTTGTGAACAGTAACTTGCAGCAACAACATATTCGGCTTCACATGTTGACAGTGCAACGGAGGTCTGCTTCTTACACTGCCAGGTGACTAATCGTCTACCAAAGAACTGACATCCTACTGATGTTGACTTGCAATTCATTTTGCAACCGCCATAATCCGAGTCACTATACACTGTAAGCTCAAAATCATCGTCATGAGGATACCACAACCCGAATGTGGAGTACCTTTCAGATAACGGAAAATTCGTTTAACACCAATGAGATTGTTGACTATCGGTTTTGCCTGATATCTGGAACAAAGACACGTCGCATACATGATATCTGGACGGACGTTGTGAGATGCATAAGGGATCTAATCATTCCTCTATACATTGTAGCATCAACCAGATCACCATTTTTATCGGTTGCCACATCGTGGTTCGTGGCAAGTGGAGTTCCAGGAGCTGAAGCATTCTCCATGTCAACCGACTGAGGATGTCCCCTACATATTTAGTCTGATGTAGGAAGATTCCTTTTGGTTTCTGATCCACCTGTAATCCTATGAAGAACTTCATCTCTATTGGATCAAGAAGAAGACTAATGCAACCAAAACTAAGTCACTTAGATAATTTGGTGCTGCATGCAAAGGCTTCCAAAGCTTAGCATGGAACTTCCGAAGGTTGTAGAGTTCTTCCGAAGACAAAGTGAAAGATCAACTTCCGAAGACAGAACTCTACTTCCGAAGTCAAGTGTATACTTCCAAAGTTCAAGTCTTAGAAGAATAAGCTGAAGACCACTTCCGAAGTATGATGAAAAGAAGAAGTCTCCAAGCCTTGGAAGAAGCAGCCTCTTCTGAAGTATAAGTGGCTTCGAAAGTACTCACTCTTCTGAAGCCATTTAACCTTCAGAAGACACTGCTATGAACCAGTGGACACAAGTATGGTCTCTGACACTCCGCTGCAGACCTCTGATATTGTATGGCATTTTCTCAAAGAGCCATGTAGTACCATACTTTATTCCACTGTTCACCTTTTCATGATAGTACATGTTACCAACTTTAGTTGGTGACAAAGGTAAGTCAGGGACATGTCCTGACTACCAAATCTCAGATAAGACTTTATATGAGATACCTTAAACTATAGTCTTGTAGTATAGGCTTTAGTTATAGGATCCAGCTGATATCAAAGTATATCCGGCTGTAGGTAGTATTATATATAGGTTCTCTTTGTAACTCATTCCACACTACTTGTAAGAGTCTTGTATTATTGAGTTGAAAGAAATATATAAAAGTACCTTGAAAATTACTTCCTGTGTTCTTTACTACTTTCTATATTGTGATCAACTCTTACTGATTCTATCTTAACCCGAGTGTTGTTCTAGGTGAGTTTTAGAGAAAAACAAAGTGTTAAGTGACTAACATCAATCCTGCAATTGGTATCAGAGCTTCTCAGGCTCTTGATTGCATGATCAAACCATTCAAATCAACTTGTTTTTTACTCCTCTCTACAACCCACTCACTCAAATGGCCCTTAACAAGTCCGAGGTAGAGATGGGAACCATGACAAAGGCTCCCATCATTACTCCTGAAAATTTCAGGTCTTGGAGTAGGAGAATGGAAGGATTCATCAGATACCATGATGTGGAACTCCATTGTCAATGGCCCGTATAAGCCAAAGGTGGCATCACCTGGTGGAAACGGTGCCATGATAGAAAATGATGTAGAGGATTACTCTGATGAAGACAAAAAGAAGATGGACATCGACAGCAATGCCATGACCATTCTCATGACTGCAATACCGAACTCCATCATGGTGGGATTCGAGCATTACACGACTGCCAAAGAATTGTTTGATGCACTTGCTCAGATGTACTCAAGCTCCAATGACTCAAAAAAGGACTCGCTGAAGCAGCAGTTTGAGAACTTCACTCATATTGCTGGAGAGACTCTCAGCCAGCAGTACTTTAGGTACATGGATCGTATCTCTTCTCTTCAGTCTATGAAGATCACTCCTGAACTTAGAGATCTTACTAAAAAGTTCATGAGTGCTCTTCCGAACGAGTGGACATTCTACTGTGTCTCCATCAAGAAGACAGAGAACTTGAACACTCTCACCATGACTGAACTTTATGGCATCCTTGACGGATATCGCCTAGAGATGGAGAGTAAGAAGGGCCACCAAAAAACAGACCCATGAGTCTTCCTGCTAGCAACGCATTAATGGTTGCTAAAGGCTCATTACCCCCACAACCTTAGCATTACCTGACTTACCAGCAGCCATCCTGCTCTTCTAGACCTTATATCACTTTCCCTGAGACTCCAAGGTCTCAACAGGCTCAACATAACTACTTTCAGGAAAGTCGTGCCTTTGTCTCAGGAAGTGGACACTCTGGTGATTTTCAGTACTGCTTTGATGATCTTGAGTGTTTCAATCCAGATGATGTAGAGTACGTGGAAATTGTCCAACAGATGGCTCTTTTAACTTACAGAGTGAAGAAGTTCTTTAAGAGAACTGGAAGGCATTTCCCTCAAAACCCAACTGCTAGCAAGTTTGGGTTTGACAAGACCAAGGTAAAGTGTTACAACTGTAACCAACTGGGTCACTTTGCAAGGGAATTGAAGGCTCCCAAGACCAATTCGGGAACCCAACAGGCCTCCACACATACCTCAACCTCAAAGCCCACTGAGAAGTCAACTGAAACAACTATAATGGCTCAAGAAGTTGACTGGAGCTTCATGGTACAGGATGTGACTCCTGCTCAAGCTCTCATGGCCGGAACAGACAATGCCCAGGTATATGAACATCTCTGCACTCCAGCCTGTATAGCTAAAGTTAAACTCTATCAGGATTACAATATGGAAATCAAATCTGATATTGAGTCTTTAAATATCTTAAAATCTGATTTTAAAAGAGTTGAGTCTGACTATCAAAAGAAAATTGAGGAGTTAGAGAAAACTATGTCTCTTTTAAACCATGAACACACCAACTACAAGACTCAAATCAAAGATCTGATATCCAAATTGTCTGAGGCTCAAGCCCAGCTTGTCACTACTGAGGCTCAGGCCAGGAAGCATGCTATTTCTGAGCAAAACTTACAAGCTATTCTTGCATCATCCTCCACTCCAAACTCTGTTATCAGAACAAAGGAGGGTTGGGAACCAATGAAATTGCTCCACCACACTCCTATGAGTCTATTAGACATGCTAGATGTGGTACTGAGGAGCAAGAGGTTCCAACTGCTGACCCTTCCTCACCAGAATTAAAGGATGAAGCAATAATAGTGGTCACCACAGGGAAGGAACAGGTAGATGTACCCATCTCCTCTTTTGAAGAACAAATCCTAACCACTAAGGCCAGAAGAAGCAGAGCTAAAGCTGCTAGAAGAACTGCCAAAAAGGTGGTTGAGTCCAAGCTGAAGATTGACCCAAAGCAGAAGGGTGTCTTTATCTCAGCTGGATTCCAAGTGTTAGGTACTTCTGATTCAGGAAAGGAGTGTAATACCAACACTTCTGTCCTACCAAAGGATCAGAAATTGAAAGGTAAAGTTGTTGATGAAGATAAGAAGCCCAAGAAATAGCAAACTTCATATTCCCAAAGAACTAACATTGCATGCATAATGTGTGGTTTGCAAAACCACATGGCAAAATATTGTTACTACAATCCTGCAAGCACACATTATGCAAATAATGTTAGAAAAGAAGGAGTCAAGGAAGGTTACATTTGGACCTTTTCAAACGGTTCAAGTGATGAAAAAGGGAAAACTAGTTTCGGAAGCCAGGTTGCTTTCGAAAGAAACTCTTTCTTCCGAAGGGAAAATGGCTTCGGAAGCAAAAGCTACTAAGGTTCGGAAGAACAAGAAAGCTCCCTTGAAACCTCCCCAGAACAAGACTGCTTCGGAAGAAAAGGTGGTGAAGGCTTCTTTCAAAAAGAAAGAAGCTTCGGAAGATGGCCATGCTGCAAAAGCTTCAACAAGCTCATCCTCCAAGATCAACCAAAGGATGGACTGGAAGATCAAAGAAGATGCTACAGCGCAAACCTCTTATTCAAAGACCTCTATTGAACCCCCATGCATAACATTTGGTTCAATTATGTCACTATCTTTGAAAGGACCCAAGACCAGCAAGGCTTGGGCTTCCAAACAAAACTAACAATCTCATCTTATGTGCAGGGACATCCATATGACAAGAACAATAATGTCTGGATTATAGACAGTGGATGCTCCAGGCACATGACATGGAACATATCTCTCCTTCAACAGTTTCAGAACTATGATGGAGGTCCTGTTCAATTCGGAGGTGAGGCCGGAGGATATATTTTGGTTGAGGGAGTATATCCAATGGTAAATTAAAGGTGACAAAGTTCACTTTGTCAAACAGCTTGAACACAATCTGTTAAGTGTTTCTTAATTCTGTGATCAAAAGCACCAATTGCTTTTCACAGAACATGAGTGCATTATCCTCAAACAAGGGATGACAATTCCTCCGGAATTGGTGCTTCTTAGATCTCCCAGGAAAAAGGATATGTACAAGCTAGATATGAACAATGCTTCCCCAATGGGTGAAGTATCATGCTTTCTTTCCAAAGCTGATAGTGATGAGTCATCACTGTGGCATAAACGTATGTGTCATGTAAATTTTAAGACAATGAATAATTGGCTAAAAATAACTTGGTACATGGTTTGCCTAAAAAGGAGTTTTTCTGCAAAGATAACTGTGTTGCATGCCTGAAAGGGAAACAACACAGGACATCTCATAAATCAAAATGTGTTAACTCTATCACTACTCCATTACACTTATTGCACATGGATCTTTTTGGTCCCACAAGTATAATGAGCATTGGAAGGAAATCATATTGCCTTGTGATAGTTGATGATTTTACAAGATTCACATGGGTATTTTTTTTAAGAACTAAAGATGAAACTGCTGAAACATTAAAATCTTTTATTCTTAAAATAGAAAATCAAATTGATCACAAGGTTAAAATCATTAGAAGTGATCAAGGGACTGAGTTTAAGAACTTTGTTCTTGACTCATTCTGTAACTCAAAAGGGATTTCCAGACAATATAGTGCTCCCAGAACTCCTTAACAAAACGATGATGCTGAGAGGAGGAACAGGACACTTATTGAGGCTGGTCGAACTATGTTAGCTAATTCAAAACTACCTCTAACATTCTGGGCAGAGGCAGTCAGCATTGCATGTTATGTGCAGAACAGAGTTCTTGTAGTTAAGCCCCATGAAAAAACCCCTTATGAGCTATGGAACAAGAGGCTACCGTTCATTGGCTTTCTAAGGTCCTTGGTAGCAGGTGTACCATACAAACACAAAAGACAATTTAGCAAAGTTTGTTGAAAAGTCGGATGATGCTATCTTTGTTGGGTACTCTTCTAGTTCCAAAACTTATAGAGTATACAACATTAAGAATCAACAATTTCAGGAATCATCCAACATAGTTGTTAATGAGCACACTCCTTGTGTTAGGGGGAATGGCCCTGATCATATCTTTAATTTAAAATTGTTTCCGAACTATTCTAAACCTGTAGGATTCTATATGCCCAAGACACGTAGGATATTGATGTGGTTAGTACGTTATGATCCAAGTCGGGTTATACCCAATAACAAGTTTAGCAGACACCAATTAAATATTTAGTTCATGATATGATCATGCAATTAAATATTAACACCAATTTAGAAAATGGGTTTTCTAAATAAGTTGCGTGTGAGAGGGAACAAATTATTAGGATATTTTGTTCAATAATATTATTTGAAGTGTTATTTAAATTAGTTAGATGACACCAAATAATAATGAGGATTTACAACTTATAAATTAAATGGTTAATTGTATAAGTATGTATATATATATATATATAACTTGTACATACAATTTATTAGTGGTTGTATGTCTAGTTAACAAGACAACTAATGTGTTATAAAACTTTGAGAGGGAAAGGGTTTTAAACCCTTTTTGGCCGCCCCCTCCACCAACCTTTTGAGCAATCTTGCTTTGGAACTAGACACATTAACTTGTCTTGAACTCTCCACTCACTCAACCTCTCACACAACATGCAATAGAAAGCAAAATACTTCTTCTTCTTCTCTCTTCCATTTTCGGCCAGGCAGCAAAGAAAGGGGAGTTTTAGAAGTGTTTTGGGTGTGTTCTACCTAACAAGAAAGGTGTGTTAGCAAAGAGCTTGGGGTATAAACACTTGAGGGTTCCTCTTCTTGGAACCTTGGGGTCGATTTCATCTTCCTACATCATCAAACTTGCTGCTGGAAACTCACGGTTTTGGAAGCTCTTTCGGCAGCTCTCTTTCTGGGTTTTGGGGTTCAAAATCAAGCAACTAAGAAGCCTACTTGAGGCTTGTGGGAGTAGTCACTTGAGGACTTCTACACTTGTGTTCTTGGCTGTTTAAGCATCTCAAATCTCCTTCTGTTGGACGTTTTTCTTGCTGTTGGAAGGAGGTAGTTCATGGCAGCCCTTTGAGGTTGCCATATTGTGTTATTTTATGTACACGAAGCATGTCCATTCACATATGATGATCCTTTTTGTTTGGGTTTGTTTTACCATCTTAAAAGATCAATAAGAACATGAAATTTTCAGCTTTAAAATCGGTTTTAAAAACTACATATCCGCTGCATTTTCTGAAAGTTTAAATGGTTAAACATGGATTTTGTGTTCTAGCAAACCCGTCAAATGGCATCTAGAGCCGGTTATGTGGATGACTTGCTTGTTTATCCTTTGAAATTGGTTTTAAAGGATGGTTTTAGACTTGTTATAGGCTGTTTTGGGCTGCTATAATATGTTTTGTTGAATCCCCAACTTTCAAGGTTACATTACACATGCTTGTGATTAAACTTGAAAGATATGTATGTTGATATGTTGATTGTTTGGACAATATTTAAACCAAAAATTTCAGTTTATGTTGGCTGAAATTTGAAGGTTTTAAGTGGGGTTTCATTTATATTTTGATGATTTGATCATTGGATGTTTTAGTGCATAACCTAGCCTTTAACCTTGTGATTGTTTGGATGTTGTGATGGTTGTATTGATTCATTCAATTGGGTTGTATCTTTTGTTCTTTGTGCTTTGTTTCATATGTAATTATTTATTATTGGGTTGTAATAAATAGATTAGGTGTATTTTCATTTTACTAGATATCTTGTATTAGGACTTTATATCTTGTAAAATGAAGACATACACTTTGGAAGCACAAAGGAAGGTCATAAGAGAAACATGGAGCTCTTTGGATGTGGTTTCAAGTGGGAGACTTTTGGAAGTCTTCTATATGCTTTGTTTGTGACCCTTAGGAATGTCCTATGGACCACACTTGTGATGGCAAGCAAGTGTGGACCACTTTAGATGCTATGGTTATGCACATATGCACATATGATTGTTAATGTTTATGCTTGTTTAAATGTTTGTTGTTTGTTTGAATGGTTGATGTTTTGACATACATAACAAACTCACTAACAACTTAACAAGCTGAAAATTGTTGGTTCTAAAAGTTTATATAAAGTTATTAAAATGGTTTAATGATTTTAAAGATTAAAATTGGTTTTAGTCAAAGGACCATAGGGTACCTTGTATTTGATTGCATGCAAATACAAGTACATAGAGTTTTCTAAAATAATGTTATGTAACCTCTAATATTCTTTAACAAGATCAACACCGTCCTTTTACACAACACTTGAGTCACTTGAGAACTCTTAGTGGGATAAAGGTCACCTAACCACTTTGAGGGAACTCGTGATTCAAGGTGAGAATGCCTTATTTGTGGGATAAAGGTCACCTAAGCACTTGTTTTGGCAAACTCACACGTGGGTGTAAGTAGGTGTCTTGATTTGCAAATCATGTCAAATGGATCACCTACGATGTGGTTCCAAATGGTGTTGATGGGATTTACATGCCGACTTTACATATGATGTTTCAAGTCGATCCCATATTTCTAGAAGTTGCAAATGGTTGCAATCGTCAAACGTTGACCACCTTATTAATTTAAAAAACGTGGGATAAAGGTCACCTAACCACAATTTAAATGTAATGTTGGGTTCTAGATTTTAATATAAAGGACCTTAAAAGGCATTTATTATTAAAATTACAATATCGAAAATACTAAAATAAAACTTTGTTAAATTTTGTAGATGGCCTCACATAATGATAATTCCGATAACTCATCCACGTCCAACCAATCTCTACGAGCGATCCTCCAAAAGGAACGTCTAAATCATAACAACTTCATCGATGGTATCGAAACTTGAGAATCGTTCTCAAGCAAGAAAGAAGATCGTATATTTTAGACGACCCTATCCCCGATCAACCTAGCGAGGATGATGAGGAGGCCTATAGCGATTGGCTAAAATACACTGAGGACTCCGTCCAAGTGTCTTGTCTCATGCTAGCGAGCATGACTCCGGATCTCCAGAAGGAGTATGAACATCACGGGACTTACGACATGATTGCCCAGCTGAAGGAAACGTTCCAACAGCAAGCTAGGGTTGAGCGCTTCGAAACGGTTCAAGCACTCCATGCATGTCGTATGGATGACAACCAATCTGTTTCATCTTATGTACTTAAGATGAAAAGTCACATTGACCGCCTCGAGAGGCTTAATTGTCCCGTCTCGAAGGAATTGGCCACGGATTTGATCCTCAATGGCCTTACCAAGAGGTTCGAGGCATTCGTGTTGAACTACAACATGAATGCTTGGGACCAAAGCATTGGTGAGCTTCACTCAATGCTCAAAACTGCCGAGGCGGCCATGGGTAAAAGGGTTTTACCCGTTCTCACCATCAATGAAGGTGGGAACAATAAAAGGCCTCGTCCCGCACCCAAGGCAAAGGTTACCAAGGGTAAGGGACCCGCTTGGGGAAAAGGGAAAGGGGTGGTAAAGGTACCACCCAAACCACAAGAGAAGAAACAAAAGCTTGCTACTAATGACCCATGCTTCAAGTGTGGGGAGATTGGACATTGGGCAAGAAATTGTCCTGTCCATCTCCAGAGTTGAAAGCCAAGAGGGATGCCGGGCAGACCTCAGGTACAATATACATGATTCATATTGATCTTAATGTTACATCTTCAAATACATGGGTATTGGATACCGGATGTGGAACTCATATTTGCAATTTGTTGCAAGGGTTCACAAGAAGTAGGGACTTCAAACAAGGAGATGTTAGCCTCTTCATGGGCAATGGAACTAAAGTCTTAGTTGAAGCTCGTGGGGACTACATCCTAAGACTTCCAAGTGGCTTGGAAGTTATTTTGAAGAATGTTTTGTATGCTCCTAGTTTGACTAGGAACATTATTTCTGTATCCCAATTAAGACTTTATGATTATGTATTATCTTTTATTGAAAATGATATTCATGTTTCTTTAAATGGTATGTTCTATTTTAAAGCTATTACCATTAATGGTATTTATGAATTGGTTCATGAAAATACTTTAAATAGTTCACTGTACCAAACTAACACCAAGAAGCTCAAGTTGGACTTGAGTGATACCTATCTTTGGCATTGTCGTCTTGGTCATATAAACAAGAAACGTTTACAAACACTTCAAAAGAATGGTCTTTTAAAAACAAATGAATGTGATTTATTTGATGTTTGTGAATGTTTACAAGGGAAGATGACTAAGGCACCTTTTAGTGGAACTAACGAAAGGGCAAAAGATTTATTAGAATCATACATTCGGATGTATGTGGGTCTTTTAAACCAATGACTAGGAATGGTGAAAGATACTTCATTACCTTTACCGACGATTATAGTCGCTATGGGTATGTGTACTTATTAAGGCACAAAGATGAGACTTTTGAAATGTTCAAAATCTTCAAGAATGAAGTAGAAAATCAACTCAACAAGTCAATTAAAGTTCTCCGTACCGATAGAGGAGGTGAATACCTAAGTGAAGCTTTTCAAGATCATCTTAGGAGTGTGGGATTGTCTCACAGCTCACTCCACCTGGAACACCACAACATAATGGTGTGTCTGAGAGAAGGAATCGAACCTTATTGGATATGGTCCGATCTATGATGGCTAGAAGCTCATTACCTCTATCATTTTGGGGTTTCGCTCTGCTCTCCGCGGCTCGTATTTTAAATATGGCCCCAACCAAAAGGTGGAAAGGACACCTTTTGAGATATGGCATGGAAGAGTTCCATCCCTATCATACTTAAGGGTTTGGGGATGTGATGCCTATGTTAAGACTCCCACCCCAAACAAATTAGAAGTCCGATCCACCAAGTGTATCTTTGTTGGATATCCTAGAGATTCTATGGGATATATTCTATGATCCATTGGAACAAAAGGTGTTTGTTGCCAGAAAGGGTGAGTTCTTAGAAGCAAAGTTCCTTATGGAAGGAGCTGGCAGTAGAACAGTGGATCTTGAAGAGGATCAAGAACCACAACCCAATGCATGGTTGGTTGAAACTAGCATCAACATGAGTATGTTGAGTGTGATCAAGGGGTTGATCAATACACACAAGATGTTCGCAGAAGTGGTAGAACTAGTAATCCACCTGAAAGATACGGATTTTTCGTGGATGGGTGCTATGTGGTAGATTCAGACGAACCAACCACATACCATAATGTAGTGTCCAATTCGGATTGTGACAAATGGCTTGAAGCCATGAACGCTGAGATGCAATCCAGTATGACAATCAAGTTTGGGAACTTGTTGAACCACCTCTTAACTCCAAGATAATTAGAAGCAAGTGGGTTTTCAAGAAGAAACCCGATATGCATGGAAACTTGGATACTTATAAAGCTAGACTTGTAGCAAAGGGTTTCACTCAAACTCAAGGGGTTGATTATGATGAAACTTTCTCACCTGTTGCGATGCTAAAGTCTATAAGGATATTGTTTGCCATAGCTGCTCATTATGATTATGAGATTTGGCAAATGGATGTCAAAACGGCTTTCCTAAATGGATATCTTGAGGAAATGTCTATATGGTTCAGCCTGAAGGTTTTGTCGATCCAAAACATCCTAATAAAGTATGCAAGTTAAAGAAATCAATCTATGGATTGAAACAAACATCGAGAAGCTGGAATCATCGTTTTGATGAGGAGATGAAGAAATTTGGCTTCATCAAAAACGCTGATGAGGCTTGTGTGTATAAGAAGGCTAGTGGGAGCACAATAACTTTCCTAGTATTGTATGTTGATGACATACTACTATTTGGAAATGACATTCCAACCTTGGAAGGTGTGAAAACCTGGCTTGGAAGTTGTTTTTCCATTAAGGATCTTGGTGAAGCCGCCTATATTCTGGGAATAAAGATCTATAGGGATAGATCAAGGCGGTTGATTGGTTTGAATCAAAGTGCATACATTGATAAAATCTTGAAAAGGTTCAAGATGGAGAACTCTAAGAAAGGTACCGTACCTATTCAAAGGGGAACGATATTGAGTACGACTCAATGTCCAAGCTCAAAGGATGAGCAAGATAAAATGAAGGCAATCCCATATGCATCTGCTATTGGATCCATCATGTATGCGATGATATGCACTCGACCGGACGTGTCATGCGCCTTGAGCATGACAAGCCGTTACCAGCAAAATCCTGGAAACAGTCATTGGATGGCTGTTAAGAACATACTTAAGTACCTAAGAAGGACAAGAGATATGTTCCTAATCTATGGATCTGGTGACGAGGAACTCGTTGTAAAAGGTTACACGGATGCGAGTTTCCAGACCGATCGTGATGATTCTCGGTCACAATCGGGATACATTTTCATTCTGAATGGAGGAGCGGTTTCTTGGAAGAGCTCCAAGCAGGATGTGGTGGCTCTATCAACTACAGAATCAGAATACGTCGCCGCCTCATTGGCAGCTCAAGAAGCTGCATGGTTAAAGAAATTCATTGCCGATCTGGGGATTGTCCCTTCCATTCAGGACCCCCTAGAGATCTTTTGTGATAACGAGGGTACGATTGCTCAAATCAAGGAACCTCGTGCTCATCAAAAGACTAGGCACATTGAGCGGAGATTCAACTACATACGGGATGAAGTTGAAAAAGGAAAGATATGTATTCGCAAAGTTCACATGGATCAAAACATTGCGGATCCTCTCACGAAGCTCCTTGAAAAGGCAAAGCATGAAGGTCATACTTGTGCCATGGGACTTCGATATTCTAGTGATTGGATTTGATCTGTAAATTTTGTATTTGGATATGTGGAACTCTATATTAATTGAATAAATTATTTGGTTATAGTGTTTCAATTAATGTTCCTATTTAGCATGTTTTATCCATGAGTGAAATGTTTACTCTAAATGTCCGTAGTCGCTCATACTTGTGGGAACAAGTGCGAGAGTAAGATTATTATGAACTTGGATGGTTGATATTCATAAGGATGAATATAGAGCAATGGGTTGCTACCAAGGTTCATAGATATTTGTGGGATACAAATATGGACTAACCCGCATCTCAAATTTTACTACATGGAATCTTATTGATTGATCATAAGTAAATTTGAGTAAAGGCGAATATCATTTGGTATCCTCCGACCTGAGATACATATTGAGTTTTGATATTCACTAAGTATTATACCTTGAGCTAATTCTTCACTGTCCTGAGATAGTGGACAGTACATAAGGGTATGTTCAGATATAACACGAGGTGTTTGTGAGAAATGTATGTAATCAAGATGGAATTTGTTCCTCTTATTCGTTGAGAGTTAGATGTCTAAGGCCTGATTAAGTTAAATCAACAAGAAATGATCATTCTATGTTCTTGGATTTAACATGACATCTGTAACAAAAGGATAGATGATTGATTCACCTAAATCATTTCAAGTAGGGTACTTGAAAGGGATGATGTTATTGAATGGCCATAAGTCATGCGTATTAAGGGTAGTAAACCGTTGTTAGGCGGTATTTACTGCTTGCATCAATCTTCTATGAATCTTGGGCAAGTGGGAGATTGTAGGATTCTATATGCCCAAGACACGTAGGATATTGATGTGGTTAGTACGTTATGATCCAAGTCGGGTTATACCCAATAACAAGCTTAGCAGACACCAATTAAATATTTAGTTCATGATATGATCATGCAATTAAATATTAACACCAATTTAGAAAATGGGTTTTCTAAATAAGTTGCGTGTGAGAGGAACAAATTATTAGGATATTTTGTTCAATAATATTATTTGAAGTGTTATTTAAATTAGTTAGATGACACCAAATAATATGAGGATTACAACTTATAAATTAAATGGTTAATTGTATAAGTATGTATATATATATATAACTTGTACATACAATTTATTATGGTTGTATGTCTAGTTAACAAGACAACTTAATGTGTTATAAAACTTTGAGAGGGAAAGGGTTTTAAACCCTTTTTTGGCCGCCCCCCCCACCAACCTTTTGAGCAATCTTGCTTGGGAACTAGACACATAACTTGTCTTGAACTCTCACTCACTCAACCTCTCACACAACATGCAATAGAAAGCAAAATACTTCTTCTTCTCTCTTCCATTTTCGGCCAGGCAGCAAAGAAAGGGGAGTTTTAGAAGTGTTTTGGTGTGTTCTACCTAACAAGAAAGGTGTTTAGCAAAGAGCTTGGGGTATAAACACTTGAGGGTTCCTCTTCTTGGAACCTTGGGGTCGATTTCATCTTCCTACATCATCAAACTTGCTGCTGGAAACTCACGGTTTTGGAAGCTCTTTCGGCAGCTCTCTTTCTGGGTTTTGGGGTTCAAAATCAAGCAACTAAGAAGCCTACTTGAGGCTTGTGGGAGTAGTCACTTGAGGACTTCTACACTTGTGTTCTTGTCTGTTTAAGCATCTCAAATCTCCTTCTGTTGGACGTTTTTCTTGCTGTTGGAAGGAGTAGTTCATGGCAGCCCTTTGAGGTTGCCATATTGTGTTATTTTATGTACACAAAGCATGTCCATTCACATATGATGATCCTTTTTGTTTGGGTTTGTTTTACCATCTTAAAAGATCACTAAGAACATGAAATTTTCAGCTTTAAAATCGGTTTTAAAAACTACATATCCGCTGCGTTTTCTGAAAGTTTAAATGGTTAAACATGGATTTTGTGTTTTAGCAAAACCGTCAAAACCTTCTTGTGAGAATGTTTCATGGAACAGGAGCTCCAAAATGGTGCTAAGGCTACTATGATGATCACTGTTTGACACTACCAGACCTAGTCCAATTCTACAAGAACTGCAATAAATGAAGTTTCCACCATTCACAGATCTGATAGCTTGACTATATCAGGAATTGTGAAGCTTCTACAAGTGAATCACTTACTGAGCCTCAAAACTCATCGGTGATCCACCAAACACCAGGCAGAAGGAAGTAGTGTTTTGAAGGGACAGAAACTGTTAACACCACTTCACAGCCACACCATTGATGATGTTTCTCACTCATTAATCTGTCCTCATTGAATGATTCTGAAACAACAACTGGACAGAGTGTTCTAGTTCCTGAGCAGATATGTCCAACCTAGATCTATCTCTGCAACTGGAAGTGATTCCTCGCCTTAGGATTCATAACACCCACCTGCTGAGAATATCATAGGGGATGTCACTGAAGGTGGGTGAGAACAAGAGGACAGACTCATCATGGGAATGTGTGCTTGTACTCATGCTTTCTATCCCAGATGGAACCCAAGAAAGTAGAAGATGCCTTAAAAGATAGTAGCTGGCATGAATCGATGCAAGAGGAGCTGCTTCAATTCAAGAGACAGAAGGTATGGAACCTATGTTCGCTACCATCTGGTCAAATACCAATAGGCACTAAATAGGTTTTCAGAAACAAGAGAGATGATAGAGGCTTGATCATCAAGAACAAAGCAAGACTTTTGTTTAAGGATACACCCAAGAGAAAGGAATAGACTATATGATGTCTTTGCACTAGTTGCAAGACTTGAGGCAGTTAGGATCTTCCTTGATTATGCTACATCCAAGGACTTCACTGTCTATCAACTGATGTCAAGTGTGCTTTCTATATAGGGATATAGATAGGGAAGTCTATGTATGCCAACCTCCAGGATTTGAAGACACAGCACCCCAACTATGTGTGCAAATTGGATAAAGCTCTATATGGGCTGCACCAAGCACTAGGTTATGATATGAGACATTGTCTCAGTTTCTTCTGAAGAACGGCTACACTAGAGGTACCATTGACAAGACTCTTGTTAGGATCAGTGATCTATGTTTGATGATTAAGAGAGTATAGCAGCGGAAATCGAACAACGAATTAGTCGATTCACAAGAACGAAACGATATTCAATAAAGAACAAAGACGGTTATAGAGAGAGAATTTCTGCAAATATATTTCATTCAATATTCGCTTTCGTGGTACAGAATGTCACAATTACAATTAGGTCGACACCTCTTATAAAGAGATGTGACGTCTGCTGATGTCACTTGATAGTGACATCTAACAGATTTATTACAACTGAAACACAACTACTGAAGATGTCAAAACAGCTGACATCTCCTTACAAAAAATGCTAAGTGTTATCAGTTGTTATAACTACTGAAAAACATAAAACTACTGAAACTACGACTGAAGAACAAGCTCTTCAGTCGTTTTACAAAACTATTGAAACTAAAATATAAAACTACTGATATCACAACTACTGAAGAAGTACTCTTCAGCAGTTGTGACAAACTACTGAAACTTCAGTACTTGATCTTCAGACTTTGAACTTCAGATGTTTCATCAGCTGATGACTTCAGTAGATATCATCAGCTGATGTCTTCAGTCTTTGTTTTCAGACTTTGTACATCAGTTGTTGATCTTCAGCACTTGTAAACTCTTCAGCTGTTGTACTTCAGTACTTTGGTCTTTCAGCTTCAGCACTTGTGTTCTTCAGCTGTTCAGCTTCAGTACTTGTGTTCTTCAGCTGTTCAGCTTCAGTACTTGTGTTTTCAGTTGTTCAGCTTCAGTACTTGGTTCTTAGCTGTGTACTTCAGTACTTTAGTCTTCAGCTGTTGAAGTTTTCAGCACTTGATCTTCAGCTGTTGAAGTCTTCAGCACTTGTCAAAATGCTGATGAAGCTTTCAGCAGTTGTTGTGATACCATGGGGACTTAGAGGTTTCTGATCTTGGCTCATTGGTTCTTTTGGTCCAACAAACTCCCCTGAACCAATGCAGCCAAAACTCTAAATTATTTATGATCCCACTTATTGTAGGCAAAAGGTTGGTCTTTTTCCTTCTTGATCAGTAGAGAAGATGACCCATATAAGCTCCGGCCTTGGAAGAAGTCTCTGATATTTGTTTGGCAAGATATAATGGGAAACTCTGTTTTGGGGAACTAGACACAGAGTTGTTATCCCATCCATGAGATCTACTTCCCGTGTATGAGCCTGTAGGATTCTCTGGTGTAGGCCTTGAGAAACATGATTGTTCTTCCATGGTCAGGTTCTCAACTTCACCATCAAATAATCCTTCTCGCCATACAGCTCTGAGATGGACTTGTTGCATTTCGTTGGAGTCCTTTTTTCTTTGTTGTTGTCAACAGTTGTAATTGTCTATATGCAACTCAGGATGATTCCTTCGAGTAGCAGACTTAGCTCATTCTGTTTGAAGTTCTCAAGCCTCTTGTAGACTAACCCCTTTTTGATAATCCTGTTCTCTAGCATCTTCTGGGGTGGTTGTTTAGTCTCGTAGGCTTCTTGAAATCTTCGACAATCTCCCAGGGTGATACTACAAGGCCACTGTGATCTCTTCATCTACGATCCTCTTGACTTGAACCTTGTATCTCGAAGGAAGGAATGTCTTTCTTTACAATCCTGTAGCCACCCTCGGATCAGGCCATACTCTCACCCTTCTTTCAGATATTGAATGTGTTGGCGAGAGTGTACAATCTCAAAGCGTTTTCTTCATCTGCTGATAATGATGAGGAGGCAGCATAGGTTTGTCAATGCTTTTCAGCATTTCGTCATCATGAAGCTTTTGCTGCTCTTTCTTCCATTTTTACTCTCACAACATCCATCTGTGAGGTGGGAGTGATGGGCATAGGTTTGGCTTTCGCCAGTGTTAGGACTGCAGACAGAGGCATCCTATCTTCTTCCACATCATCCTCTTCTTCTTCTTATAGCCTCAAACACCTTCTCTTCTTCTTTAGGTGCATCATCGGCTATTGGTTTAGATGGTGAGGGAGTTGTTTGAGGGTTGTGATTGGGTTGTTTGAATTTGGGCTTAGAGATTGGTTTGGAGATTTGAGGGGTAGGCTGTTTTGAGTGGGTGGAAGGGAAGTTGTTCCAGCATCTTTGTTGCGAGTTTAGCTTTGTAAGTTTTGCCATTTCAAACCTTTTACCAGCCCCAGCCTCATCAAGGGCTTCAATGATAATCCCCTTGTGGAATTGCTCAGACAGACAGATTCTGGTCGCTATAGCCAGAATACTGTCTCTGGTCCACTGCGCGAATCTCATCAAAGATCTTCCTAAGTATTTGGCAATGAAGGGTCATGATCTCCAATCTCCTTTTCAAGGCATCATACCCAGCCCATCGGGTTGAAATCTCTTGCACTTCCAACCTCCTGATTTCACTATCCAATGTGGCTGTATCAAAACCTGCCTGAAGAGTTGCTCAGGATTTTATCCATGGATCGGCTGTGTGTATCACAGCATCTTTTACCAGCTCTTCCAAGGATTTTTCTTCAGCAGTAGGTGGATCATCAGCACTTTTCTTTGTTTATAGGTGATCAGTTGTTGCTTTCTTTTTCCACCTCTGGGCTTGTTCTTGGAGCCTTCTCATCCTCTGTTCTTTTCTCTTCTTTTTTTCACTGGTACTCTCCCCTTTTTGGATGCATTGGTGGTAGGGTTTGTACGTAGAAAGTGTCTTTTGCACAGCAGCATCAATCAAGGGTTGTAAGTTGAGGAAAGCCTTCATCAATGGCTTTAGTCATAATGTCAGGATATATGGGTGTGAGAGAGGAGGGAAGTTTGAAGGACAGCAACTATTGTTCAGGAGGGTTCTGGTCTGAGAAATAGTGCCAGAAGCAGAGGCAGGTGGCTTAGTTGTTGGGAGTTGCTCAGTTTTGGGGAACCTCAACTGAAGGTGCCATCTGTGGTTGGTGGAGGCAGATGGTCTTTCTCCTTGTGGGAGTTGGTCAAGTAGGTTTTGCAGCCTACTGACTTCTCCTCAAGGATTGTGTTCTGGGCAAGAACATCATAGAAAAAGCCCGGTCATCATCAGCAGAAGCTGAATCACCTGACTCCTGCTGGAGCAGGATGTACATGCACTGGGTGTAGACCAGTTGTTGCATGTGCCCCTTTGTCGTGGTACTGGGGACTGCCAGCCTCAGGACTATGTCCATCATCAGCTGTGCCTCTAGTGAGGTCTTAGCAATGTTACCAGCCTCATGCTGATCATGTGCTGATTCAGAAGAGGTGGCAGCCTCACTAGATATCTAATCTCCCTATCTACACAGGAGATAGAAGTGGTAAACCCCTGTGTGGGTTCTCAATTGCACTTTTGGTCCTCCCCTCAAGGTAGAGGTGTTCCCAGTAGTAAGTGGTATCTGGGGAGGGGTGAGGAGTGCAATGAGTCAGCACTTGTGCAACGATCAATGTTGGGCTGTGGGGGCGGTTGCATGGGGGAAGGGATAGAAGCAGTGTGCACCTGGGGAGGAAGGTGCTCTTCAATGGCAATCCCTCAAGTGAGGAAGATCCAGATGTGGGGTACCCCTTGTGTGGTTGCTGCAGGCTCCTGTTGAGAGGAATCCTGAGCGGCTATGGCTGGAAGAGTCCTTATATCACTAGGGGGTTTTGACCAGTGGATATCTCCTGCGTTGTGTTGCAAGGGCATCCTCAGGGGACTCATTTCCTGAGTAGCCGTTTTGGTTTCTTTTTGGTGGTTTGGTGGGGACTTTTGATTTGGAGGTGGTGGTGTGGGTTCCAGCTGCGTGGGTTTGCGCAGCTTGGCAGCCAATTTGAGTGTATGGTCAGAGTTGTGCCAGGAGTAATTCTGGCAGAACAGCCGTAGCAGGGACTCCCAGGCCAACAAGTCCCTCAGCGTGAAGCTGTTTGTAATGATGGCCATTATGAAACCGTGGATAAATATCAACGGTTAGCAGTTAGTTTTTGAGCCATATCCTTGAGCTCCGAAAATATTATTTCTGAAAATTTAACGGCTGTTGCTCAAGAATAGAATACATTACCTGCTGCCACTTTGTCGACATTTGATCCCAAGACGAAGTCTTAGGAGCCCAAACAAC
This sequence comes from Flaveria trinervia, assembly GCA_025506515.1. Classification (NCBI taxonomy): domain Eukaryota; kingdom Viridiplantae; phylum Streptophyta; class Magnoliopsida; order Asterales; family Asteraceae; genus Flaveria; species Flaveria trinervia. Next base: position 20,009,376 of record CM046457.1, read on the forward strand.
ATTCACCATGTGAAAAATTAGGCGTTCAGCGTCATGGAAGTGTTTCTTCATGATAGTGGAGGCACTAAGATTGCCCTGATATCCATGTTGGGCAAAGGATAGAATCAGTAGTGCCCTTGGGATATCCAGCAGGAGAAATGGCATCATCCAGATGTAGAATTTGGTGATTATTTCGGGAGTGATGACCACTTCTTTGTTGTTGACGACCGACTGGAGAGATGGTGTTGTGTTCTCCCCAGTGGTAATGGTGACGTTCATCCAAAACTGTTGGAGGGATTCGGCATGTAGTATGGGATTGAGAAGAAATGCCATTTGTATTGTGACTGAACCATAAGATCGATAGCAGTATCGAACTTAGCCCAGACAGGTGATTTAGTAAGGTAGGCTACACAGTTGTGTCGGGTTGATTTGCATGGACGCCATTTAGAAGAGAGAAGTTTGGAGAGGAACTTTAGGTTTGAAGAAGATGAAGCTTTGAAGGATTAGGTCAGGGATATTTATAGGGTACGGGTTAGAAAACGACTGAAGGATTGGTGTTAGTCATCAGTAGTTTTAAACGACTGTTGACATGGTATTACCCTTTCAGACGTTGAAACAGCTGAAGTCGTGGTGTTAGGCATCAGGAGTTAGAAAACTACTGAAGACCGTGGTTTTGACTTCAGATGATTGAAACAACTGAGGACTGGTGTTTGTCATCAGTAGTTGTGAAACTACTGAAGACAGTGGTTTGTCATCAGTTGTTGTAAACAACTGAAGATTGGTATTATCATCAGTAGTTATAAAACTACTGAAGACATGGTTTGCTTCAGGTTTTAAGAAACAGCAGTTGTTGAAACAACTGAAGAGGAAAGTTCTTTAGTAGTTTTCGTCAATTCATAGCCTTTCAGCTGTTTCATGCTGTCCTCAACACTTACTCATCAGACTTTGCATCTGATTTTCAGGTGTTTCATAGGACAGCAGTACTTATCTGTTTATACTGATTTCAGTAGTGAACTACATCAGTAGTTTAACTACATCAGTAGTTTGGAACAGATAAGTACTTCAGTACTTGTGAGGCATTTAGCTGTCAGTAGTTATAAAAACTACTGAAGGTGAAAGGACTCATCAGTACTTATATGTGACATGGGTACCAATGATCACCAGTAATTACTACTGAAATCATCATAGTTGTCACTTATTCTAGCTGCAGCATACCAAGCTTAACACAAGGTTTTGGAAAGTAGAACTATCCAAAGGCTTAGTAAAAATATCTGCAAGCTCACTGCAGTCATCAGCACTAGGCACAAACTTAGGATCAATCAGACCTTTTTCAAGCAATCCCGAATAAATGATGTCTGATCTCTATATGTTTGGTCCTAGAGTGCTGGACTGGATTTTTGACAATACACAGAGCTGAAGCACTATCCATTAATAATGGAGTCTTAGTCTCTGTAATGCCATAATCCAGAAGTTGGTTCTGAAGCCAGAGTACTGAGAGGTGCAACTTGCAGCAGCAAGTACTCGCCTCAGCAGTTGATGTAGCAACAGATGTTTGTTTCTTACTCTGCCAAGAAATCAAACAGTTGCCTAGGAATGACAACCACCAGAAGTTGACTTTCTAGTTAACTTGCACCCTGCATAGTCACTATCTGAAAAAGCAACTAATTTGCAAGAGTGTCCGTGGAATACCATAAACCCAGAGATTGTGTACCTTGCAAATATCTAAAGATTCTCTTGACTGCAATCAATGAGACTCTTTAGGAGCAGCCTGAAATCTAGCACAAACACATGTAGCAAACATAATATCTGGTCTAGAAGCTGTTAAATACATCAAGGACCCAATCATACATCTGTAAAGCGTTTCATCACAGATTTACCTTTCTGATCAACATTCAGTTGTGTGGTGTTGCACATGGGAGTAGAACAGGGCTTACAGTTTTGTAAATCAAACTTATTCAAAGATCTTTTGTATATTTTGACTGATGAATAAAAGTTCCATCAGCTTTTGTTTGATTTGCAAGCCTAGAAAGAACTGTAATTCTCCCATTGCACTCATTTCAAACTCTTTTTCATAATGTTGTAAAATCATCACACAACTGGGGATCAAAGGATGCAAAAATAATATCATCAACATAAATCTGAACAAGTAGCTTATGCTGATCCACTTCTTAATAAACAAAGTTTTATCAATGGAGCCTCTAGTGAAATTATTTTAAGAAGAAAAGTAGAGAGTGTCTCATACCAGGCTCTAGGAGCTTGTTTCAACCCATAAAGAGCCTTATCAAGTTTGTACACCCATTCAGGATGTTTATTATCCTCAAAGCCTGGTGGTTGACACACATAAAATCTTCCTTTATTTTACCATATAAAAATGCACTTTTGACATCCATTTGGAAAACTTTAAGATTGTGGAATGCAGCATAGGCTAAGAACAATCTGATTGCCTCTAGTCTGGCTACAGGGGCAAAGGTTTCATCATAGTCAATACCTTCTTCTTGGAAAAACCCCTGTACAAACCAGTCTAGCCTTGTTCTTAACAATAAGCCCATTTTCATCGTTTTATTCCTAAACACCCATTTAGTGCCTATTGCACACTTACTGGGGGAAGAGGAACAAGTTCCCACACTTGCTGTTTCTTGAACTGAAGTAGCTCAAGCTGCATAGCTTCAACCCATCCATGTCTCAAAGCAACATGGTAGTCTTGGCTCTAGCTGACTGATGAAGAGAGCATAGAAGCAGAAGTTAGGACATTGACTTCTGGTTGAAACACCAGCATTGATATCACAATAATCTGAGACATGGGGTGATTCTTCAGTTCTTGATAAACAATGAGATCTGTGCAAGTGTTTGTAGAACCTTCAGCAGCAGCAGATGTTGATGTAGACTCTTGAAACCAAGAAGTAGATGGTAACTCAAAAGATGTAGAGGAAACAGAGATCTCATCAGCATTTGTTGTGGATGGAACTGCTGAAGCTACAGGAACATCAAGTTAGCAGAACACAGGCAGTTGGTCACTAAACTTGAATAGGTGAGTATTGATATTATCATCATCATCATCAATACCACCAGGTGGAAGACATGCTGCAGAAGATGATTTAGCCACAGGATCTGCAACAGCTGGAGGTTGATAAGGAACATATTGCGTATGTCCAAATCAAACAACTCCACAGGGTTTTGTGGAATCTTGTCCAAAGGAGATTCATTAAACTTCACATGCAAAGTCTCTTCAACTATCTTGTTCTGCAGTTGAAGACTCTGTATGCCTGCAAGTAGATGAATAACCAACAAAATACCCAGCATCCACCTTAGGATCAAATTTATGGAGTTGATCCTTTGTGTTGAGAATAAAACAGGGACACCCAAATGCTTTGAAAAATGAAATTAGAGGAGCCAATGATGGAGAACTTCATATGGAGTCTTCATCAACCTCTGATTTACTAAAACTCTATTTGCACATAGCAAGCTGTGTGACAGCTTCAGCCCAAAAGGTCAGTGGCAAACCAGAATCAGCCAGCATGGACCTTGCAGCTTCAATGAGGTCCTGTTCTTTCTCTCCACTACTCCATTTTGTTCTGGAGTCCTTGGGATGCTAAACTGCCTT